>ML777921.1:100514-131489 GCA_009831015.1 Picea engelmannii
TCATTCTGATCACTGTGTTTATTTTAAAAAGCTAGAAAATGGAAGCTTTATTATCTTGCTATTGTATGTAGATGACATGCTTGTTGCAGGGTCTAATATGAAGGATATAAATATGCTCAAGAAGAAATTAGCCAATTCATTTGTGATGAAGGATTTGGGTGCTGCAAAGAAAATCCTTGGTATGAGAATAACAAGAGATAGGAAAAATCGCAAACTGACATTGTCCCAAGGTGAGTACACAGAGAAGGTGTTGGAGAGGTTTAGAATGCAGAATGAAAAACCAGTTAGTACACCTTTGGCCAACCATTTCAAACTAACTAAGGAAATGTGTCCCAAGACACAGGAGGAGATAGAATACATGTCTAGGGTCCCATATTCATCAGCAGTTGGCAACTTTATGTATGCAATGGTTTGCACAAGACCAGATATTGCACATGCAGTGGAATTTGTGAGCAGATATATGAACAATCCAGGTAAAGAACATTGGGAGGCAGTAAAGTGGATTCTCAAATACTTGAGAGGTACTGCTAATCATGCATTATGTTTTGGAGGTTCAAAAATTGTTCTACAAGGATACATTGATTCAGATATGGCAGGTGATAAAGATAGTAGGAGGAGTACCACAGGGTATGTGTTTACTATAGGTGGAACAACAGTAAGTTGGATTTCAAAACTGCAAAAGGTTGTTTCACTTTCAACAACAGAGGTAGACTATGTTGTTGCGACAGAGGCTAGTAAAGAGATGATTTGGTTATAGAGGTTTATGGAGGAATTGGGAAAGAAGCAAGAGAATAGCAGGTTGTACTGTGACAGTGAGAGTGACATTCATCTTGCAAATAACTCAACCTTCCATTCGAAAACCAAGCATATACAGTTGAGGTACCACTTCATACGATCCACCTTGGAAGATGGACATTTGAAGTTGGAAAAGATACACACTAGCCATAATCCTGTAGACATGTTAACAAAGGGAGTAACTAGGGAGAAACCGAGTTCCTGCTCAGTTTCAGTTGGTCTTCAAGAATGAAGATGAAGATGAGAAATTTTCCAGGTCCAAGAAGGTTCAGAGTCCAGCATATACAACAACGATGGAGTTGTTGAGATCAATCTCCAAGTGGGAGATTGTTGGTTGTGGAGCCTGATTATCTTCTGGATTCATAGGTCTTTTACTTTCAGCCGTGTTTATACCCCATGAAGTATTTACACCACAGAAGTATGTACATTGTTCCACATGGGGGAGTGCAGAGGGGGGGTACCCCCTCTGCTGGGTCTAGGGGGGCTATCCCCCGACTAGGGGGTATGGGGGCAAGTGGGCCCCCAGCGGGGGTTCGGGGGCAGCGTCCCCGAAGGAAAAACTGCCTTGTAAATGTATATTGTAATTTCATTGTAAATCTAGACTATTCATTATAAGGTCGCAGATGTAACGATAGAGATTATGTTAGGGTTTTTTTCCCTATAAGGCAACCCTCTTTTATGAGGGAAATGTATTGCGGCTATGTTTGATGGCAAATATTGTATTCTAAGATAGGAGACTGTGAGAGAAAGAAGAGGAAGTTACAACGGGTTTGTTGTAGGTTGTATCCCTTCATATGTTGGATAATAATAAAGGAAGGACCTGGCAATTTCTCTGGTGGACGTAGCCCACACTGGGTGAACCACGTAAATCTATGTCTCTATTGTATTATGTATCTTATGTGTTTTGTTTCTGCATTTGTTTTATTTTATTTCTCCACGGTCTTGTTTTTCTAACAATAACTTTGGCTGGGGAATTCTTACCTAATTCCCTTCAACAATTATGCAACATAAATACATAGAATTCATACCTGCATAGTTGTCATTAAATGAATTTGATACTACTTGACAAGTTGGTATCAACAAAAAAATTCTTCATATGGATGTCTTCACTTCTCATAAAAAGTTACACGTTGGTTTAATCCAACGACGGGGGTTTGGGGTGCAATCAATGGCCCACGTCGCATTGCATCCCCCCAAGCCTTATCGACCGTTAACAAAGGGGGGAGGGACTGCAAAACTCGATCATGGTTAAGACCGTGGTGAGTGTCATGCATCGATGCATTGTTTCCCCCTCGTCTAGGGTTGGCCTAACCACACCGGACCCCCCTCCCCCTCTCACAATAAGGTTTTGCAAGTTGGCTCATGGTTCCACCAGGCGGGCAAGATTTTCCACTCTAACCCCACATCGACCGCCACCATTGCAATTTTTCCAATGTGGAAATACACATCATCACTCTGCCACATCATTTTACACATGGCCTCCATGTCACATTGACGTCATCATATAGATAATTTCCTAGATTTTTCCCAATTTGCCAAATTTCTCATTTTTCCCAAAATGCTCAACAATAGATATTTTTTTCAAATTTTCTTTTGCAGACCACCATTAAACTCTGTGATTAAGCTTTGTATGGAGAATTTCGGGCCCTTTAACAATAAATACGACCCCAACACTTGTAATTCAACTCATGTACATCAAATTCTTGATGAATTCCTATATGGAAATTGGGGCTTTTGCCTAAATTTCACCTAATTTCACCATGGTGTTTTGCAACTTCCAAAATTTCAGAAAATTCATCCCAATAAATGCTAATTCAACTACTGTAGAAATCAATTTCTCACGTGCACCGATGGTCGACATTCCTGAGTATGAATCTCATTTAAATTTATTCATGACTTGTGGAATTTTTACAATTTCCACCATTGTTGGACTATAATTCAAAATTTGGCCATCTCTAGACCCAAATTTTTTAATTAAAGATTGAAAATGATTATTTATCATTTCCTAGGTTCAAATCCTTTATATTCTCTGTGAAATTCTCCCAATTTCATCGAGTAATTTTATCAAACAAATTGCATACATGATATTTTTAACATTTTGTCAAACAATTTGCTTGCATACTATGTAGTTTCATTTTTCCCGCTCTATTAATTGGCCCATTCAAGCTTAGTGTTGAAACTGAAGCTTTGATACCACTTTGTAACATCCCCAGCTCCATGTTGGGCAATGCCACATCAAAATGTCGACCTCTGATACCATTTAATTAAATAGAACTTCTCTGCATATAAACAGAGTTACACAAGCTAAAAACAATAATTGATAAATATAATTAACAACATAGATTCCATAACAAAAACATCATAATTCATAACAAAACATTTAAACAAACACATAAAAACACTTATCTTTTGTAAATTAAACACCAACAATGTGCAAACCTTCCACATTCCTCCCAACCATAGACCGCACAGACCATAACTCTTAGCAATGGGTCACCCCTGAGTTGGGGCTTGTTGACCCCAAAATCTCACCCTTGAGATTTGAATGGTCAAAGGGATAGTCTATCCTTTCAAGCTGGCATTCAAAAGTTATTCCTGATAGCATAGGATCATCATTCAAAGATTTTACAGGTACATTGACTCTTGTTCTATTCAGTTAGAGGATGGTTTCTTACATGGGTTGAATTCATATATTGTTTTAGTGGTTTCTGAGTTATTACAGGATGAGGTTTCAGTTCCAGGTTTGAGTATGATAGATTTGTAGCATTATGGGACACTTCTTTCCCATGAGGATCTTATTGACCACTCACATCAGTTATTTGACAGAATATTCTTACTCCTTGTCCAATTATGCTTCCAATGGGTATGCACTTGATGGTATTTGGACAACCTTTCTTTTGGGGATGAGGTGGCATAGATGATAATGTGGCAGGGTGAGGTGGTGACCCATGTGGGGCCCAAAATCTTAAATATGGGCCTTTTTCCTCCTAAAACGGGGCCCACTAAGTCGCTCAATACTTGTTAAATAAAAATTGGATAAAGCAAAGAAGTTTTCCAAAGTCATAAAGCGCCTTAAATCTAGTCAAAACTCAAACTGGGTGAGTTGTCTGCTTTCTTCTTTAGCTTTTATCTTTTTTCTTTCAGATTTATCCTCTTTCCTTTTCCCAGCCTTCCCCCTTTTTCTTCTTTAGCTTTTGTTTTGGCTTTCCACTTTTTCCTTTATTCCTTTTTCCTTCCCCTCTTTCACTCATGCGACCTAACTTTCCCTCATTCTGTTCACTCTAACTACTTATCTCTCTCCATGAGGTTCGCCCTTCCTACCTTTTTGGCCATAACTTCCTCATACCTAACCCGTTTTGAATCATTCGACCTCCATTCTTTTCCAGATAACCCCCAAATTTGACTAGAAGGCTTGGGAAAGGGTCGCTCAACCAATTTCAGCAAGTATTCATGCAGTGACACATGGAAGATGGAAAAATTGACACTTGGGCGAGGAATATTGGCTAGCTTTTTTCCCAATTTGGAAACATCAAGGAAAATTATTCATGCATCTAGCTATATATGCAACATTCTTCCATAGTTGATAGGTTGATCACTCTATTGTAGGAGCATTACTACTCTCTCATTCTATTCTATCTCTCATTATATTCTACATCTCATTCTAGCTTCAGATTCTCAGTTTCTTGGATATCATTGTAACAGTTCTTGGCTTTTCTCTGTGATGGAGCCATTCCTCTGATTTGACATGAATACATAATTTTGTGTGTTGATTTTGGCCTAGATTCTTTTTGTTGCATTGGATTTCTAATTAATTGCAGGTTGTTTGAAGCTCATCCTTCATTGGGGGTCGATTTGGAACCTTTGAAGCGCTCTTCCCTCTTAATTTATTGTCTTTTTACATTCTAATGGTTCGCTCTGCTTAGGGTTTTCCACCAAATTTCATTTAAAATTAAATTTTATTCAAGTTTTGGGTGAGGTTATCTAACCCTCATCCCAAAACCATTTTATGCTTGTTTGATTTGTGTTTTGCACATCAAATCTCATCCATCAAGCAACACGCCCTAGGGTAGCCTCCCTATGGTTGGCACACACCAGCCCAAAACGAGAGGGGTGATATCAATTGTGACCTTATAAGTCACCCCTAAATTAATCCTAGTTTGATTCCCTCTATCTACAACCGACCTAAAGCCCAGGGTGTCAAATTTAGCCTTTACAAATTGGCGTCGTTGCCGAGGAAGAAGTTTTAATCTCTAGTAGTCGACATTTTGGTGAAATTTAGTTCACCTGGAGACTCCATGCATATATAAAGAAACTTCGTTGAGGACCTTACACATATCAGCCCGATTAAACCCAAACCCATAGATCCTTGTTGCATATTCACATCTTCATCATCTACGCAAGCTCTACTTCCTCCTACCCCTATTACACAAGCAAACCCTTTTCTTTTATAGTTTTCCCTATGGAAGGAATAAACCAACCTTAGGTTGCCTTCACGCTTAACCTATATGTGCCCTTGAACTTGGCCAATTTATCAAATCCTTTGAATGTTTTGTCTGCTGGGAATTATAAAAAATACATGCCTAAGTTCACTGGGAACAATGTCATCACTGCAGAATCCCACATCAAAGTTTTCATGGAGTATCTGGAAAACATAGGCGTGACTGAAGAAGATGTGGTCATGAGGATTTATGTGCAATCATTGACTTTGGATGCAAGACATTGGTACAAAGTGCTTGCAACAAACAATATTGATGGTTGGACTACCTTTCATGATAGATTCATGGATAAATGGTCTCACAAAGAGGACAATTATTTTCTCCTTCAATCTTTTTCCTTGATTAAGAAAGACGACAACGAATCAATGGAAGAATTTAATTCACATTTTATGAAAGCATATTATAAGATTCCACACACTGTTAGACCTAATGTTGCTAGTGCTTTAATCTTTTATATTGAATAGTTTGATGGATTATTTGGTGTTTTTTTGAAACAGAAGGAACCACATGATTTGGAAGGCACTTTCAAAGAATCCCTCGAGATGGAGAATCATTTCATCACTGCAAATCAGGCCAAGGTTTCATTACAAGAGCTGCTAGATCCACAAGGATGAAAATATTATCAGACCCCTTCTCCACCTCTTGCCCAACCTCTTCTTGAAATCAATAAAGTACCCAATAAAGAGGAGGATGACTTATCCAGTAATCCCCAAGTTGTGAGCCCACTACAAGACCTTGTCCAGAAGATTAATGTCAAAGATAAACCATCCCATCCACCTACTTCACCCCAAAGGACTTTCAATCAACAGAGGAGAAACTTTCAGGCCCACGGGAATTTTGAAAACCCCAAAAACCCCAATCCATCTCCAGGAGCGAACTTTGTAGGGAAAACTCACTTTTCTCAAGCCCTTATTGTAGAGATTGTGACATGCCTCATCCTGAGGATACTTGCCAGCTTTTTGCCCAATATGCGCATGTATTCTTAGGGTAAGATAATCATGAGGACCACTTGGTCAACATGATGGGAGAAATCCATGAGGAGTTGGAGGATTCTCAAGAGCCCCCCTATGCATCCTCATCAGAAATCTAGTCTCACAACAGAGATGTCTTTTAGATCAATTATTCCCTTCACTAGGAGGCTAGGTCCACTTTGGATTCACATGTTGCATGGCCTGGTAGGAGAGAGGAAATCCAAAGAGCTAAGGAGGTGTGAATGGATAGGTTAGAAGAGCTCCAAAGAAAGTATGTCAGAAGGAACAAAGCCAAATATCCCCACACTTCCAAGGAGCCTTTCTCATCCAACCAACAAGCAAATCAAGCCACAAATGCTCTTTTACCAACTCCACAGGATCTCAAGCGAAATGTCCCCTCTTTCTTTGACCAAAACAGAAGTGGAAAACCACAGGGAATGTTTCCAGCAGCGATACAACCAAAAATCAACAAGATGTCCAAGGTAAATCTGCTACAAATCAGCAAGTTTTCCAAGGCAAATCTACTCCAAATCAATAAACAGTTCAAGGTAATGTTGCTTCCCCTAATGTTGATTTTGCATGTTTTTCTATTGAGGTCAAATTATCCAAGGTAAATATCCTTATTCCTCTCAAATAATTAGCAAAAAACCCTTCTTATCAACAATCCATTTTGAAATTTATGGGTTGTCCCATAGATGAAGCGAACCTAAATGATGAAATTCCTGAAATTTTCCTAGGGACAAGCAGGCGAGAGAAAAACCACATGCCTTTTTTCAGGTCATTACAGATTAATGGTTTAATTTTAAGGAATTACATGCTTGATTCAGGTGCTTCAACTAACATTATGACATTAGAAGTAATGAATCAGTTAGGCTTGCAAATTACTAAGCCTTATAGAAATGTTAAAGCTATGGATGCTAGAGAAGTTGAATGCCTTGGTATTATCAAATACTTACAATTTTTCTTTCTTACATGTCCACAGAGGCACATGGTTATGGATGGGGTGATTATTGACTTCCCTACTCAATGGGGGATGTTTTTGTCTCGTAAATGGTGCGTAGATGTAGGGGGAACCCTGCAAATGGATTTGACTTATGCTAGCATCCCAGTGAAGGACAACATAAAGATCTGTGTCTTTAGAGAACAAAAGATGCTCCACAATGTGGAGGACCCAAAGATAGGAGACAATGACCTTATGTATCATAATATCAAGGAACCCAAGGTTGGGGAGGGGGATCTAGGTAACTACATGCTTACAGATGATGTAGATCCCCCTATTCCTATTGTCCCAGAGTACGAGCCCAATCAGGTATGGCTTATGCAGTTTGATGGTTCTAGTTCTTACATTGCAGCTGGCGCAGGTATATTTTTCACTGCACCTAATGGTATGATTTATCCATTCTCTTATCTCTTAGAGTTTCCATGCACTAACAATATGGCCAAGTATGAGGCTCTTTTTCTAGGTTTGAATAAAGCGAGGAAAATGGGGGTGAAATCTCTAAGAGTCGAGGGAGATTCCGAGTTGATTGTGAAACAGGTATGCAAGGAATGTGAAGCAAGACATCTGCACATAAGAAGGTACAAGAACACGGTATGGGATGAGATTGAGTTATTTGATGCATTTAATATTTCTCATATTGATAGAGAGATAAATAGGGAGGTTGATTCCCTTGCTAGTTTAGCCACTTTGTTTGACTCCACTCTCGCCAATCACTACATCCGACATCTAGTTGAATTATCTTTTCGCCCGCATGTTCCTGATAACATTACTGCTATGGAAGTTTTTGATGATGAAGAGAAAATTTTAAATTTTATGCATTGTGAGAAAGACTTTTCTGATTGTTTGATTGATGAGGTTCAGGATGGGAAATAGATTCTGGTGATTCAGATGATATTTGATCACATACCTGCTAGTTTAGTTCCTCTTGAGAATATTTTTGATAGATCAAATAGGTTTTTGAATAAAATGAAGAAAACTGATACAAATGATGTTTCCTCGAAGGTTGATGGCATAAATGTGGGTTCTGAGGAGTCTCCTTGCTACATCAATATAGGTAAAGCATGCATAGAGAAAGAACGAAAAGAGATCATCAGTTTGGTCCATGAGTACAAGGATTTATTCGCTTGGTCGTATGACGAGTTGAAATTTTTTTACCAGAATGCCCTTAACCATGAGATCCCTCTCTGAGTAGATGCCAAACCATTCAGACAGAGACTTAGATTCATAAACCCCAAAGTTTCCCCGACCATTCAGAAGGAGATGCAAAAACTATATGAAGCAAAAATAATTAAGCAGATCATGTATTCTGAATGAGTGTCAAACATTGTAGCAGTGCGAAAGAAGAATGGGGAGATTAGAGTATGCATTGCTTTCAGGAACCTAAATAGGGAATGCTTAAAAGATAATTATCCTTTGCCCAACATGGACCACATATTGAAGACATTTACAGGCTCATAGATGATGTCCACACTTGATGGATTTTCAGGTTATAACCAGGTTGCAGTGGCCATGAAGGATCGACGAAAAACTTCTTTTGTTACTTCTCAGGGCACTTACTCTTACATCAGGATGCCTTCTGGCCTAGTGAATGCTGGTGCAACATTCCAACGGGCTATGGATCATGAATTTAAAGATGTTTTTATTTAAATTCATAGTTGTTTATCAGGATGATATAACTGTGTATTCTAAAAAGAGGTCTGATCATATCTCTCATTTTCGTGCTACTTTTGACGGGTGTAGGAAGTTCAGAATTTCACTCAACCCCAAGAATTCATTCATGGGTATGTTTGAGGCCAAATTGTTGGGTCATATTGTTTCAAAAGAGGGAGTGTGAATCGATCTTGAAAGGGTCAGTGGAATAAAAGAAGTTCCTTTGCCTAGTACTATAAAGGGTATTCAATCTTTTCTTAGGCGGGTGAACTTCGTGTGCAGATTTACCCCCAACTTTGTAGAGATCGTAAAGCCCATCATAGATATGTTGAAGAAGGGGCATGACATGGTTTGGAGAGAGGAAGGGAAAAAAGCTTTCGAGAGCATCAAACATGCTCTTTCTCACTCTCCTACTTTAGCTAGTCCTGATTATGCACGTGATTTTTAGATATTTTATTTTGCATATGATCAGACTATTGCTTGTGTTTTATTGTAGAAAAACATAGATGGGCATGATAAGTCGATTGCATATATGAGCAGGTCCTTCCATGGATTTGAGCCCAAATACAAACCCATGGAGAAAAGGCCTATGCTATGGTCAAATTGTTGGCCCATTTCAGGCCTTATTTTTGGAACTCACACATTGTAGCATATGCCCCTTTTCCTGAAGTCAAAGATATATTGGCTCAAAAGGAGTGTTCAGGAAACAGAGGGTTGTGGGTAACAAAAATACAAGAGTATGACATGGAGGTGAAAGTTTCTAAAACTATTAAAGGTCAAGGATTAGTTGTGATGATCACTGAGAAGGACTTGGAACCTGAGGTAATTGATCAGGTAAATTATATTTATAATGATTTGGTATCATGATATTATCTTTTATTTGCACAATTCTTCATGTCCTTCTAACTTCAGTAAGACACAAAAGTGATCTCTACATCTCCATGAATCTAAGTATTGTCTTTGGCAAGGTCGTTTGGGATGGAGGAGCCCTCATGGGCTAATTTTGAGATGTGTTTTACCGCATGAGACACATCAGATCATGACTGAGTTGCATGCGGGGTATGTGGTGGTCATTTCATTGGTAGGACCACCACCCATAAGATTATGTATGCAAGATACTATTGGTCGACTCTATTCATAGATACTCATACTTTCATCCGTGCATGCGAGCCTTGTCAGAGGTTTGAGGGAAAGAAAATGCTGTCAGCCTTTCCCTTAGATCCAATTGTGATAGAGGCCCCCTTCTAGCAATGGGGGTTGGACTTTATTGGATAGATTCCAAAAGTTTCTAGTGCTAGTCATTCTTGGATATTGGCAGCTACTAATTACTTCAGTAGATGGGTGGAAGCCATTCCGGTCAGGACATCATCCTCTTCTTCTATTATTCAATTCATGGAGGAGAATATCCTCACCTGATTCGAAGTCCCGAGGAAGATTATGAATGGAAACGCCAATGTATTCAGATCGGTCAAGTTCGTGGCTTTTTGCCTCGGGTTTGGTATCACTCTAGCCCATTCGGCTAACTACTACCCATAGGGTAATGGACCGGCAGATTCCTCCAACAAGAACTTGATCAGGATAATCAGAAGAATAGTTGGAGAGAACAAGATATTTTGGGATAGCAATCTCAAGTATGCATTGTGGGTTGACAGAGTGACAAAGAAACAATCAACTCGTAAGGCACCCTTCGAGTTGGCCTATGGTGTTGATGTAGTCCTACTAGTTAACTTGATGATTCTAGTCCACAAGATAATTAGAGAGTTCACTACAGATGAGGAGGCCTTGCATGGTCGATTTGATGATCTAGTTCAACTTGAGGAGGATAGATCAAAGGCTTTGACACATTTCATTGATCATCAGAGACAAGTAAAGAAAGCCTTTGATAAGAGATCTAAAGGAAAAGTGTTCCATGTTGGTGATTTGGTCTTGTTGTGGGACAAGAGAAGGGAGAAATTAGGAGAAAACAGTAAGTTTGATAGTTTATGGTTGGGTTCATTCAGTTTCCATGCTTCAATGGGGCCCAATACCTTTCAGCTTGTCGATTTGGATGGTGATATCGTGCAGCTTCTTGTCAATGGGAAGCGTCTTAAACACTTTTTCCAATGAAGGGTTTAAGCCCTTCAACGTTTTTGGGTACTTGCAGGCATTAGTTTAGATGTTTTGATTTCTTTCGTTTTGATCATTTTTTTCTTTGCCTAGCATAGATTCCCTTGTTGCTTTCCAATTTTCAATCTAGACTAGATTTTTTGGCCCACTGTCCCTTTGCCATCATGTTGTTTGAGTTGTGTTAGATTAGGAAATTTCCTTTATTTGTTTTCCGCTTTCTAGGAGGACCTTCTGTTTTCTAGAGATTTTGTGCTTTTCAGAAGCCTTTTTCTACTTGTCAGTGGCCTCATGCCAAATGTTTGTGTCATCCTCGATTTCCAGTCTAGATAAGGGATCCTTTTTCATCACTTGAGCATAGATTTTAGGGGGGTAGGATGAAATACATAGGTGATTGTGTATGTCTTTTCATCATTTCTTCGTTGAGTTTTACCATCTTATAGAGTTCCCTCATCCAATATAGGGATATGATATCGAGTTTGAGTTTTTTGATCTACCACACATTTTGATTCAATTTGTTCACTTTGCACTGGTGAAGGAGAGTCATCATTGCTCCTTTTTCAGTAGGTTTCCTTGTATCGACACCGACACCTTATCTATAGGAAACCCAGGAATGTTGAAAATCTTAATGGCTGCAAGCCTCATTCTTCACACCTGACATGGCTGAGTATCATTGGGCCTTTATCATGTGACTCTTGTCATGATTCGACTCGAGATCATTTTTCATTATGAAAAAGTGTGTTCATTCCTTAGGCCCCATTGTCATCATTGGTGGGTGATACCCTAAGGGCCTGATACCTCTGGAAAGGTTGTTTGATCAAAACGACATGCCTCTGAAGTCTACCTTGCATCCCCAACCAGAGGAGGTCGAAAACTGTGACGTGGGCACCACTAAAGAGCCTAGGATAGTGAAAATATCAAAGTACCTTCCTTCTGAGATGAAAAGCAAGTATACAGACTTACTCGGGCGGTATAAAGATGTTTTTGCATGGTCTTATGATGAGCTGAGAACCTATGACACATTTGTGATCGAGCATAAGATACCTTTGAAACCTGGTGTTAAACCCTTCAGACAGAAACTCAGACAAATCAACCCCATTTTATTTCCTGTGATCGAAAAAGAAGTGAAAAAGATTTTAGACGCAAAAATAATTGTACCTCTCAGGTACTCTGAATGGGTGGCGAACCTGGTCCTGGTTAGAAAAAAGAGTGGGGAAATCATACTATGCGTGGATTTTAGAAACCTAAATAAATACTCTCTCAAGGACAATTATCCTCTACCCAAGATGGATCACGTCTTGGAGAAGGTAGTTGGTGCTAATAGAATGTCGATGATCGACGGGTTTTCGGGGTACAATCAAATTGCGGTCAACGAAGAGGATAAGGAAAAAAATGCTTTCACTACGCCTTGGGGTACATTCATGTATGACAAAATGCCTTTTGGTTTGATGACTGCAGGTGCCACCTTCCAACGAGCTATGGACATGGCCTTCATCGATGAAAGAGACAGATTCGTTGTTATTTATCTTGACGACCTGACTATGTTCTCTAAATATGACGAAGACCACCTGATACACCTCCAACAAATGTTCGAGAAGTGCCGAAAATTTGGTTTGTCTTTAAACCCCAAAAAATCTCATTTCATGATGCAAGAAGGTAAACTCTTGGGCCATATTGTGTCTCAGGACGGAATTAAAATTGATCCTAAAAGGGTTGAAGCTATAGACACCATAAATATTCCTAGAAACGTTAAGGAAATTCAGTCATTTCTAGGAAAAATAATTTTTTTGAGAAGGTTTATTCCGAATTTTGCTGAAATCATGAAATTGATCACAAATATGCTTGAGAAGAATAGCGAAGTCAAGTGGATGATCGAAGCCAAAGCATCATTTTCCCACATAAATAAATTTATAAGCGAGGCACCTGTACTAGCAAGCCCTGATTATCTAAAAGATTTTTTTATTTTCTCATTCGCATTTTAACACACAATTGCGGTGGTACTCCTCCAAAAAAATGAGGAAGGTTTCGAGCAACCGATAGCATTCTTCAATAAAAGTCTTAGAGATACGGAATTGAGATATGATATAATGGAAAAGAAAGCATATTCTATGGTAAAGGTGCTAAAGGCTTTCAGAACCTACGTGTTACACTCCAAGGTAATTGCATACATACCCACCAGTTTTGTAAAAGACATATTGGTACAGCCCGACAATGACGGGAAGAGGGGTCGGTGGCGTGCCAAAATTCAAGAATTCGATTTAGAGATGAAGCCGACAAAACTAGTAAAAGGACAAGGTTTGGCTAAGCTTTTAGCTGAATCAAATTTCAAAGCACTCGGGATAAATAACATGCAGGGATATCAAAGAGGCGTGGACATAGACGCGTTCGATGACCAAATATCTGCGACCAGAATCGAAGAGAATTTTGTCTCATTGGGCTGGTATAAAGACATAGTGTCTTACCTACTAACCCTAAAGTGCCCCGGTGATCTGTCTCCATCTAAGGACACTGAAGCTGCAAGCGGTGAAGTATTATATATATGAAAGTCAATTGTATTGGAAGGACCCATTAGGCTTCCTACTGGTTTGTTTAGTGGAATCAGAAACAGAAAGGGTCATAAACGAATTTCACGAAGGGGTATGCGGAGGACATCACGTGTGGAGAGAAACAACTTATAAAATCCTAAGAGCGGGATATTATTGTCCTAAACTATTCTCATATGTCAATGCAAAAGTCATAGCCTATAACCTTTGCCAGTTATTCACGGGCAAGCAGAAACTCCCAGCACTACCTTTGGTTCCGGTTAAAGAAAAAACCCCTTTTCAACAATGGGGGTTGGATTTTATAGGCGAAATCAACCCACATTCCATCACTCAACATAAATGGATCCTGACTGCTACATATTACTTCACCAAATGGGTGGAGGCTATTCCGACTAGAAAGGCCATTGATTCAGTGGTAATAGATTTCCTGGAAGAGAACATACTGTCCAGATTCGGTTGTCCCCGAAAGATAGTCACAGATAATGCCCATCCATTCAAGTCTATGGCAATGGTCAGCTTTTGCCAAAAACATAATATCCTATTGGGCCACTCCACGACATATTACCCTCAAGGAAATGGGTTAGCTGAATCATCAAATAAAAGTTTAATTACCATAATTAAGAAAGTGTTGAGCGAAAACAAAAAATCTTGGCATGTGCATTTGAAGTACGCTTTGTGGGAAAATCGGATAGGTACAAAGAAATCTATTGGTACTTCTCCTTTCCAAATGGTATACGGGACGGATGTGGTATTACCTATAAATCTAGTGCTCCCTGTGATGAAACTCTGGCAAGATGAGAAAGAAGAACCAAACCATGTCACAAGGAGAATAAATCAGCTAATTGAGGTTCAACATCATAGGGTTGAAGTGGACAAAAGGCTGCAGAAATATCAGGACAACATGAAAGCGTTGTTCGATCATAAGACCAAAGACAGGGAATTCCTCCCTAGCGATTTGGTTTTGAAATGGGATGCTAGGAGGGAAGACTCGACAAAACATGGTAAATTTGACCACATCTGGTATGGACCGTTCAGAGTCACAACATCTGAGGGGAAGAATTCATTTCTATTAGAAAATTTGGATGGTAAAATATTCAACACCCCTGTTAACGGGCGTTATCTGAAGCATTATATGCAATAAATGATTTCCAATTTTCCATTCTATATATCGGTTTGTGTTACAGTTTTTGGTAAGTTTTACCTTCATCGCAAATAAAACAGGCTAGTGATCTCTTAGGAGTAAGGATATGAAATAATCAACGCCTTGAAATCCATAAATCTTAAAACCCTGATACTCCCCATGTTGTTTTCTTATAGGATTACGGCTTACAGCTTACGGCCCCAACAACAAAAAGAAGAAAACGGATGGGCATGCCTCGGAAAGTCAATTTACCCAAAACAGGTGATAAAAGAAAATTTATTAAGATGAAATCGAAGTGGTAAGGCAAAGGTGTGATTTCCCGAATTGTCTAGATTTTTAAATGATTATCACCTAGGTGCAACAACGATCTCATCGAATGTGATTATTTTTGCCGATTGTGCCAGCAAAAGAACATTTTTCACTATGGTTTCCAAGGAGTTCCCCCAAATAAGATAAAGAAAATTGAAACAAACAACAGAAGTAAAGTAACCTTAAAGAAAAATTTCCCAAAATCGGAATTACGTTATAATGCTTGTGCTTATGAAATCCGAACTTTCCTTGTCACTCTTCCCCCCTTTTCTGCGATTCTTTCTCCCTTGAAACCAGATGTTTTCCTATGACATCCACAGAAGAAGAAGAGGTTACACTTTACCTCTGAAAGATAGAAAACAATTGTTTTAAAGGCAGCCCAAACAACTCTTCGGCTCTTACTGAACTAAGATATGCATGGGATGATCCTAATTCTCTTAGTTATTTCAACAGGTTTTAATGATCAGTCTTGCATCAAAAGAAGGCCCCCGGAAATAAAGTTCCCCATAAGTTTGTCTGCAGACTAAGATGTTTTGAAGGTCAAAGGGAAACTAGTCCAGAATAATCAAAGTGAGTTAACAGACCTCTATAGAAAAATTATACACAGATATCACCCCTGGTATACTTTATACTAATTGATTGCCCCCACTTCATGTCAAAACAAAATATAAGACAGATAGTGAAAGGAAATTCGAAAATTTGATTGACCCATCTAGTCCCAAAGAGATGATGAAAGGAAATTCATGAAATGATTTCTCTCATCTCATCATTTAAATGCAAAGTTACAGCTTGAAGTGATGAAAGGAAATTCAATAAAAGGGAACCAGATAACTTCACCAGGGTACTGAACAGGCTCGCTGGCAGTGAAGCAATGTCCAAGATATCCATAAGGTTGTTATACATGAATTATATTGTTATCTGTGACCAGTTTCACTTGAAGCCAGATCTACATCCCATGTTTGTACAAGACTCCCTGTTTAAAAATGTTAAAACTACTTCACCTTGATGCAAGAAAAATCAACAAAACCTGTTAAAATTCTTAAGATTATTTGATCATCCTAAGCAGACACAAGTTCAGTGTTAGGGAAGGGGAAGCTACCAGGTGGACCGACATTGAGATAAGGAAGGAATAAAGTCCTGAAGGCTTTCAGAGATAAGGATGGAACCCTCCTTTTTCTTCTGTATCCTCTTTCTAAACCAGTCTCGCAGAAGCAAACTAATGACTCCATTCGCCCAAATAAAGGCACATGGTCTATTGTTCTTCTCGTCCCGCAGGGAGACGAGATCCCTAGATGGAGCCTATGTTGGAACAACATCCTTTTCTAAAAAACTCAAGACTAAAATTTAGTTATGGAGCCTCTTTTTTAACAACAATCTATCTTTAAGAGGATTGTTTTGATTTCTCGAGAATCGACAGTTCGTGTTTTATAAGGAGCCATTGTCCCAACCTACTTAAAGCCCTGGTTTCTGAAACCGCAAAAACCTGTTCTAAACGTGCTTAGCTGCAAGCTAAAACTGTTTAACTGTTAATAAGCCCCATCACAATTTCGCGATTCGGGAGTCCTTGCGTCAAAGCGTTATCGAATTCTCAACCCTCGAGATCTTGATTCCCGAATTCACGAAGTTTTGAAGATTATTTCCTAATCACGATTAGTTAAAGGTTTTAAACAGATGATTATCACTAAAGCTAATCACATCGCGAGTTTGCGATTCGAGCTTTACTTATGCCATGAATTTCGGGGATATGATACTCGTAACCCCGATACCCAAGGTCGCGAAATCCATTTATTAATCTTGATCAATTAAAAACCAAAGGTAATTAATGTTAATCCGCCAAATCGCAATTTCGCGATTTCCGGAGTTCATGGTCCAAAACTAAGGACAGAAACATCTGAAGTTGCGAATGCCGAAAAAGTGATTAATAACTAAAAGCACTTAATAAATGGACTAAACTGGATTGACTAGCGCCTTAATCAACTGTTAAGCCTATACAGCCTACGGACAAAGCTTTAAACATCTCTGCGTTTTTCTTGAGTCGCGTCATCAAAACATTTACGGCATTTATAAGGTCTTGTGAAGTGATGGATACTAAGATCTGGTCTTATCTCTAAATCTTTCCATTTAATGATTTGAACGTTCTATCAGCAAGGACTCGCATAAGACTTAAGTGCTCAAAACGAAAGGATTATCGTCGTTCTTTTGAAATTCTTTCTAATTTTCTGCAGAGCCATTTTACCAAGGTAACCCCTGTTTGTGTTTCCTCTTTTTGTGACAGGAGGTCGAATTACAGGGTTTTATATTATGGCTCCGAGGAAAACGCCTAAGACTACTGGCGAGAGTTTGGATCAAGGTTCAGATATTATTTCGGATACCTCGCCTAGGAGCATCAATATTGTCAAAACATGGACACAGGTCTCCAATGTTTTGCAACGCGAGCTGATCAATTGCTTGGACGATTCCAGCGATAATGAGAAAGAGGACATATCCCACCAAATATAAAGTTGTCACTCAGTCAGAGATACACAAGATTGCAGCAAGGTCGCCTCTCCTTCCGTATTGTGATATGATAAAATGGGTGTTGGACCATGCAGACATCCTGACCAAGACAATTTTCAATGAGCAGAGGGTGGCGATTGGGACTTTCAGGCCAGAGCATATACGGGAAATGTACAAATTGTCTCCCACGCTGAAATTCACCCACAACGTTGAATTCTTAGAAGTCTTCAAAAAGAAAGAATGTGAGCAGTATGGGAAAAGCTTATCCGACCTTATTAAAGATTGGTGTTCACACCCCGCGAAATTCAGGGCCGAATCTAATGGAATCTATTCGATCTCATCGTTGGAGCCACAATTCATGTATGTAGCGATGATGGTTTGTAGATTGTATGGGAAGGAGGATACTGCTCACTTCTTTCTCCCATGGGTGTCGCTTATTCATACAGTGGCTGAGGGTTTCACCTTCGATTGGGCCAAATTGTTGTCTGATAGTTTGGCCAGCCAGATCACAAAATATCGAGAGCAAAAGGCAAGTGGGAAAGCATCCTCATTTTTTATGTCGGCTTACATTATGGATGTTGTGTGCTTCCTGATGCCTTTCCCATTAATGAGCTGGAGTTGGACTCCAACCAACGAACAACCTATTCATGAATACCATTCAAAGCTCTGGGAAGATAAAGCCAAGGAGTTCGTCTACGAGATTTTCAATTGGGTAGTGGTGCCCATGTATATTTCTATCTTCGGCCACCCGCCCCCCAGGATTTTGGATAAATCTGTGGAAGATTTAAGTCGCGTAGCAGACTGGTATATAGAAAGAGAGTTTTCATATATTAGGGTTTTTGGTTTCTCTGTTCCACCATATGCCCTACCTCTGTTTTTACCAGATACGCTGGTGTGTCACGAGATTGCCAGGCAAACGGTGCTCGACGGGATAAGCAAGGAGCTCAAGGGAGTTCAGAAGAAGGTATGGCAACCTTTCTCCATACACATTGGCAAGAAGGTATGGCAACCCTGAGCGAGATGAAGAAGAAGGTATGACAAGAAGGTATGGCAAGAGGCCGCAACCCTAAGCGAGATGAAACTAGTGGGCATCGAGTTTAAGAAGCATGACCCGCATAAGATTGTGGGCAACCACATGGCAAGCTGTGGCCTGAAAATATACAAGCACGAAGTTTCCCCCCGTGACGAAGTTTTCTGAGGGGTAAAAACTTACTCAGAGGTTTTAAACCAGGTTCGAGCTCTCCAGTCCAAAGACATGTTCGATTTTTATAAATTCCAAGAACACCGGAGGAGCGGGCTCCCCAAAGTTTTGCAAGGTAAAGTCTCAAAACCCCCGGGGTCTCAACAAATAGAAGCCGAGGTCCTGACAAGCACAAGTCCGGATGAACAGGAAGCTCAGGGGAACACAGAGGAAACTAAGGTCCTCAACCAAGAGTCCGAAGGCCCAAGCCACGAAGAAAGATCCCCAGGGGCAGATAATCCAGACAGACAGGCCGAGGTTAGAGCTTAGATGCCCGCAAAGCAGGTAGAAAACCCATTGTTGCTCACACCGAATAAATCAGATACCGATGTTGGTGCGAAGAAGATACTCTTAGAAATTGGTAGTCCCATCCTGTCTGTCACACCCCTATAGTCTACCACAGGGGACCCTGATGCTAGAAAGATATCCATAGAAGACCTAACGCCTATCACCGCCGAAGAGTTTCCCCCTAGTGAGTTTTTCTTTAGCAAGAAAATGAAGGCCGTAGTGAAACGGGAAACGCATCACCAGGCAGGTGCAGTGGTGAAAAAATTCAAAATATTTACAGACGACAAAGCATTAGAAGAAGAAGAGTTCGCTGACGAGATAGCGGGAACATTGTGGGCCTATGCCACGACAAACCAATACTCAGTTGGGACCCTAAGGAGTCGATTGAAACACAAGGATTGGTTGATCAACGAATTACAAAGTCGTATATCAGAATCAGAGACGAATGCCCGAAATGAGGCATATAAAGAAATCGAGCAAGCTAGAGATGCCGACCGACAGGAAATCGAGCAACTCAAGACTAATCTTGAGCAAATGCAACAGTCGGTCGAAGAGAGCCAAACACAGGCTGAGCGACAAGAGAAATTGATAAATCAGTTGTAGACTAAGTTGAACCTCATCGAAAGCCAAGTCATAGACATGACTATATTCCAAATCCAGGCCTCGGAAATACGAAGGAGAATAGAAGCAACTCAACAGAGTTTGCTTGCCAAAATAGAAATCATCCAGGATCATGTTCAGTTAGTAGATCAAGCCCTGGACCAAATCACTTTAAGATAAAGGGAAGTCCTGGTAGCCCGAAGTACATTCCAGGAAGTTGTTATATCCGCAGCGAAAGAAGAGATAGCCATCGCTTCCAGACTATCCATTAAAGAACAAACCAGGGGGGATATCCTATTGATGGCCTGGGAACATAATGTATCAGAAAACAGGGAAAGGACCAAAGAGGTGAGGGATTCATGTGAAGAAATATTTGGTTTAATAAACAAAAAATTGTTAGAGCTCAATAGAGAAGCTAGCGCTGGAACATTAGGAAAAATCAACATAACCAAGCATCTATTAGATATTAAAGAAAGTATGGAAAGGGATCAACCGAGCTCTCTCAAGTAAGCCAGGTCGACATTGCTCAAATTGGAAAATGGCTAATTATGCCGAATTTATAGTTACTATCCATCATGACAGAAGATCGATAGGTGGGAGGGAGGATCCCGCAGTTGGACAAGAAGCGTTACTTATTTGAATCAAATGACCAAACCGAGCCCTCCAAGCCAATCACCTAGCTGGTAGACAGATGTCTTAAATGTATTGAGCAGGGGAAAGGAAAAGCTTCAGGAAGCAAATAATGCATTTGCATGTATTTTCAAAGTTTTGGAGCCAGGCAACAGAAAGAGGGGAAAGGCCTGAAGGAAAAGACAGGGACAACAAGCGAGGCGTTCCGCATGCTTAGCTTGTAACCCCTATTCTTTGAATAATTGAATTGTAATGCCACATGTTGGTATAAATACAGCTTTTAGAGTATCACCAGGGATTTTTCTTTTGGTAGATTGTAATAGAGAAATTTTCCTTAGCCAGAATTAATACAAAGCAAATCGAAGACTCCATATTCCATCAAGATTGGGTTATGTGCTTTCCTCTGTTATTCCATATTTCACGTCATTTTTCATATATATATTTGATGGATGCTTAATTGCAATTTAGTACAACTTCTACTGTGGTGATCAATATTTCTAGTTATCTAATCGTTTACATCTTTTCCTCTGTATCGGCTATCAGCAGGTACAAGACCTGTGGATTACTTAGATTTCTATATCTTATGCTTCATTAAAGTGTTTCTTGTCTTTTTTCTTCTTCTGTTACAACGTGAGATTCTTCCTGAATTGATGCCTCATGTTGTCCGACAGCTCTATGTTTTCTTTCGTTTCATGCATGATCTTAAAATTAACTCAGTTACGGAAAACGACCTTTGATTGTGTTAAACTATTAATTTGTTTCATGGGATGTTTCTCATATAATCTAAAATTGAATCAACAACTTAAAAGCAACAACCTCTTAAATTTTTGTTCCTTAAATGACTGCTCCTATTGCAAGACAACCTCATGTAGAACCCGGCCTCTCAGACCAAACCAGCATCGCCTTAAATCTCTTTGATACCATCCTAAGAACTGCATCCACCCGAGTCGAACTCGAATGTTCATGGGCAACCATTGAACGTGACATAAACATTCAGGAACAAATGGAAGCTAGACATAGACTACTTAGAAACCAGCCATAGTTTCCCTTCCAGTTGTTTTCTCCTTTCCACATCTTTTACCCTCTTCTGGATGCCTAGACTCTATACTTTGTAGCCTTAAGTACAGACTCTAGAACAACAGGCATCATTGGCATCATATGGTTTTAGTTGCAAACATGATTCTAGGTTCTCGAGACCCGCAAGGGGTCCCGCCCATTGAATCGCCATTTGTTGACCCCAAAATCTTACCCTTGAGATTTGGATCGTTAAAGGGCCAGTCTATCCTTTCAAGCTAACATTCAGAGGTTATTCCTGATAGCACAGGATCATCATTCATAGGTTTTCCAGGCACATTGATTCTTGTTCTTGTCAGTTAGAGGATGGTTTCTTACATGGATTGAGTTCAGAGCTTGTTTCAGTGGTTTCCAAGCTATTACAAGATGAGGTTTGAGTATGAGAGATTTGCAGCATTATGGGACACTTCTTGCCCATGAGGATCTTATTGACTCCTCACATCAGTTATTTAACAGGATATTCTTACTCCTTGTCCAATTTTGCTTCCAATGAGTATAAACTTGATGGTATTTGGACAACCTTGCTTTTTGGCGATGAGGTAGCACAGGTGATGATGTGGCAAGGTGAGGTGGCGACCCATGTGGAGCCCACACGCTTAAATCTGGGCCTTTTTCCTCCTAAAACTGGGCCCACTAAGTCGCCCAACACTTGCTAAATAAAAACTGGATAAATAAAGAAGTTTCCCAAAGTCATAAAGCGCCTTAAATCCAGTCAAAAGTCAAAGGGTGAGTTGTCTGCTTTCTGCTTTAGCTTTTAGCTTTACCCTCTTTCCTTTTCCCATCATTCCCCCTTTTTCCGCTTTAGCCTTTGTTTTAGCTTTCCACTTTTTCCTTTATTCATTTTTCCTTCCCCTCTTTCACTCATGCGACCTAACTTTCCCTCATTCTATTCACTCAAACTACTTATTTCTCTCCACGAGGTTCGCCCTTCCTACTTTTTTGGCCATAACTTCCTCATACCTAACCAGTTTTGACTCATTCAACCTCCATTCTTCTCCAGATAACCCCCATATTTGACCAGAAGGCTTGGGAAAGGGTCGCTCAACTAGTTTTAGCAGGTATTCATGCAGTGACACATGGAAGATGGACAAATTGACACTTGGGAGAGGAATATTGACTAGCTTTTTGCCTAGTTTGGAAACATCAAGGCGAATTCTTCATGCATCTAGCTATATATGCAACATTCTTCCACAGTTGACAGGTTGATCACTCTATTGCAGGAGCATTACTACTCTCTCATTCTATTCTACCTCCCATTCTAGCTTCAGATTCTCAGTTTCTTGGAGATCATTGTAACAATTCTTGGCTTTTCTCTATGATGGAGTTATTCCTCTGATTTGACATGAATAAAGAATCTTATGTGTTGATTTTGGCCTAGATTCTTGTTGTTGCATTAGATTTATAATTAATTGCAGGGTGTTTGAAGCTCATCCTTCATTGGGGGTTGATTTGGCACCTTTGAAGCACTCTTCCCTCTTAATTTATTGTCTTTTTACATTCTAATGGTTCGCTTTGCTTAGGGTTTTCCACCAAATTTCATTGAAAATTAAATTTTATGCAAGTTTTGGGTGAAGTTATCTAACCCTCATCCCAAAACCATTTTGTGCTTGTTTGATTTGTGTTTTGTAGGTCAAATCTCATCCATCAAGTAGCACGTCCTAGGGTACCCTCCCTGTGGTTGTCACGCACCAACCCAAAACGAGAGGGGTGATATCAATTGTGACCTTAGGATCCACCCCTAAATTAAGCCTAGTTTGATTCCCTCTATCTACAACCGACCTAAAGCTTAGGGTGTCAAATTCAACCTTAACAGGGATGAAACTCCACCAGGGCAAAGGAGTCCTATGTCAGTCTAAGGTATGTCAATAACCATAATGCTCAGACTCATGTGTCAACTCTAGCAGACACAGGTCTAATAATCAACATAATTGTTCAGTCCAAGGTGCCCAACTACTGCAACTAGCCTACAGTCCCTCATTCCCCGCATGCCTATCCCACCTTAGGAAGTATGCCCCTTCTCTGCTCAATAGTCCTTCGACTGCCCCACTTCCCTTCCGAGGCTTCAATAGTAGGCATGATAGGAAGTCTCGGAGTCGTGTAGCTATTGCCCAGTGCACCAGAGAAGAATTCCCAACAGTTTCTCACCTAGAGAAACTACTCAGGAGCCTGACAACCTGCCTCTTCCACAACATACGAGCCTGACAACCCGCCTCTTCCACAACATATGGGCCTGATAATCCACTTCTTCAGCAGGAACAATACTAGGTACAAGGACTGTGATGGCAATAACAATAGTGTGTGGATGGTAGGTGTAGAATGATGAAAAATGATGATCAATCAATCAATGATGGTTGCATGATGATCAAATGATGGGAAATTGTACTAAATCCCCCAAATATATTTGCATGTGCCATTTATGACACATGGCACTCAAGGAACTCCCTTGTCCCCACTTTAGAAACTTAGGGTATATTCATATCCATACTTTGACTCTAAGGAATGCTAAATAATATTCCATTGGGCTTAAGCCCCCTTAGCTTAGCCTCTTTCCTAGAGTCTTAGCCCCCCTTCCCTTTTTAGTGGAGTTTATCTCCCTATACTCCTTCTACTGGTAACAAGGATGACATATTACAATATAGGCATGCTCGCCTTTCATCAATCGAGACTCTCTGACCTAAAACCTAAGAATCGCATAGGCACTTCGGCCTCAAAACATATTTACAAAGGCACTCTAGCCCAAAGTATCCTCACCCACCAATGTCTATGTACATTACAACCAGGGATCAACCTAAGGTATTACACTTTGTTTCCAGTGAGTTGGTTGATATGTACCCAAATGTGGTAGCATGGAGGATGCGTTCAAAGTGTTTGACAATATGCCTAAGAGAGACATTGTTTCATGGACAACAATGATGGTAGGCTTTGAGACTCTTTTGCTAGATGCAGGGTGCAGGTATGAAGCCAAATCGGTTTCCTATTGTTAGCGTTTTGAGTGGATGTGCCGGCCTAGGAGCTTTGGAACAAGGGAAGCAAGTACATGCCCACATTTTGAAAGTTGGTTTTGATCCAGATATGTTTGTGGACAATGCTCTGGATATGTATGCAAAATTCGGAAGCACAAAATTTTTTTGATGGTATGTCTGATCAAGATGTTGTGTCATGGAACATAATGATAGCCGGATACGCTCAAAACGAGCATGGTGAAGAAGCTTTAAAACTATTACATGAAATGCAATGGACAAACTTGAAGCCAAACATATACACCTTTAGTAGTGTTCCTACGGCATGTGCTAGATTAGCAGCTCCAGAAAGCGGTCAGCGGGTTCATGCAGTAGTTATCGAAAGTGTTATCAAGCCAAACATTGTAATTGGTTGTACTCTTGTTGATATGCATGCAAAGTGGGGAATATTGTGGATGCACGCAGACTGTTTGATAATATGCCTAAATGGAATGCGGTTTCATGGACTGGGATGGTACTGAGAGCCTTTTAATGTGCTCTGGGGTTTGGTTTGGCTTTCAGAATTTTGGAGCGAGGCGCAGCGATTCGAACTCGGGTTCGACTATAGCGCCGTTGTCGCTTGTTATTCAAGCCCAAAGCACATTCTAACGGCGATTCGACTGGGGTTTTGATTGCAATAATTGTTTTCTCTTTTAATTCCATAGATTGCCAACAGATTTTTGTTTTGTTCTGTGTTTTTTTGTGTTTGAAAAGACAATGAGAAGAATCTGCACATATTCTTCACTTGAAATTCACGAAGAATCGAAATTTTAATCGCACGTATGCAAGCAGATTCCGTGAAGATTTCATGTAAATTTTGTAAGGAATTTGCTTGCAATATGTTTAAATGATTTCATTGTCTGGCATCGGAGTTTGATTGATCATCTACACGGAAGGGGTCTGAAGAGGCCGAGCGGTTCGGGGTTAGATTATCTGAAGCAGCTTATGCATGCGTTGTGCCAGATTTAGTGCCGGGGAGGAAGATATTGTCCATGTGGCCGAGAATGGACATACTTTTGAGCTTGACTGTGAGGCAGGGATGTCTATAGAAAGTGTGCAGCGTCACCGAGAATCACTTGTTGGGTTGCCTGCCGATGACCAGCTGTTGATTTATATACCAGTGAGGCTGGATGCGCGACGCTCATTGAGTGACTACAAATTTTCCTGTGATGGTAATGATATTTTGCTTTACAACCGGGCTTGATTGGTTGGTGATTGTCCTCTGCCTGCAAGGGAGCAGATTGAATTGCCTGAAGTTGTTGTTCCTCCATATCCGTTGCCTTCTCATAACCCCCGTCCATTGGATGATGCATTGGACCCGGCCTTGAAGGCATTTCCCTCGTATGAGAAAAATTCAAGTATCATTTTCAGAAGGGGACATGCCATCTACATTGCAAACCAGGCTAGATTTGAATTCTGCAAACGATTGCTCCAGGAACAAAAGTGCAGAAGAGGGCTCTGGAGTATGCGAGGAGTACTATGGATCACACCTACAGGATGATTGATCAGAATTATGTTGAGTTTATGAAACAATTTTCATGGCAACAGAAACAACACTAGGATCTTCTTTCAAATCTTGGAAGTGATATAGAGAGACTACGAGCCTGTCAACTGCACCCGGCTCTTCAGACAGAAACTCGCAAGTACCTATTAGACTTTACCAGGGAAGATAGTTTGCGCAAGGTGCAGGAGACAGACACTTTTTCCCATGGTAGTTCCATGAAAACGTATCACAGTTCAAGGGTATGTATACCGAACTAAAGTGCAGTATAGAAGATTTTTCTCATGCCCGATCTCCAGTGCATGTTCGCCATGTTGAAGATATGATTAGACAGCATGAATGTTTCCTGGAGGAGCAAGCAGGTATAACACAATCTCTAAGTAAAGATGTAAATACAGTAAGGAAGCTTGTAGATGACTGTGTGGGGAGCCAATTATCAGCTTCACTTAAACCTCATGACGCAGTTTCTGCATTGCGTTCTATGTATCATGTTCATGGCAAAAGCCACTTACCAAGAATGGAAGCATGCAGCCGTGCACACTCACTTATTTGAGTTTTGCAAGACAAAGAAAAATGAGATGACTATGTCCATACAAGCATGCAAAAGGTGACATCCCTTCAGTCTGGTATAAGAGATATACGATTTCAATTGTCAGCCTTCAATGAAGCTATGAATCATCAGGATGAGATATTTGCTGAGCTCAAATTGGTTCGCAGAGTTGGTTCCGCATACAGGACTTGCCTTGCAGAAGTGCTTAGGACTCGGGAGAAAGGCTACGATGAAATTGTATACGGGGCAGGCAGGCAGGCCAGGTAGCAGAAAAAAATGGCTAGAATTAGAGAGACTGAAGTGAACAGCTTTTAAAACATCTGGTAGCATATATTCCTCGGGATGTCTTAGCAGCTATGGGGTTATTTGATAATCTAGTAAGTGTATTGTTAATATAGTACCATTTGACACCAACTTGATCGACATTGATATAGGTGATCTGGAGCGTTTTGCTCCAGAATCCTTAGTAGGGCCACTGCCTAAGGGTGATCACAGTATGCAGGTGAAAAACTCATTCTCCTCATCTAAAAGTAGCTATCATTCAGTCCAAGGTGAAGAGGGTTCTATAAATGATGGTAAAGAAGATGAACCACAGATGATTGATGAAGGATGTGATAGTGATGAAATTGTTGGAACAAGTAAAATGGAGGTTGAAAATGCGTGACTGAAAGCAGAACTTGCTTCAGCAATAGCACATATTTGTACTTCTGACCCAGAAATTGTCTATGATTCGGTGGATGAAAGCAGTGTAGAAGGCCTCTTATGGATTTCAGCGTGAAACAGAAAAAAGAAAAAAAAAATGCTTACAATGAACGTATTAGAGGATTACAATGATTGAACAAATTCTGTCCTCGGGGTTGGATGCAGAGAGCATTCGGTTAGTCTATAGTAATTTGAAAGATATTAGCCAGCAATTGAGGGAATTAGTTCTGGAGATATTTAATTGACCCCTTATGTTCAAATGAATATGAATAAATCTGGACATGCTTGTTTGCAAATTTCTCTGGGGAAGCGGAGTTGGCCACCTGTTGCAGGATATTCACTTGTTTGCTGGTTTCAATATCAGAATCTTATGAAGAGACAAGAAGAACTCTACTTGCGTGCTGATGGAGTCTTGAATCTTGTTACAAGTAATTCTCGCTGCCGTCTTTTCTAGATGTGCAGTTTGAAGAAGGGGCGTGGCATCATCTTGCAATTGTGCATAGTAAACCGAATGCCTTAGCTGGGCTCTTTCAGTCGAGCATAACTCAACTGTATGTCAATGGAAGCCTCAGACAGACTGGCAGGCTGGGTTATTCACCCTCTCCAGTAGGAACATCATTGCAAGTTACAATTGGAACTCCACTTTCATATGCAGACATTGGTCCACTTTCCTGGCGTCTTGGTTCTTGTTACCTCTTTGAAGATGTGCTTTCTTCACCTGGCATTTGTTTCATGTATATTTTAGGTAGGGGTTACAGGGGGTCTCTTTCAGGACACAGATCTACTTCGGTTTATACCAAATGAGGCTGGTGGTGGAGATAGTTTGGCTATCATAGATGCACTAGAAGTTGAATTATCTGCAAGCAATAATGCTCAACGTATTGATAGTTATAACAAGTTGGGCATTAGTAAAGCAGAGGGAAACAATGTTGGTTGGGATTTAGAAAGATTGGGGAATTTTTCATTGCACCATTCTGGCAAAAAGCTTAGATTTTCATTTCATGGTACATATTCAGATTCATCTCGTATATAAGAAACTCTATCCATGTTGAATCTGATAGATCCGATGTCAGCTGCAACCTCCCCCATTGGTGGCATACCTTGCTTTGCTCGTTTGCATATCAATGTTTGGATCTGCACTCCATGTGGTATTGGAGATAACATTCGTGCCATTAGTGGTGTTGCTACAATTCTTGCACTTGCTGAAGCAGCAGAAAGTAGAGAAATGTTGCATATGGATTTATGCTTGCTTGTGTGTGCCCTGCATTCGAATCCTCAAAATGTTTGTGACATGTAGGCCTATAGGGGTGTTGGCAGCCCTACATGTTTTTGCTATTTCGAATGACAAATAACACCTTCTGTAGCTGCCATCGCCCCATCTTGTAATTATCACTATTCTAGGGTGATCATTGGGTTGTAAAAAGATGTTTGTTTATTCTTTGTTTTATTTTTATCTCGCATTTTCATGCTTGATTCATGACTGTAAGCATGAATCAAGCAAAATTGAAACTTAATTTCGCATTTTGATTCTATCCAAGGCTTGGTTTCAAGAGGTCAATGGGCTTACAACTTCCTCATTTTAATAATTTTTCTGAGCTTATCATATACCAATGAAATACCTATGTTGAATTGCTATTTGATTATACGCTTATCTTTGTTAAAAATACCGAAATTTGATTAGCATTTGGTTTGCAAAAACATATCTATATCCTAGCCTTTGCAAATCAACTGTACCCATTACATGTCATGGGAATTAAACACATCAGAACCGTATCCTGTACATCGTTTTTTGGCTGGCAGAATGAGTTGACAGGCCTCTCACTTCAAATTTAGAGTTTGGGTAGTGTGATGTACTCAGAGCATTCATGACCAGGAGTGTTCAAACCCCATAACCAAGACCTCCATATCTTTGTTTTGATCGCATAGGCTCTCTACTTATTTTCTTTTCATGGTATCCGCTCAGACTTACCTCTCCTACCTCTGTCATCTAAACCCACAGTTGTTTTGAGTCACTCTTGTTACAGTCTGGTCAACCCCGTAATTGCCTGCTAGAGACACGTTTTTGCGGGAGCTATTCTGAGCAAACGATTACGAATTAGATCAAACCCTTGAAAAATCATTTCGGAAATGGGCCCATTTACCTTCATAGCGGGCAGATTCTTCAGAAACAAATCCATTTCACAGGTATGTTTCGGTTTTTTGGACAACATTTTCTCAGAAAATCTGTTGCGTTTGAGTTTTCTTTATTTTCGTTTCCTCTCTGTGGATTTCAAGATCTGTAGAAAACAATTGAGTTCTATCACAGACACTCCTACAGGGCTGGATAAACCTCTGGTAGAGAAACATCTTGTTTCCTCAATTCACAAGCCAGATCCTTTAAAGGAAAACCCTCGTCATGAGGCAATACCCAATCAGTTTTTACCTGGGCAACAAGACGTTAGTTCTAAGTTTATGGAAACTTCTGTGCATGAATCGATTGTCTGCCCTAACCCTACTGTAAAATTAGACAGTAAAGACTCTCACAACCCAGAATGAATTGCTCACAAATGAAAATCGTGAGCTCAAGTCAAATGCACAAAGACAAACAAAGCGTTTGAAAAGGACAGGAAATATTATTATAAAAAATGTTGACTGTGCAAAAACTGTGATAAATTCTGAGATGTGATTCGATTTTGTTATTGGTTAAGTGGTAAGATTGGTTTTTATCATAGCTATCATTTATTTATTATTTTTCTAAATTAATCTAGATTGATTTAGATTTAAGTTACCAATAAAAAGACTGGCTACAGAATCGAGAGATTCTATAGCCAAGTCAATTTTTCATATTAAATTAAGTAATGAATAGTTAATAAAATATTTGATTTCTTTTTTTCTTTTTTTCAAGATAGGATATTTCTGAAGCTGATCTTGTGGCATGGAGCATGCTGGACTTAGTGGATTGGATATCTATTTTTGTTTATTTTGTAAGTTTAAGATACTTTTGAGATCTGTTTCTATCTTAGAAGATAGGAGGTTCAACTTTCATAAACCTTTTAAATACTCCAAATTTTGTAATGAAAAGGATGGTGGGCCTGGGGCAGAAGACGGACGATTAATTCACAGACTTAAATGGAACAACAATATGCATTTTGGCTTTAGCCTCTTGTAAATGGTGTTTTCATTTATGTTTTGTTTATCCTGATATACTAATAGGTTTTGATAGCTTTAGACTTCACGATCTATTATGTTTTGGGATAATTCTTTTATAAATATCATCCATATTTGATGCTTTAGATATTAATAGTGTGATCATCTATTCAGCTTAAATGACAGGATTTCTCTTTAATTTTTAGTTGAATGATCAAATGCAATGTTGTTACAATCAGATTTATCTTAATGTAATCTCTTGCGATCATAAGATCACATGACCTATTCATAGCATCTATTATGTTATTAAAACTCAACTACTAATGCATGTTTTGAATTTATTTAGAACAGTCATAAAGTTCATTGCAGATTTCTCTCTTGGACGTGGCCGCTGGATGTACTTCATTCATACAGAATCTCAGATACATTTAGCAAACTGATATCAGATTAGCTCTTTTATGTTTCTAATTTCTGTCAATTATGCAATTAGTGAAACCAGAAAGTTTAGATTAGTTTTTGACTATCTGTACATTCTGTGTTTCGTAGTCTAGTTAATTTCATATTAGTTCAAATTTGTAAAACAAAAACAAAAACAAAAAAAAATTATGTGCTTTCTTTTTGTGCTTCTTAGAAGCAATCATTTTTTTTACATTGATTTTCGTAAGTTTCAATTAAAACTTGCAGTTTGTAAATCATGTACATAAGTAAGATTTGTAGATCTTTTGCTTAAATATATCTATGACAGTTACATTATATATATA
>ML777921.1:131539-157268 GCA_009831015.1 Picea engelmannii
TAGTGTTTAGTAATTAGATAGTTATTTCTTTCTTTTATTTTGTTTCTTTTAGGATTTTTAGATTGGCTACCGGAGCCATTAAACCCGTCATAACGAGTTATACGAAACGACTTGGGTTACTTAGACAATCCCGAATCAGACTCGTTCTCCCAATTGACGGATGGTCAATTTTGCCCATCAACAAGGGGCTACCATTTACTTGCTCTTTTTCTTTACCATAGAATGGCTCTATTTGACATGCAAAACCTTGCATTGTTTTTTTTCAAATTGTTGCTTCTGAAGCTTCTCTTCCCGTAACACAGAAACCCCAAGAAACTCGAAATGTGCCTACGAGTGCTCAGTCCATAATTGAGTATGGCTATGATAGTATAGCCATTGCAAAGTTCTTTGATGAAATCTCGGGTGCTATTCTCTCTACTTGCAACGACAATGTGTATGAATTGGTTGTTGACTTTGGCTGGTATGTCTTTGTTCTCGTCAACATTGGAAGGATTCCTCATTGTCAGCATGGCAAAGAAGTCGAAAGGCATTGACAAATGCTAGAAAACAACTATCAGATGTTGTGGACCAGGTTAGTTCGAAGCAACAAAATGCAAACACTGAAAACAATGCTCTAAGTGGCAATGGTGAAAGAGTAAGTATTTTGTAGTCCCTTGTTGATGTCAATCAATGAGCATAGACTCCATGGAGGTGGAAGAATATTGGTCTCGTGGACCATTATGGAAATGTAACATGTCAGTCAATGTTGAAGGGCACTCAACGGAATATTATTGGAAGTCATTTACATAGAACTAGCTAGGGTGCTTGTGGATGGATTGTTTTCATAAGGTGGTTCATGAATCTATAATTTATTCTTGTAGAATTGTGTGTGAGCATTGTGGAAGACATGTACTCTGAACTTGGGTAGAAACAAAGTGTTGTAAATTGAAAGAATTTTTAATCTCTCAAGTAGTGAATGCTTTAATGGGCCTTATGCCAGGCAGCTAGTTGAACTCAAAGGATTCACCTATCGATTAAAAGGGAGATCCTCAACTTTTTGCTATCAATTGAATATTTATCAGAATTTACATGAACTTGTTGATTGCATGTGTTAATTCTTTTATTCTTGTATTTTACTTATAGGTATGGTGATGCCTATGCCAGTTTCGACTATCAAAAAGATGGAACATGAAGAAAACTTCCAGGTCCAGTGTGTGTGCATATTGGACAAGAAGATCAAAACAATTTGTCCAGAATTTTGAAGAACTCTTATTGTACATGTGTATATAGATGCACTGAGGACAATGCATAAATAAGGGAGAGGGGAATGTAATACCCCGGCTTGATCCCCTAGATTGTAAATATATTGTACATATGATACTTAGGCCAGTGAGGCAGTATGTTTGGATCGGTGTGCCTGCATATGATACTTAGGCTGGAGAGCCAGAATGTCTAGGCTAGAGTACTTGTAAAGATGGTAAAAGGTTGGAGAGCATATATTATAAATTGTACATATGCACTAATTAATAAAAAGAAACACTACGACTGCAGACCAGACGAAAAGGGTATGGGGGGATAAGGCTCCACGAGTGGGAAAGGGGGCCAAGGGCTAGGTAAAGGTATCTTAAGCCAAGGAGGCTAAGTGTAATGTTCCCAAGCCATTTTTTTCGCTGGAAACACTAATTGTTCATTGTTTACTGTTGTTTGGATGTGTGTATGCAGGTTTGCTCATAAAGTTGTGTATTAGGTTTATATGTTTGATTATCAAAGCATGTAGACATAGATCTGAAGATGCATCATAAAGAAGGACAAGATATAACAAGAGACACCAGTTATAGAACCAAATAACACGGATCTGACCTTTATTTAGATAATATAGAGAATGTGGTACAATAGATATGCAGATCTGGAAGAATATCAAATAAAGCCTCTAACTGGAATAAGAGATGCTACAAAATGCTCAAGACTGAAGATATAAGCCTCCCAAGGCTAGATAATAAGTTGAAGCTCGATACAATATTAACTTCTTTCCCTCCAAGATCCAGATCCAAACCCCCCTGGCTAAGCTGCGCCTTCTTGGATGGTTGTAGAATCCCAATAATTCGGCCCTACTGCTTAAAGCCTCCAAATGACCTGAAACTAGATGGAATGATAGATTGGGGCAATACAAACCCCCTTCTGAAGTCTCAGACTGAAAGGAAAATATCTTCTTCTCTAATAATTGAAACCCCAAACCGAACTGCGCCCTCTTGGAAGATTGCAGAGACCCAATAATTCGGCCTCCTTGCTAGGAGCCTCCAAATGCTATGTAACTTGCTGGAAATGTAGATCGGGGCTAGACAAACCCCCGGGTGAAGTCTTCGGCTGAATACTGAAGATCTGCTCCTCCAACTAGCTAAACCCCCTTCTGCAGTGCGCCCTCCTGGATGACTACAGAGACCCAACAATTCGGCCTCACTGCTAGGAGCCTCCAAATGATATGAAACTTGTTGAGAATGTAGATCGGGGCAAGACAAACCCCCTGGTGATGTCTCCAGCAGAATGATGAAGATCTGCTCCTTCAAACTGATTAAATCTCTTTCCACAGTGCATCCTCCTTCTCTCCAACTCTTGCCAAGCTCCAGTAAATCAAATGACAAGTAAACCTCTCTCCAAATATGCTAGGAATGATGGTTGAGGCCCTACAGAGAAAAACTAGATGCCCAATAATCCAAAAACCTCCTCTATCTCCTGGATCAAACCTTTCTTCCTTCAATGGTGTGCCCCCCTTGCTGAAAATCCCCAAGGTTGCGCCCTGTTCCTTCCTTGACTGCTTGATGGTACTTGTATCTGCTGTAGAATGGTGTGGGTGGAGTATTGCATCCATGAGACCAAGCTTAGATCAATAGAGGTGGGATCTTTCACCACCGAGTTGATCTCTAGGGTTTGTAGTCTCAAAACCATCAAAATTGTTTGTGCTCAAGAGCCCAAATGAAAAATGTAATAATGATCTAGAGTGAATGAGAAGTGTTCCCTTCCTTTCTTTTATACTCCAATTCTATTTCTCTATTGATTTAGTTAACCCCTAGGGTTAACTCGTAGCTTTTCCTCACATGCTCTTTTCTTTCCTTTAGTTACCTTTTATTCGCAAAGTCAACTCAATAATATAACGTTGTGCTTAGGTAATGGTCTTTGGTTGACTTTGTCCCCATAATGCATGGGACTATAGTCTAGTGGGGACAACTAGACTACTGGGTCTCTCCAACCCTCTTCATCAAGAGGTGGGGGACATTACAGTCTCCCCTGCTAGAAATTGCTTGCCCACAAGAAATTCTGAACATGTCTCCTATAGCACCTGTTCACTTTCCCAATTAGCATCCTCAATAGGTAAATTCTTCCACTTGACCAAATATTCCTTGATGCTCCTCTTCCTTAATTTCTTTTCCCGAACTTCTAGTATCTCTTATGGTACCAGTATCAATTTCCCTTCTTCATCCAAGGGTGGAAGTTCCTCAATAGGAATGATGTGTTTGCCTATGGCTCTCTTCAAGCATGAGACATGGAAAACATTGTGTATTTTGTTGCCCTGTGGTAGATCAAGCTCATATGCCACAACCCCTACTTTTTTGTTGACCCTGTATGGTCCAAAGAAGCGGGGTTGGAGATTTTCTGCGGCACTTCTCTTAATGGATGTTGCATGTATGGTTGAAGCCTCAAGTAAACCAAATCACCAACCTCAAATGTGCGCTCCACCCTGTGTTTGTCTACCTGAACCTTTTGTTGATTATGTGCCCTTTGTAGGTGGTCCTTAAGTTCTCTGAGTATATCTTGACTCTATTGAATCCAATCCTGAACCACAGGATCCCTGCTGTCACCAAAGACAATCTCCACAAAGGAGAGGGGATCATAACTGTATAAGGCTCTGAACGGTGGCATACCAATAGACATATGATGGGTGGTGTTGTAGCAATATTCCCCCAAATGAAGCCACTTAACCCATGCCTTTTGCTGCCCTGACACATAATTTTGGAGGTATCCTTCTTCCCATTTGTTGACTATCTCTGTTTGGGCATCAATTTGAGGATGGTAGTTGGTGCTAGGGGTTAAGGCCGTACCTACCAACCTGAATACTTCCTGCCAAAAGCTGCTCATGAATCTATTGTCCCTATCACTCACAATGGTCTTGGGTAGACCATGTAATCTGAAAACCTCCCTAAAGAACAAATATGCTACCTAGGTTGCACTGTAGTCTGTGGCAATGGAGAAAAAATGTGCAAACTTGCTTAACCTGTCTACCACCACAAAAATCCAATCTTTTCCTTGTGCTTTGGGCAATCCCATGATGAAATCCATAGATATGATTTCCCATTTGTGCTCAGGTATGGGTAGTGGTTGTAGTAATCCTGTTGGATGGGTGTGCTCATCCTTGTTTACCTGACAAGTGGTACATTCCTTGATGTGGCACATCACATCTTCCTTCAAACCTTTCCAAGCGAATCTTTCCCTTATCTGTTGGTACGTCTTGATGAACCCTTGATGTCCTACCACTGGTGAATCATGGCATGCTTGTAGCACCTTGGCTTTAAAGTTTGACTCAGGAACCAAGAATATTTGACCCTTGTAATATATGATGTCATCCATAATTCTAAAATTGTCATCTTGCACCTGTCCATCCATCAATTCACATGCAAATTGGTTCTTTGAGTATTCCACCAAAAGGTGGGCCTTCCGGTCAACTAAGATGTCGGTCATAGCATAAACTGATGGTCTATTGGATAATGCATCTGCCACCACATTATTCTTCCCCTTGACAAACTCATTGTCAAATTCATAGGCCCGTATCTTGCTAACCCACTTCTGTTGCCTCTCATTTAAGTCCTTTTGATCCAAAAAGTACTTGAGACTGTTGTGATCTGTCCTCATTACAAATTTCACTCCTACCAAAATATTGCATGAATTTAGCTAATGCACGCATGATGGCCAGCATCTCTTTGTCATAGATGGTGTAGAGAAGCTCAGGACCCCTCCATTTTCGAATTTCATAGACAATAGGGTGCCTATTCTGCATAAACACTACTCCAATGCCCTCTCCTGAGGCATCACACTCCACTGTAAAGGGTTGTGAAATCTGGTAGAGCCAAGACCGGGCATGTACTCATCACCTTTTTCATTTTGTCAAAGGTCAACTATGCCTCTGGACTCCACTTGAATTCTCCCTTCCTGGTCAAATCAGTCAAAGGTGCACAAAGTTGAGAGAATCCCTTGACAAACCTCCTGTAATAGCAACAGATGGCAAGAAACCCCTTCAATTTTGTGAGGGTCTTAAGTGTGCGCCAATCAAGTATAGCTTGTATCTTCTCTTGGTGTACATGTACCCCCTTCACCCCAATGATGTGTCCCAAATAGAAGACCTCTGTCATTCCAAATTCACATTTGGATTCCTTAGCATACAAAGATTTCCCTTCCATGATAGCCAAAATCTGTTCTACATGCTGAAGATGCTCCTCCCAAGTCTTGCTATAGATCAAGAAGTCATCAAAGAATACTAAGAAGAACTTTCTTAATTGCTTGTTGAAGACATGGTTCATGCAAGATTGGAAGGTGGTTGGCGCATTAGTCAGCCCAAAAGGCATCACTAAGAACTCATAGTGACTATAGTGACATCTGAAAGCAGTCTTGGGTACATCTTGCTCCCTCATTTTTATCTGATGATAGCCAGAGCACAAGTCAATCTTTGTGAAGTATACAACAAGATGAAGCTCATCCAATAGCTCATCGATCCTAGGGATGGGATATCTGTTCTTGATTGTCTTCTTATTCAAAGCCCTGTAATCAATGCACATGCACATGCTCCCATTCTTATTTTTCACTAGCACCATTGAAGATGCAAAGGGACTAGAACTTGGCCTAATGTGGCCCGTGTCTAACAGTTCTTTAATATCCTTCTCGATCTCATCTTTGTATTTCTTTGGGTGCATGTAGGGAGTGGTGATGATAGGTTTTTCTCCCTCCTCCAACTCTATGATGTGCTCAAACCCCCTATCTGGTGGTGCTCCTACTGGAATGGGCTCAAAGACTTTATTGTGCTTGTCAATGATTCTCTGAATCTCTGGTGATTAATGAGTCTCCCCTTTCTTATCCACCCGAACTGATATTCTACATTCGGCTGCATATGCAATATATTTTCTCCTGAAAATGGCCTCCATGCGCTTTGTTCTAACCACCCTAGGTGTGGTTCATGTCATGCCTCTAAGAACCACCTTTTTCCCATTTTCCTCCATGAAGAACATCTCCATGGTCTTGTAGTTGGTAGTGTTTGGCCCCAGTGTACTAAACCACTGAACTCCAAGGATGATATTAGTTTCTGGAAGGTCCATCACATAAAAGTCTTGTGCCAAATCATGTCTGCCCAATGTAAGCTTCATTCCCAGAATATACCTATCACAGGGCATAGTGCGCCCCCCTGATACTTCCACCCTGAATCCTTCAAATTCAAAAGTAGGTATGTGTCTTCTTTGTAGTAGATATGAATCAATGAAGTTGTGTGAAGCACCCCCATCAATGAGAACTGAAACTTTATGCCCCTGCAACACCCCTCTCATCCTGAAGGTGTTGAATTTGGGTACCCCATTGATGGATGCCAATGTTACCTTCTCATTTGTTGCAAGGTCGTGACTTGCATCTTCATCTTCTACGTTTTCAGTTGGATCTGCCTCCATGTTCTACAAGTGGCCGAAACCTTTATCTTCCTCATCATCATAAATCACTTTAGTGTAGTGTGCCTTTCCTTTGCCGATACACTTGTGTGTTGGATCCCAAGGCTCTTTTCAAGTATAGAACAACTTCTTCCTCCTCAATTCCCTCCTAGTGGTTTCATCCATTCTACCCCTTCCTCTGTCAAACCCCCTTTGGGATCTCCCCCCTTGGTTCATGGGAGGTCTTTGGTCTCTTCCCCCTATGTTTAGAGGCAGTCTAGGGGTAAATCTAGTCTTTGCTACTGGTCTCAAGTCCCTTGTCTTCCATATAGCATCATGTAAATTGGTAGGCTTAAAATCCTTTACCCAACCCCTTAAGGGTTCCATCAACCCTTTTGTGAAGAGCATCATGAGTCTTGATTGAGACACATCCTGCACCATAACTGCTATCCTCTGAAACTCCTCTATATATACCTCTAGTGTCCCTGTCTTCCTGAGTTGGGTGAGTTCCTTGAAATGTAGTTCTGGATCCCCCTGGTCAAATTTGTCAATAAGCCTCTGTGTAAACTATATGTAAGCATAGATCTGATTGTGGCCTAGTGTAGTTAACCCATGGTACCACCAGTCATGATCTTTTCCTTCCAATTACATGGTGGAAAAATTGATGGCATCCATCTCTCTCATTGGATTAAGTTGTAGGTAGGTATCAAGTTTCTGCAACCAAGCTTGTGCAGTTACCTTGGAAGATCCATCAAAGTATGGGATTTCCATCTTACCTACCCTACGCTCTAGATCATAGTTATTCCTATGATATGGTTTGGTTTTACCCCTAAATTTGATCCCACAATATTTCTCCAGTGTGATTTGCCTTTGGATCCTTGCACTCAGTGAGTTATATTCCCTAGCATACTGCTCAACATTGTCCTCAATCTCATCTTGGTAGTTGTGTTGTGTCTGGTTATCCAAGAATGTAAGTAGGTAGGGTGTGGGGGTAGTTCTACTGTGTGTTATCCCCTTAGGAGCTCCTCCCTAAAAAAGTTGTCCCTTTGTGTGGTAGTGAAAGCTTTGCTCCTAATGAGGTCTAGTTTCCCCATGAGACCCACTGGCTTCTATGTTTTCATATATTTATGGCCCCTTTCCTGCATGGGTCAAATTTAATAGGACCTATGAGATCTTATCCTGACTGGAATTTACCCTCTCCAAGGTCTCCTTCAAATCAAATTTCCCCATGCGCATTGGCTCTTGGTTTTCCTGTAGATGGTGCACCAGTGCACTTTCTGTCTCGCATATGGATTTTTGTAAGTCTTTTGCAAAGCTTGCTAGGACTTGTGGCTCATTGTCCTCACCTAAACCTTCCATTTCTGCCTCTGGTTCGTCTGTCTACTTTCTGTGTCTTCCATATAAATACCAATGAATTTATGCATGTGCTAATCCCCACTGGCTGGGAGGATCAACGCTTTGATACCACTGTAATGTTCCCAAGACAATTTTTTCGCTGGAAACACTAATTGTTCATTGTTTACTATTGTTTGGATGTGTGTATGTAGGTTTTCTCACAAAGTTGCGTATTAGGTTTATATGTTTGATTATCAAATCATGTATACATAGATCTAAATATGCATCATAAAGAAGGACAAGGTATAACAAGAGACACCAATTATAGAACCAAATAACATAGATCTAACCTTTATTTAGATAATATAGATATTTTGGTACAACAAATCTGCAGATCTGGAAGAATATCAAATAAATCCTCTAACTGGAATAAGAGCTACTACAAAATGCTCAAGAATGAAGATATAAGCCTCCCAAGGCTAGATAATAAGTTGAAGCTCGATACAAGGTTAACTTCTTTCCCTCCAAGATCCAGATCCAAACCCCCCTAGCTAAGATGTGCCCTCTTGGATGACTGTAGAAACCCAATAATTCGACCCTGCTGTTGGAAGCCTCCAAATGCCCTGAAACTAGATGGAATGATAGATCGGGGAAAGACAAACCCCCTCCTGAAGTCTCAGACTGAAAGGCAGATATTTTCTCCTCTAATAACTGAAACCCGTAACTAAACTATGCCCTCCTAGAAGACTGCAGAGACCCAATAATTTGGCCTCCTTGCTAGGAGCCTCCAAATGCTATGTAACTTGTTGGAAATGTAGATCGAGGCTAGACAAACCCCCAGGTGAAGTCTTTGGATAAATACTGAAGATTTTCTCCTCCAACTAGCTAAACCCCCTTCTGCAGTGAGCCCTCCTGGATGACTGCAGAGACCCAACAATTCGGCCTCACTGATAGGAGCCTCCAAATCATATGAAACTTGCTGAGAATGTAGATCGGGGCAAGACAAACCCCTTGGTGAATTCTCCAATTGAATGATGAAGATATGCTCCTTCAAACTGACTAAATCTCTTTCCATAGTGCGCCCTCCTTCTCTCCAACACTTGTCAAGCTCCAGTAAATCAAATGGAAAGTAAACCTCTCTCCAAATATGCTAGGAATGATGGCTGAGGCCCTACAGAGAAAACTCGGATGCCCAATAATCCAAAAACCTCCTCTATCTCATGGATTGAACCTTTCTTCCTTCAATGGTGCGCCCCCCTTGTTGAAAACCCCCAAGGTTGTGCCCTATTCCTTCCTTGACTGCTTGATGGTACATGTATCTGTTGTAGAATGGCATGGGTGGAGTATTGCATCCCCAAGACCAAGCTTGGATCAAGAGAGGTGGGATCTTTCACCACCGAGTTGATCTCTAGGGTTTGTAGTCTCAAAACCCTCAAAATTGTTCGTGCTTAAGAGCCCAAATGAAAAATGTAGTAATAATCCAGAGTGAATGAGAAGTACTCCCTTCCTTTCTTTTATACTCCAATTCTATTTCTTTGTTGAGTTAGTTAAACCCTAGGGTTAACTCCTAGATTTTCCTCACATGCTTTTTTCTTTCCTTTAGTTACCTTTTCTTCCCAAAGTCAACTCAATAATATAATGTTCTGCTTACGTAATGGCTTTTGGTTGACTTTGTCCCCATAATTCATGAAACTATAGTCTAGTGGGGAAAAATAGACTACGGAGTTTCTCCAACCCTCTTCATCGGGAGGTGGGGAACTAGCTCGAGTGCTTATGGATGGATTGTTTTCATAAGGTGGCTCATGAATTTATAATTTATTCTTGTAGAATTGTGTGTGAGCATTGTGGCAGACATGTACTTTGAACTTGGGTAGAAACAAAGTGTTGTAAATTGAAATAATTTTTAATCTCTCAAGAAGTGAATACTTTAATGGGCCTTATGTCAGGCAACTAGTTGAACTCAAAGGATTCACCTATCGATTAAAAGGGAGATCCTCAACTTTATGATATCAGTTGAATATTTATCAAAAAGTACATGAACTTGTTGATTGCATGTGTTAATTCTTTTATTCTTGTATTTTATTTATAGGTATGGTGATGCCTATGTTGGTTTTGACTATCAAGAAGATGGAACGTGAAGAAAACTTCCAGGTCCATTGGGTGCACATATTGGACAGGAAGATCAAAGCAATTTGTGCATAATTTTGAAGAACTCTGATTGTACAAGTGTATATAGATGCATTGGGGACAATGCATGAATAAGGGGGAGCATAATGTAATACCCCGTCTTGATCCCCTAGATTGTAAATATATTGTACATATGATACTTAGGCCAGTGAAGCAGTATGTTTGGGTCAGTGTGTCTGCATATGATACTTAGGTTGGAGAGCTAGAATGTTTAGGACGGAGTACTTGTAAAGATGGTCAAAGGTCAGAGAGCCTATATTATAAATTGTACATATGCACTAATTAATAAAAAGCAACACCAAAACTGCAGACCAAGGGACAAAAAGGGTATGGGGGGATAAGGCTCCACGAGTGGGAAAGGGATCCAAGGGCTAGGTAAAGGGAGCTTAAGCCAAGGAGGCTAAGCCAAATATAATAAAATAATTCCCTAAGAATTTATATTATTATATAATATAATAATATAATATAAAAAGGGAACATGCATATTTAAAAGGGGTAATTTAGTTTAATTATCCATTATACTCGATCCATTCTTACCATTCCGAGTACAGTAGTTTCTTTTGGGAAGATGGTGACCCAGACTAGAATTTTACCTTGTGGATCCTAGGTGGATATGGGTGTGTGAACACTTCTCCTTGGGTTGCCTTGGGGAAAGATGGAACCCTGGAGGGAGAAGTGTGGGGATAGGTTCCCTAGTATGGGGCCTGGAGGGTACCTGGAGACCTTTGAGGGAAAATGGAACTCCTAGAGCCACAAATATATGAGACTTCCTGACTAGCCTGTGCTAGAGCCCTGGAAAGGTAGTGGTGCATCCCAAGGGTCCACAGTGCGAAGAAAGGAGCACACTACCTTGGGTTGTGTAGGATGATGGGGAATGAGAGAATGTAGGTTGGAGTGATACCGAGGTTTGTTACCTTGGCCTAGACTCGTTGGTACTGATTGTGACCCTAGTTGTCTTAGGAGGCCCTTTTCCCTGGAGGAGTAATAGCCTTAGCTCGAGGGTGACTCACTATTGAGATATTATTAGAAATGTGGTCTATGGCTAGGAGGAACATCTAAGGTCTGTAGTCGACTGATGTTTTCACATAAGATAAGTGCCATGTGTGTTTACTATTACATTTTGTAATTAGGTATTAATGTATTGTATGTTTATAGAATCTTTGTATATATATACATTTTTTAATTAATTGTTATGTGTTATGAATCATTTTGTTGAAATATTGTAACTGCGAAGAATATTCTAATTATAATTGAGTTATTTTTATATAGATCAAATCCCCTTTTGTGATTTGATCATGTCGGGATTTGTATAAGACCAAATCCCCTTTTGTGGATTGGTCAAAGCATAGTTATATGGTGTTGTTTGTAAAGTCGACCCCTAGGGATAATTAAAGTGGTTTTAACCATTAGTTGAAGAAGTTGGCCCTGCTTGGTGAAGAGACATAACCCTAGCGCCTCCTAGCTAGTATAAATAAGTGAGGATGGTGCCTCACTTACTCACTCACTCAAGTCACTCATCTAGTACGCAAGTTTTGGAGGTAGTTGCAGTTGCAAGAAGAAGGAGAGAGAGGCACATTGCTCAGTCTTGGATATTCTCTAGTGTTTTGGTCTTTTATCTTGGCATTGTATTAGCAATCTATATTATGGAAGTTTTTGCTGGGTTTTCTTCCCCATGAGGGTTTCCCATGATAAAATATTGTGTTCCTTGTGATTGTGTTTCTCTTAGTGATATTTATTCTGCTATTATTGTCTAGTAAATTGAAAAGAACTTAATAATTGCTCTAAATTTAACATGGTGTTAGAGCTAAACTGAGTAGAGCACCTTTCACTGGATAACCAAAAACGTCACTATTGTCGTATAAGAAAATTAGGGACTTTTATTGGAAGGGGATTTCTTACTAAAAACCATCTAGGTAAGTGTGCCCTAGCCTAGTGAACTCATTGGCAACTTGAGTGCACCTTTTCAATGGCAAGAGCCTCCGAAAAGTCAAACCCTAGTTTTGACTAGTACCAGAAAACCAAGAAACCAGAACCAGTACTAAAAGTACCAGTCCTAATTTTCACAAGTCAAGTTTCAAGGGGTAAAAATTGAAATTTTTTAAATCTAACAACTCCAACATACTCACCTCAGCCCAATGCACCTTCTGGTAAGATCAGATTCAATTTATGAGCACTTTCAATTTTTGGTCATTTTCTCAGCTCCAGGTCAAGATGTCTGCAAGCACTAAGCATGCTGATAAGTTAGAAGGCGTGGACAAATTTTGTTCCTAGAAGTACAATATTGCACTCATTCTTGAAGAGAATGACCTTGAAAAAATCATAAAATAAAATGTACAAGAACCTGAAAAAGATGCAGCTAAAGCAAAGTACAAGAAGGATATGGTTAGGGACAAAATGATCATTGCAGACTCCATTAAAGATCACTTGATCCCTCAAGTATCTTCCAAGAATACTCCAAAATAAATGTTTGATGGCCTAACCAGAATGTATGAAGGAAAGAACATTAACCGGAAGATGAACTTAAGAACCTAACTCAAGAATACAAAGATGTAGGAAGGAGAAACAATCCAAGACTATTTCTCTAGGGTTACTCACTTAAAAGAACAACTAGAAGCAATTGGAGACAACTTTGATGAAGTTGAACTCATCATGACAACTCTTAATGGTCTCACAAGACCTTGGGATGCCTTCATCCAAACTATTTGTGCCAGAAAGGAGAAATTACAATTTGACAGTCTTTGGGAAGAATGTGTTCAAGAAGAAGCAAGAGTAGCTAACTGAGAAGCAATACTATTAAGGGATGAAGACCAAGCCCTAGCTTCTCATGATAAAGGAGGAAAGAAAAGGTCTCACTTCGAGAAGGAGACCCACTTACATAAGGAATCTCACCCCCCAAAGAGATTCACCCACTTCCATAAAGAATCTCACCCTCCAAGGAGATTCCGGAAATTTCAGAAAGGACAAAGAAGAGAAAAAGATTTATCCTCTTATCAATGTTATAATTGTGATAACATGGGACATATTGCTAAAAATTGTCCTACCATAAGGGAAGAATACAAGAAGAGAAATAACAAAAGACATCATGCCCATGCAGTTGAAGATGATGAGCCACCCATGAAGTTGACTAAAGAAGAGATTGAAGACTATGTTTTATTTTCCACCCTCTCAGGATCTGTGACACCTAGAGAGGATACTTGGCTCATAGACAGTGATGCCTCTAAGAACATGATAGGTCAGAGAGACATTCTCTCTAGCCTTATAGAAAAGAACTTTCCCTAGAAAGTTACACTCAAAGATGATTACCAGTACCTTATTAAAGGAGTGGGAGACTCCACCTACAAACTTGATTCGGGGACCCCGATGAAGATGAAGGATGTACTATATGTACCAAGTTTGACAAAGAAATTACTTTCTACCTCAGATTTAGATAATAAAGGTTTCAGGGTTTCATTCATAGATGGTGAAATTCTTATGTGGCCTAAAGGAAACGCCATAGAAGATGCAATTGTCATTGGAATAGAATAAGGTGGCCTGTATAATTTAAAAGGTCACTTAGATGCAAATTTGACTCACTCCACCGTGAGTCCTTGTGAACTTTGGCATAGAAGACTAGCTCACATCAACTACAAAGCCTTACCATATGTAAGCAAGGTAGTTATAGGTCTACCATAATTCAAGGTTGATCATGAAGGTGTGTGCAAGGGATGTGCACAAGGAAAGAACATAAACAATCCTTTCCCAAAGAGAGGCAGTAAAGCAAAATAAATCTTGGAACTCATCCACTCAGATGTATGTGGTCCAATTCCATCAACCTCTCTTAGAGGGTATGTATACTATGTGTCATTTATTGATGATTATTCTCGCAAGGCTTGGGTTTATTTTTTGAAATAAAAATATGAAGTATTTGGAAAATTCAAGGAATTCAAAGCCTTGATAGAGAATATATCCGAAAGAAAAATCAAGATACTTGGGACATATTATGGAGGAGAATACACCTCAAAAGAATTTGTAAGATTTTGCAGAGATGTCAGGATTAAGAGGGAGCTTACCACTCCCCATAATCCTCAACAAAATGGTGTAGAAGAAAGAAAGATCTCCTTATAATGGAAGCAATGAAGACTATGATCCACGATCAAGATCTTCCAATGCATTTATGGGAGGAAGCATCAAGAACAACATTTTATGTCCAAAATAGATTATCCCATAGTGCACTTGGATTCAAAACCCTCGAAGAAATTTTCTCCAAAAAGAAGCCAGAAGTAAGCCATTTCAAGATATTTGGCTATCTAGTGTTTGTACACATTTCGAAAGAAAGAAGAACTAAGTTGGATCCCTCATGAAAGAAGGGAATATTTGTTGGATACTGTGAGGTCTCTAAGGCCTTCAGAATTTACATGCCAGGTTACCATCACATTGAGATCAACAGAGATTTAGCCTTTGATGAAGATGAATCACTCAAGAAATCAAGAAGATGTTAGATTGAAGAAGTGTATGAAGAATAACATGTAGCTCCCAGAACTGCAGAACTGGTGAGGGAAGTTACATATACCCTTGATGATGAGATTCTAGAAGATCATAATATGACCAAATCTGAAGAACCTCTCCAAATGACGATCTCTCACAAGATAAAGCCAACTTGGGAAAGGGAACTTATTCAAGATGGAGAGAAGTATGGTTCCCCAGAAGGAACCATGAGACAAATCAAGAAACCTAAGTCATTCTCCAGTTACATGGCTTTGATGTGTGATCTCATAGAAAAAGAACCTACTTGCTTTAAAGAATCCATTCAGAAGAAATAATGGGTGAATGCCATAACAGAAGAATATCAATCCATTATAAAGAATGATGTATGGGAAATGGTTCTCAGACCGAAAAACAAAGATGTGGTATCTTCCAAATGGTTATACAAGATAAAACATGTTGTGGATGGAAGTATTGAAAAACATAAAGCAAGGTTTGTAGCTCGTGGCTTTTCTCAAAAAGAAGGCATTGATTATGAAGAGACGTTTTCTCTTGTAGCCAGATACACTTCTATCAGAACAATTATAGCTCTTGCAACCAAGATGAAGTGGAGGTTACACCAAATGGATGTGAAAACAACCTTATTAAATGGTGTTATTGAAGAAGAATTTTATATAGAACAACCACAAGGGTTTGAAGTTGAAAATAGAAATACTCATGTCTGCAGGTTGAAGAAGGCTATGTACAGGTTGAAGCAAGCTCCTAGAGCTTGGTATGGTAGAATTGACAATTTCCTGACGAGCTTGGGATTTACCAAGAGTAAAGTTGATTCTAACCTTTAATTTAAGGTTATGAATGATGAGCCAGTTATATTGTTGTTGTATGTATATGACTTATTCTTAGCTGGAGAAGAAAAGTTCATCACAGATTGTAAGAAGAAGATCCCTACAGAATTTGAGATGAAAGACCTAGACCTGATGCATTATTTCTTAGGTCTTGAAGTTTGGCAGAGCCCAGAGAAGATCTTCCTTAACCAAGGGAAGTATGCAGTTGAAATAATGAAGAGGTTTGACATGTTGGAATGTAAATCCATGAACACACCCATGGAAACAAAGTTGAAGCTCCTAGTTGATACTTCATCAGAATTGGTTGATGCTACTCTGTACAGAAAAGTTATTGATTCGTTGATGTATCTGACGAATACCAGGTCAGATATATGTTTTGTTGTGAACACCTTGAGTCGGTATCTGGTAGAGCCTAGATGTGTTCACCTTGTTGTTGCAAAACATGTGATGTGATACCTTAATGGTACGTTGGACTTTGGTCTCTGTTATACTGGATCATGACTTCATACTGATTGGTTGTATTGATTCATATTGGGATGGAAGTTTTTTTGATAGAAATATCACTTCAAGATGTTGTTTTAGTCTGGGGTCAACCACGACTTCATGCCATAACAGGAAGCAATCCAATATTGCTCTCATCACGATAGAAGCAGAATACATTGCTGCATGTTCCTCCAGTTGTGAATCCATATGGATTCGAAATTTGTTGACAAGTCTATTCGATGAGGAGATGGAAGCCACCGTGATTCTGTGTGATAACCAGAGTTGCATAAAGATGATGGAGAACCCTATGTTCCATGATAAGTTGAAGCACATAGAAATCCAGTATCACTACATTCGTGATATGGTGCAGAGGGGATTTTTAAATCTCCAATATGTTGGCACAGATGAGCAGGTTGCAAATGTGTTGACCAAGCTTCTGTCTCGTGTAAAGTTTGAATACTTTCAATACAAACTTGGTATATTCCGAAAGGACCTCCCTCGAAAGGAGAAGTGATGTTGATTCTACTATAGTATCCTAACCAACAATGGGTAGCTCAGTTAGGATTTCATATCCTATGGGACTGATCATCCATGGATAGATCCCGAAGGTCCGATAAGGATAGTATGTCAAAGTACCTGTGCATGTATATGCCAGCTGTGGTTAGTAGTGGTAGATCCATTAGGATTTATAATCCTATGGAATTTTATGATTCCTGAGCAGATCCCAAAGGTTCGATAAAGACAGTCTGTCAAAGTACCACATGGTAGCTCCATTAGGATTTTAAATCCTAGGGAATCTTATGATTCTTGGGTAAATCCCGAAGGTCCGGTAAGGACGGTATGTCAGAGTACCACAAAATGTTGTTGTTTCACCTACCTCATTATGTTGCTATATGATGATGATATTGTCATCACAACATCGTGTTGATGATGTTTTTATTTCATCCTCATGTTGTTGTTGATGATGATGTATCAACCTTGTGTTGTTGTTGATGATGATGTATCAACCTCGTGATGTTGATTATGATGTTGTATTAGCCTCGTGATGTTGTACTAACAACATGCTACTAATGATGGTATTGATGATGTTCTTTCTTTAGCATTATGCTAATTGATGTTGATGCAGATGATGATGATGATGATGATGATGTTATCTCCAGCTTCATACTGTGAACGATGATGATAAAAAATTCTGATGATTTATAGATATGCCAGTCAATGTTCCAGATGTTGATGATGTTCTCTCTCTCTCTCTCTCTCTCTTGATGATGTTGTATTGAGTTATTTCAATAGAATACCCTTCTTGTTAAGGGGAACTGTTGAAATATTATAACTGCGAAGAATATTCTAATTATACTTGAGTTATTTTTATATAGATCAAATCCCCTTTTGTGATTTGATCATGTCGGGATTTGTATAATACCAAATCCCCTTTTGTGGATTAGTCAAACCATAGTTATATGGTGTTGTTTGTAAAGTCGACCCCTAGGGCTAATTAAAGTGGGTTTAACCACTAGTTGAAAAAGTCGACCCTGCTTGGTGAAGAGACATAACCCTAGCACCTCCTAGCTAGTATAAATAAGTGAGGATGGTGCCTCACTTAATCACTCACTCAATTCACTCATCTAGTGCACAAGTTTTGGAGGTAGTTGCAGTTGCAAGAAGAAGGAGAGAGAGACGCATTGCTTAGTCTTGGATATTTTCTAGTGTTTTGGTCTTTTATCTTGGTATTGTATTGGCAATCTATATTAAGGAATTTTTGTTGGGTTTTCTCCCCCATGAGAATTTCCCAAGATAAAATGTTGTGTACCTTGTGATTGTGTTTCTCTCAGTGATCATGCTTATGCTATTATTGTCTAGTAAATTGAAAAGAACTTAATAGTTGCTCTAAATTTAACACATTTCACATGTAAAATTGTATGATGGAGCAAGTGTTGTTGTATGGTACCCAAGGTTGGTTGTGCTTATGTTGAATCGGAGGGAAATTGTGAAATTTCCCAGTAGCCCGTTATCACCGTAGGCACCAAGATGGTCGGTACACTACACTTCCTATTGGAGGAGCATCCTCAATAATTATTGCCAAGTTCAAAAAATTTCTAGATGTCTTCACTAAAGCCTCTAAAGGAAAAATAAACTACATTAAGTGTCAAATCTATGTATGGAACCTTATTAAAAGAAAGCTCCAATGTATTTCCAGAATATTAATTTTCCCGCATCAAGAAACCTAGACCTCCTTAAAGTACTTGGGGATGCTAATCAATTTGTCAAATCCTACATCCCAAGCTTGGCAGAGAATGATGGAAAAAATCAAATCCAAAATTATTCAATAGGGATCATAGTGGTTGAACCCAACTAGAAGAATAATGTTAATTAATTCCATGCTTTTATTTCTTCCCATATTTTAGTGCTCAACATTGATTTCTCTTGTGGGTATAATGCCATAGATGGCTCAAGAAATCAAGAAATTCCCTTGGCAAGAGGCAAGACCAACACAAGAAAGTATCATTTAGTTAATTGAAAAATTGTCATATCTTCCAAGGAATTTGGGGGATTAGAGATAAAAGATTGAGTGATTATGAATTTAGCAATGGGGGAACAAGTCTTATGGAGATTGATCACAAGAGGAGAAGTTTGGTGGAAAAAAGTTTTATGTACAAAATATATTCATGGAGAGAGGATTAGATGTCTTGATAGACCTTTGAGCACTCATAAAGGCTCCTTGATCAAGAGGCTTATCAAGACAACTTCATTGATTATTCTAACCAATATTACCTAAATCCCAGGTAATTGAATATCTATGTCTATTTGATAGGATGATATCATGGGAAAACCAACTTTGGAAAAGAATTTGACTCTATTACCTTCGAAAGAATGGATGTAAGCTTAGAATTTGAAGACTTTGTTTGATATTTCCATATGGTCTCATAGATTTGGACAATGTATGGGATGGGATCTTTGTGACCCTCCAAATAATCTTCAACTACTATTCACCTCCTTTCTAGATTTATTTCAAAGATGCACTCCCAAAAACATCTTCCTTCTAGGTCCATCGAGGATGGGGAACTAATGATTACAAGGCTGAACAAGGATATCAACATCAATTGGACTCTTCTCTCCAATTTCAGAAGTTTTATATTTGTAGATCTATGTGGAATCCTTATGGGATACCCAAAATTAAATTATTCTACTAATTATCGGTGCAAGGGAAGGTTTTAACAATAGTGTTGGGGAATAGGGTGGAACACGACATGAAACAAAAAACACAGTATTGTAGATAATCGAAGAGGAAAAAAATATTTTGAAGATAAAGGGTGGTGTCTAAAGACATCATTGTAGCACTTAGCAAAGCACACTATCATTAAAACATCACCGTGCATGTTGCACATCTTGATCCACATGATCTATTGCACAATATACATAATGATAATGACCCAAGGGGTATGTTTTTTATAGCTTCAATATCTAACCAACTTCCATAGAATCCAAAATATCTTATCCACATGTAACCGTCGAATATTAAAGTTGACTCCACCAAATCTGTGTTGTCGAGTAGGATTGATAAGGATGCTCGAATTGACTGCCTATGTGTCCAACTCATAGTCGATTGTTGGGATGGTCGATCCACCGCCCAACTATCTTCGACTATTGGTCGATTGTCTGATTGAAAAGCATGTTGGATACTCGATTGACTAGTGTAGTGTGTTGGTCGATCATCCGATTGACTACATCCAGATGTTAGTCGACCTCTTGACTGACTAAACTCAACAGATGTGTGATGAACCATTAATTCTTGATGTTCCAACACCCCCCCCCCCATTAACACATGTCTCTAAATATTTAAGAGGTGAAATTATGTCATTATGAAACTCCCCCATAATTACAGCTTCCTGAAGCCCAAGCATCATGTGGAGGTTGATAAATATGGCTTCAGCTAAAGGTTTGGTGAAGATATCAACAACCTGATAATCTGTTTTGTGATATTCAAGAGAGACAACATTCTCATGAACTGACTGTCTCAAATAGTGAGCATGGATTTCAACATGCTTCATCTTACTATGGGCAATAGGATTGTCAACAACTTGTATAGCCCTCTAGTTATCACAATAGATTGTATTCAAGGTCTAAATAGGAAGGCCAAGTTCTCCCAAAAGTTGGCGAATTCAAGTTTCTTGAGCACCTACTTGAATGGCTCCACGATATTTTTCTTCAATAGTCAAAAGGGAGACTACCTTATGTTTCTTGCACGACCACACCAACTGTCCAGTGCCATATCAAAACACATAGCCATAAGTGGTTTTCCAATCATCATTGTCGCCAACCCAATCAGAGTTAGTAAAGCCGACTAGCAAATTTGAACTTCGACAATACTTGATACCAAAATGAGTGGTACCATTGGGATAATGGACAATTCGTTCGACTACTTTCTAGTAGATTTATTTAGGGTCCTACATAAACCAAGAAACCACACTAACAACAAATAAAATGTTATGTCCATTATGAGTAAGATAAATAAGACTGTCGATAAGTTGTTGATAAAGAGTAGCACTGACTACGGGTGTTTGATAGGTTTTGGTAAGATTTACTCTAGACTGAAAAGGAGTAGCACAAGGCTTGAAATCAACCATATTAAATGTGTCCACATATCCATCACATATTTAGATTGAGAAATGAAAAATCCATCACAAAGTGGTAATACTTGAAGACCCAAAAAATAATGCAAATTACCAAGATTTGTCATGTCAAAGGAGTCAACAAGTTGTTTCATCAATATAAGGATGAGATCGTTATTATTTCCAGTAATGAGTAAGTCATCTACATATACATCAACAATAAAGGGGTATCCATTGGTATGGAGTACATGCAAGCTATGATCAGATTAACAATGGTTGAAACCAAGTCGAAGAAAGAAACTATTGATCTTAGCATACCAAGCTCGGGGAACCTGCTTCAAACCATAAAGTGATTTCTTGAGTCAACAATCCAACTTTGAATATGTCACAAAACTAGGTGGTTGTTCCATGATGATTTCTTTATATAGGGATCCATGAATAAAAGCACTATTCACATCCATCTAATGGATTTGCCATCCAAAACGAGCAGGAAGAGGAAGAATCAATCAAACATAGTTCATATTTTCTATAGGTGGGAAGGTTTCGGTGTATTTGATTCCTTCTTATTGAGAAAATACCTTCACAACGAGGCCTGCTTTATGTCACTCAACAACACCTTCAGAGATAAATTTGGTTCGGTAGACCCATCGACAATTTACAATGTTCTTTTCTTGCAGTTGGGGAACCAAGTCCCAAGTATGATTTTTCGATAAGGAATCAATTTCTATCTGCATGGCCTACTCCCATTAAATTCTTCCTTCAACAACTGAGTATTCAACAGGGTTATAAGTTTCAATTACATGAGTCATTAAGGAATATATGGCATGTTTCTTTTGACTTCGAGTTTGTCATCCAGAGGAGGAATCTCTAAAATTATCTCCAACAACTTCAATTTCCTTGGCATACCATCTGGGTATACAAGAAACAAGTGAAATATGATTCACTTTAGTAGTTTGATCAAAAGTCGGAGAGTCTTCAGTCGATAGACCAGTCGAAATAGAGGATGACAGACTAGTCGACTTGGAGGTGGACGATCCAGCCAAAATAGGAAGAATGTTCAACTGTCTAGTTGAAGGACTGAAGTATGGAACAAAATATCATGTGTCAGAGAAAACATCAAACGGATCATCCTGCTACAATCCAGAGGAGAAATTCAACAACTTAATGACAGAAAAATTCTCATCAAACCATACATTTCGTCTGATAATGATTTTCCATTTGACGGGATCAAACAATCGATAGGATTTCGACTCTTCAAAGTAGCCCGTCATGATGCAAGCATGAATTTTTGCATTCAACTTCTTTCTGCAATAATTGGGAATGTGATCCCAGAAAACATATCCAAACACACGGAGGTGGTCGACTAAATTATTATTTCCATATCATCGTTCAAATGGAGTCATGGAAATAACAACTCTAATTAAGATGCAATTGAGAAAATAATTTGCACAGTACATCGCTTCAACCCAGAAGTGAGGAGGCAGATTTTTACCCTGCAAAAGACATCTATCCATTTCAACTAATGTCCAATTATTATGTTCTATGATTCCATTTTCTGAGGTGTGTGAGGAATCGATCATTTCTAGTCCATACCATATTGAAGGAGGTATTCTTCAAAACATCGATTTACATACTCACCACCATTGTCTCATCTCAAGCATTTGATGGGTCGACCACATTGTTTTTCAACAAAGTCCTAAAACTCATTGAACTTTTCAAAGACAAGGTTCTCTTTAGAAAGTAAACCCATGTAAAGAAAGAGAAATCATCAATGAAAGTCCAAATAAACCTTACACTTGCTAGTGAAGGTAGATTGATGCAGCAGACATCAATGTGAACCAATTCCAGTAGGTTATGTGCTTACCACGCTTTTCCAATTTCAAATGGCATCTGATGATGCTTCCCAAGCACACAACCCTTGCAAACTCCTTCTGGAAGAAACACCTTCAGTAAACCAACAACCATGTTCAGAGTTTCCAATGCTTGTAGACTTTGAAAATTCATATGTCCAAGTCGCTCACGCCATATTCGACTTCATTCATCGGTGTGAGCAATAAGTGCATTCAGTTTAGTTTTAGGTCGAGTCATGTCATAGAATTTGTACAAACTATCCATTGGGTCGAGAATCCTTCCAATCACAATCAAATTTCCTTTCTTCAAATCATGAACATAGAACCGATCTAGCCAAAATTCCACAATCTTGCATGTTTGTGTCAACTGAGCAACAAAAAATAGATTGGCACTGAGTTTTGGCACATGATAAACGTAAAAAATATTCCCATGTTGATAAGCAACGTCACCCTCACCAACAAAATCCAGAGAAAAATCATAAGAAACATAGATTTTCCTCTCCTTAGCTTCATCCAACCACATGAACAAGGAGACATCCTTAGCCATGTCATGAGTGCACCTAGAGTCAACTACCCATTTATTCTACGCAGAATGAGACTACAAGGATTGAGAAGTACCAACTTGGAAGGTGAAATTATTAGTGGATTGACTTACAATGGACATGTATCCTTCAAGGCATTTAACCTTATCCTCTAAATCATCTCGCTTCTTATAACAGACTTTCTCCACATGTTCAGTCTTTCCACGGTATTGACATGTTTTTTTTTTGTTTTTTTTCGACTTTGCTAGGGTGCATCTGTCTATCTTTGCATCTTTTGGTCACTGTATGCAAGTTTATGTGTAGAAGCATCAAACCATACTCTATCCTTGTGATCCATATTTCCCTTTCCCTTGAGAAAGTGGGCCTGGTGTTTACCACCAAGCTTTCCTTCTTTAAGTAGTTTGTGTTCATTAGTAATCAAGAGACCACATAAATATTCAAAGGTGTAATCCTTACCATATTCCTTTCATGCTTTCCAATTGGTGTGGAAAGTCGACACGAACACGTCGAATGGTGTTCTCATGTTCATCAAGACCAACTCAATGAGTTTTCCATCCTTCTTATGATAATTCTTTCCACATTTACCCAATTTCAATTGGAGTTCTTTGACACACACCAAATAGTCATCCATCCTGTCAAATGAATGAGGATCAAGAGATATCAACTCTTTATCCAACTGCATAACGTAGCTCTCGTCGACTCGGTCGAACAATGACTTCAATGTCTTCCAAACTTAACGAGGGCATTCGATTCCACTGAGGTGAAATTGAATCTCTTGTGAGATGTAGGTCGTGATGACCCCTATGGCCTAATCCTTCTTTCCATCAACAACAAACTTTTCATGATCGTTTTTTGGATATGGAATCACAACCTTTGCATATTGCCACAATCCTTTTCTATTCAATAGGGTTTTTCATATTTGGTGCTCATATTGCATAATTTGATCATTTCAAATCGATAGGATCAATCTTTGAAGCCATCTTCGATATCTAGACATAAGTTGGTCTATTTCAATAAGTTCTAATAAAAAAACCATCGTCCAAAAGTCCATCACACAACATATCAGACTTAGCAAGATTTCCAGATAACAAGTCAAGGTTTTAAACCATTGGCTTTGATACCATATTTTGGAATAGGATGGAACACGACATGAGATAGAAAAAACAATACTGCAAATAGTTGAAGAGGAACATAATATTTCAAAGATAAAGAGTGGTGTCTAAACACACCATTACAACACTTCAACAAAGTGCACTATGATCAAAACATCACAGTTCATGTTGCACATCTTTATCCACATTATCTATTGCACAGTGCCCATAATGATAATGATCCAAGGGGTATGTTTTTTATAGCCTCAAGATCTGACGAACTTCCATAGAATTTGGAGGATCTTGTCCACATGTAATCTTTGACTGTTAGAGTTGATTTCGTGAAATCCTTGTTGTTGATTCGGCTCAACAAGGATGCTTGACCTGACCACCTACACGTCCAAATCGTAGTCGATTGTTGGGTTGGTCGATCCATCACCTAGCTGTATTTGGCTGCTAGTCAACTATCTGAACAACACGCACGTTGACTACTTGACCAATTGGTGTAGTGTGTTGGTTGATCAACCGACCGAATATATCTAGATGTTGGTCAAAATATCGATTGAATGAACCTGAGATATATGTGATTAACCATCTATGCTTGATGTTCCAAAAAATAGAAAATTTAATTAAGTGTGGCATATGTCGTCCTTTCATATGTGTTTTTTTCTTATCAGACTATTTGACAACATAAGTATTCCAACAAAGGACGAATACCTTCAGTAACCACTCACACAACTAGATAAAAAATCAACACATCGATGTTTTTACAGGGTAATGCCCATGTGGGGAAACATCCACGATTCCAACCAACATGGCCTCTTGGAGCAATTTATTAATGTGAAAGAAAATATTATAGAGAGATTTACAAGATATTTTCTCACAATCGATCATTGGAAAATGACCCTCCATGCTCTTTAAATAGAGATCATGGACCAATTAGGTGTTAAACCATAGATCATTGTAGTCGTTAATATCAATGAGAATATGAATCGTTGGATCACTCTATGTTTGAAACATATCGTGACCATCAAATTACCTAACTACAAATGCATACTAATCCATATTAAATAAATACATTTTTACCTAATGACACATTAGACAAAGTTGATCTTAACTAACTCCTATGTGTTGGATCATGTTGCCATTGATGCCAATGGTTTGATTGATTGATGTCAAGTGATTGATTGATGTCAAAGTATTGATTGACTGATGATTTATGTAATATAATATGTATTGTCCTTGATGAGAATGCATAGATGAAGATGGATCAATGAGTTGTCATTGATACATGATGAAGATGGATCAATGTGGTTCCAGTGGTATATGATGCATTGTTGGAAAAATGTATAGATGACTCATTATTGTCTTATCATGATTGATAAGGTGTACAAATGGATAAACTCCAAAGTGGTCCCCTTATGGTGAAATCCCTCACGAGAAGATGCTTTACGGATTGAGTTATCCTAGAAGAAAGGTTGGAGGACCCATGCTTGTATGAGGAATAACGAGATGAAGATCAAGGAAACTGTTGGTGAAACTATCCTAGATGGATAGTGCTTCTCATGCCATTTCTGGTGGTATGTGGAATGTCACATAACTCCTCCTGGTTTGAGATTTATGGCCTTACGAAGATGAAGGACCCTCACATGAAGGCTTGAAGCCCCCAAAG
>ML777921.1:158307-183553 GCA_009831015.1 Picea engelmannii
AAATGACAACAATGGGTAATGAATAAATGTTGAATGCTAATTGATGAGTTTTTGTGCAAGAGGGAAGTTTTGGGAAAAAGAGCCCCACACTCATTCACCCCTCCTCTAAGTGTGGTAGGTGTGTCCAACACTATGTGTTTAAATATCCTAACATCCCCCCTTAACAACTTGGGATAAGATTGAAGGATTTACAAATGTGACATAACAGGAGAAGGAAGGAGGCATTGGAGCCTATCCCCCCGTAATGACAACTTGTTGAACTCCTAACATAGATCAAAGTTTGGAAAACTTCTCTTCTATAAGAGACTTTGTTTATATGTGATTAACTTGATGTTTTGTAGGGAAAAATAACACTTCAATAACTCTATCATGAATGAGCTTTCATATAAAGTGCATGTGTAGCTCGATGTGTTTGTTGCGTTGAAGTTGAACCGGGTCTTTGGCGAGCTTGATGGCACTCTGATTGTTGCACGAGAGGGTTGTCGGATGTTGTTGCTGGAATCCAAACTTTGAAAGGATATGTGGAAGCAACAAGGCTTCTTGACTTACCGTTAACTGTTGTTCGATACTCTGCTTTTGTTGAAGAAAGAGATTGTTGTTTCTTACAGGCCCAAGTGGCAGGTCTTGAACCAAGGATGAAAACATAACCTGCAGTATAATTTTGTTCATCAGGGTCGTCGAACCAATATGAATAATTGAAACCAACCAACAAAGGAGTCACCTTGAGTTGTAATGTATCCCGAAATGAATTATACCTTGGACATACTGAAGTATCATTTCAGCTACTTTCCAATGAATTTCATAGGGTGTTTTCATGTACCAGGCAACAAGAACGACAAAAAAGGAAATATTAGGATGTGTATGAGTCAAATATAAGAGGCTACCAACTAATTGACGATACAAAGTGTCATCAACTTTAGGAGAATTATAGATGACAACAAGTTTGACTTTAGACCAGAAGGGAGAAGGGGCGGGTTTAGAATCTTCCATGTGAAAGTGATGAAGAAGGTCACAAGCATACTTAGACTAGGAAAGAAAAATTCCTTCCTTGGTTTGCAAAATGTGGAGGCCAAAATTCCTTCCTTGGTTTGAAATTCCTTCCTTCATTCCAAATTTCTTCTTAAGGATGGTTTTCACATAGTTTAAAAGTATTGTGTCACTACCAGTGAGGATAAGGTCATCAACATAAACAATAAGTATTATGAGATTCCTTCCTACTTTCTTGTATATACATTAGGGTCAAAATGACATCTAGAAAAGATGATATCAAGAAGAAAGAAGTTCATTTTGGCATACCAAGCTCGATGAGATTGATTAATACCATAAATAGATTTATTAAGGTGGAAAATAAGGTTGGAGTCATTATAAACATATCTATAAGGTTTTTCCATGTAGATTTATTCTTACAAATCCCCATGCAAGAAGGAAGATTTAGCATCCATCTAATGGAACTTCCATTTATGTGAGGAAACAAGGGCAAGAACAAGATGGATGGAATTCATTTTGGGTACGGGGAAAAATGTGTCATTATAGTCAATGCCTTCAACTTTTGAGAATCCTTTGGAAACTAACCAAGCCTTGTGTCTTTCAAATCTTCCATCTGATGCATTCTTAGTTCTATACACCCATTTAAATCTGATAAGTTTTCTTCCTTTCAGAAGAGGTACAAGATCCCAAGTATCATTTTCCATTAAAGAATGATACTCTTCATTCATTTTTGTATCCCAATCTGGATTACTTGAAACTTCTACAAATGTCTTTAGATCACAAGTCTCTAAAACTCAATCCAAAAGAGAAGAATCTCGCTGGAACTGTGAACATGTTCGACACTAATCTAAAGGATCATCGGCAATATCACCAGTTGCTTCTTGAGTTGAATGGACCCATCGCGAAAGTTATGGTTTTGGTGCAGGTTCATGTTCAACGGAATCATTTGGAGGAAGGTGAGTAGGTGGAGGTGGATTTTCATCCTCACTATCATCATCTAAAGAAGAAGAAACAAGAATAAGAAAAAAAGATGGCACAAATGATAAATATGGCTCGTTGGAAAAAGAAGGAACAAACACCGAATTAGGCTCATAAGACAAGAGATTTTCATCAAATTTAACATGTCTTCTAATAATAATTTCATTAGAATGAGATTGAAGAAGTCTGTAACCTTTGACATCTTCAAATTAACAAAAAAATACACAGTTCTCACTTTTAGGTTGTAAATATTTCATTTTCTTATTAGGAATCTGAGCCCATGCTACACTACCAAATACATGAAAGTGGCTTACATTTGGATTAATTGTATTCCATGCTTCTTTTGTTGTTATATTTTTTAGAGCCTTTGTGGGAGTGTGATTTACTATGTAATTTTCATAGTTAATGGCTTCCACCCAACAATTAAGATTTAATCCCTTAGACTGGTGTTGGGCTCTAAAGATGTCCTAAAAACAACTTCTATGCATCAACCAAAGGTAGGCACTGGCAAAAGAATTTTACTTGTCGCCTACGTAGGTTCTTACCTTTCGTTTTCAATACCCAGTCTCCAGAGATGCAACACCTATAAATGAACAACAATCGTAAAGGGAACGACAGTTGTTCTATTCAAAGGAACAACACTACTTGCAAAAGGAACAACAATTGTTACATTGGGCCGAACTAATGTTGAATTAATTGCATTGTAGTATTTACCCAACTTATCTAATTTGTCAACCTGGGGGTCATAAATTGACGAACCACACACAAAGTATATGCAAGATTGAAGTGAGACTAATCTAATCTAATGTTTAAGCTATGACTGAAATCGAATCATTAATCTAACACACGACCAGAATTGAATCATTAGTCTAGTTGCGTAAATGAAATTACTCTAAGAATGGGAAATTGCGTAAAGGAAATTAATCTAGAAATGGAGAACTACATGAAGGAAAAGAAAATACAACAAGTTAAGAGTTAAATGGCACAACAACACATGAGAGCGCGCATCAATGAAGCAATCTTACATTCAATAATCAAATCAATCTTCATGAAAGAATAATGAAAGCATGAAAACCAAAACCATGAATCAAAGCTAAGAATCTCTTTCTCTTTCGAATCCTAATGACTACTCTGATTCTAATTACATAATCTAACTCCTATTCTACTTGAATAATCCAATTTAATCATCATGAAGAGAGAGCACTCTCTTTTATACATGAGAGCCTTGAAGATAAGATAACCATCTCATTATTACAGATCCACTATTCTCTCAACCTATTTTCCATTATTACAAAATATAATCGCTTTAAATCCTCACACATATCTCTCATATATCTTAGATAAGATATTACAACCAAATCTCCATGATCTTCTCCTTGGAATGGGCTTGAATTATCTCCTCAAATATTGAAATGGTGGAGGAAGTATTCAATAAGTCCTTTGAATTAATCCTTCACATATTCCTACACATTACAAAGCTCACACATATTTGAGATATATATGAAAACATGTTGATTTTCTAACATTTAATCACAAATTCCTTTTAAATACTAAAATGAATAAAGTGGAGAACAATAAGGTGAATCCCAAGGATATTTATGGAAATGATATCGTGAAAGGTTAATGGGGCAATGAAATGTGAAGAATGATGAAGGGAAAGGTGGATGAGAATAGGACATTTCTAAGCCCCAACAACTGGATCATACAATTAGCCATTTCCTTTAATGTGCAATCCTTTCTCTCAACAACACCATTTTGATGCGGTGTATATGGAATAGTGTGTTGCATTTGGATGCCCTATGAAGTGCAGTAACTTGTAAAATTATTGTTCACATATTCGCCTCCATTATCATTTTTTAACCTTTGAATTTAATGTCCAGATTGTTTTTCTACAAGGGTCTTGTAGTCCAAAAACTTTTCCAAAAATTCTTCTTTAAGTTTTAAGAAGTAAACCCAAGTGCATCTAGAAAAGTCATCAATGAAATTTAATACATAATTGCACCCAGAAAAATGAGAAGAATGTGGACCACACAAGTCAGTGTGAACAACTTGCAAAGGGGGTGAGGCGTGCCAAGAGGCGTGTTTATCAAAATTGTCCTGATGATGTTTGATGAGAACACAACTGACACAAACACCATCTCTGTAAAAAACAAGAGGAAGACCAATCACCATCTATTGATTACATAGTTTCTGCAATGAACGATAGTTTAGATGACCAAACCAGTTTTTGCAATGAGCGATAGTTTAGATGACCAAACCACTCATGCCAAATTTTGTTCAAGTCATCACTATGAGAAACAAAAATTGATGGAAAAGATGATGACCCAAAGTTTTCAAACTTATACAACTAGGTAAATTATATTATCAACAATTCTAGTTGCAAGAACATGTTTGGGATCTTTTAGATTCTTGATTACAACTTGGTGAGGTGAAAACTCTATGGTTTTAACTTCACCTGAATGAGTATTTGATACATTGATAGAAGGTTGCAGGTAAAACTTGGAACACGTAATACATCATTAAAATGACCATTATCTACTTGAATTGTTCCATAGCCTACAACACTAAGATATCTATCATTACCAAGAAATATTTTCTTGGTGTTACATTCATTAAGAGAATAAAATATGGCTTTATCTTTAGCCACATGATAAGATGCTCCAGAATCAATAAGCCACTCATAAGAAGAAGTAGAAGAAGCGTTGAAAGAGAAACTAGAAGTAGAAAGTGCATGTCCATGAGAAGAAGAGTTAGAATAAGAAGAATCAATATTGATGTTGTGCTTCTTCATCGCTGCTTCCAAAGATTCCATCTTCTTAAAACGTTTGGACTCCACATGACCATATTTCCCACAAAAGTTACAATGTCTCTCCATCTTCTTATTTTTGTATTTCGATACTTTGTCACCATTAGGAGCAAAATCTGGTTGATAGGGTTTGGGACCCTTGTTTTGCTAATTTTTGTGAAGAGGATGTTGATTCTTGGGATTCTTGGATTTATCTTTTTGTTGGTCCACTAAGACTTTGTTGGATGTATTTGTAGTGTTGATTAGTCGAAGTTGTGCAAGCTTACCTTGTTCTCTAATTAGAGCATCACAAAAGGACTCAAGAGAGAGTTCTTTATAAGAACTCCCTAAAGCTTCTCTAGTGGCATAAAAGGTAGATACAAAAACATAATATGCACTACCAATCTTAGAGAGAATAACATATATGCATCGATCTTCCTTTAGATCTAGTTGCCACTCTATACATAAAAGTATAAGTGTTTTGATTAGATAAGTAATCTTCAATGCAAGGAAAATATTTTGGAATTAAATTCATTAACTAATTTTCCAATTGGTGAGCTCGAATAATATTGTGTTTACCAAACACAACTTCAAGTTTTTCCCAAGCTTTGTCTAGGCCCTCAATTCCTTGAAGGTGAAACTTTAAATATAGAAACATGGACATGTTGATTAGTCCACAGGCTTCATCATTATTATCAACCCTTTTGACATACTAGTCATCATCAATGGGTTCTTTTTATTTTCCCAAGGTAATCTGATACAGTCCTTTACTTCTTAATACTTCCTCCATATGAAATTTTCATGATAAGTAGTTGGTACTGGTAAGACAAAGATCAATGGGATTAGCCATATTAAATATGTAGAGAATATGGTTTTAAAATCTTAAACTAATGGTCTATATGGAATGCCCTCAAAAAAATAGTTCATTTAAAAAAAAGGGGACTAAAAACGGACTTCGGATGTGAAAGTTCTGCCCTTTTGAAAAAAAAACATAAATGGTAACCAAAGATCCACATGGAAAATAGAAGTTGGTCCACGTGGTGATACCCCTCCTTCTAATAGCCTTACTTTTACAAATAATTTCCTTATGAAGTGACCCCCTTTTATAGAATAAGTGGAGATCACTTTTACAATGAAGTTACTTTATAAATGAAAGTTGCATGCAAAATAAATAACTTAAAATAAAATATTAAAGCTACTTATAGTGATTCGATTTTATAATGTAAGTGAAATACACTTTACAATAGATGCATGAATTTTTTCAAAAAAGACTTGAACTCAATACCTCTTACTTAATAAAACAACTTTTAACCAAGTGAGCTAGTGAAAAACACATTATATTGTTAAGAATGAGGATTGGAGGTGTTGTTATTGTTGTTTTGGAAGATGGCCTTGGAGAGCGTGCTAAGAAAACCCTTTTTCACACAAGAAAAAAAAATTCTTTTTGATAGAAACAAGGGTTAGATCTCAGTTAGCTTTCCTGGAAAATGCAAGTTTTCCCTCTATTTCTAATTTATCGAGATTGCACATAGCACATGACAGAGCATACGTAGACAAGAAAACCCTTTCCACTATGTTTCTAATTTGTTGATATCACATAGAGTGCAGGGAAAATAACATACACAGATAAAAAATAGTAGCAACCTAGAAATGAAAAACAAAAAACTGAAATATTATCTCTATAACAATTTGAAAGGGCGTATTTAGGCTTTATACCTCTGGATCTGACTGAAATGGTTCTATATTGGACAAACATAAACCTTTTCGAGTGAAACAAAAGGTGTTCCTAATTAAAACAAGTGCTTTGGATGCAATGGAATAATCCTCTCAACCTAGAAATGTACAAAAATGGTATAAAATAGAGATGCAACAACACAACTTCACGATCTTGATCTACAATGGGAGTGAGTCTTCAAATGGGCTATGATACCATGTTCGAAAACATATGTATTCAAATAGAAGACAAACACATTCAATAACCACTCACACAATTAGATCAAAGATCAACACATCGATGTTTTTACATGGTAAAACCCATGTGGGGAAACATCCATGACCCTAGCCAATGTGTCCACTTGGAGAAATTTATTAATGCAAAAGAAAATATTACAGATATATTTACAAGAGAGTTTATCATAATTGATCAATGGAAAATAAAAATCATGGTGTTAAGCCACAGATCAATGTATCATCATCCAGTTCATAAATGGTGTTGAAAGGATTGACAATATCATCATCGTCATCAATGTCATTTTCGAGCATATCTTCATCGACATCATCATCAAAAACTGCATCTTCTTCGTCTTCTTCGTATGTCCACCCATCTTCCTACTATGTCTCTAGCACATCATCTTATTCTTCAATATAATCTTCTTCCTCTACAGTGTACTTTACTAGCTTTCCTCTTGGATCATATATAAAAACAAATGACCAATCCCTCTCACTTGGAACCTTTGAGTAAAATACTTGTTTACATTGACTAGGAAAAACATAGCGATCATGTTCTCTTTCAAACACTGTTGTTTTAATCATCGAAAATCCATTGGCATGTTGAATAACAATTCTTTCCTCATCGCGTCATGCATTCTTAACCTATACCATTTGACATCGAACAAAATTGATTTGAAGGAATTAAAGTCACACTTAAGTATAACATCCAAATACCCATAATATCTATTTTTAGATTCTCGAGGATGTCTGTCACTGCTAGAGGAAACATTAGTGACCTGGATTACTACAATTATCCCACTATTAGAAGTTTTCATAGTTTCTTCCAACTGTTTGATGCAAAATTTACGACCATTGCACCACATAGCCTTGTGGTGTTTCAACTGCAATATGCCATACATGTAAAAGATGCATTTTCAATTAAAATATATATTTATATAACTTATAAAGTATCTAAAAAAAACACACTTACAATCACATTAATATAATATAAAATAACTGAATAAAATGGGTGAATTTGCTTGTTTGTTCATCTTTCAAACCATATGTTAAATCAATTTCCCTCTGCGTAACATTGGCATATCCATTACGACAAGCTTCTCTAACCAACTTCGACAGTTGTTTCCATGATAACCTACCACCATGATGTTGTCTACATATTTCAATCCATACTTTTATCCAGTCAAGATTATTTGCAATGTATAATGTAGTGCATCCCAATCTTGAGCAACTGAATAAAAAAATCATGATTTACCAATATTAAATATTAGTTATAACCATGGTAAATATTAATAATTGATTAAAGAATAAATATTAAATGAGTATAATCATATACACAAAAAATGAAAAGTTATACGTATTATAAATCTCCACAATTTAATTACCTCTCACTTCCTTCATTCTACCTTTTCCCAGCAGGTGCTCCCCTTCAATTTTTTTGATGGAATTCACATCCCAAATGTGATCCACTACATGCATAGTTAGCACTACTACTTTATGAAGATATTGACTAATATACACCATGGATTGATATACCATATATCCCTCCACCATAGAACCCTCAGGATGTGCTCTTTGTCTAACCAAAGCCTTCAATGATTTCAAGTGCCTCTCCACCATCCACATTGACCTTGTGTGTATAGGTCCACACATTTCAATCTCCTCAACTTGGTGTGAGGTAGTGGTCTTGTACATTGAAAAATGTTGGAGGTAAATACTTTTGCATTTCACACATTAGCTGAGGAATTTCTCTCTTCCAATACTTTATATCATCTTGATGGATTTCTTTCAATGACAACCATCTACAGATCATGACACAAGAAAATAACATGTTTCAACAAAGAATAATAAAAATGAATCGTTATTTGTTTCCAAACTAGACAATATATATATATATATATATATTAAAAGGTGTATATGAACAATACATAAATATGTATACCAAAATTATTACATTAATGAAGGTATGTCAATCATGTGTTTTTACCCCACTAAATTCACCTTTCTTCGTTAAGATATTATTTATGTTTGAAAAAAAACATGTGGGAAATTTAATTCTTTGAATGACCTATTTTACATCATTACTTTGTTGCTCTGTTAATAACTATGGAAGGTTATTTTGGTCTCCATCATGATTTGATCGGATCACACTTTGCATTGCATAATTGGCTTCCTAAATGTCAGTACAAATTTTGACAATTTTTTCTTTATCCCTCCTATTATCTATGATTCTACATAACATTTATGTCACATTCTTCTCGATATGCATTGTATCAAACAAATGAACTGTTTTTAGCTCCTAATAGTAGGGAAACCTCATGAATTGAGTGGGATAACACTTAATTCTTCGTGGAAGCCCATTATTAATACCTTCACAATGGCAACCTTGATGAAGTATAAAATAAATCACTACAATAATTATCAAATAAGGTAAAATAAGTTCAATAATTAAACTAAAAAGTCAAAACATTACATATACGATACATAAAGAAATTGCGTACCTTGACGATTTCTGTTATATTCCAACCTTCATAGGTAAGGTGCCATTCTTCGTGGTTTTAATCCAGTCTCTTCTTTCCCATTGAAAATATGTTTTTCAGTAGTACGATACCTATCATGGTTCTTGGGGAGGAAGTGCCTATACTCATCAAGTACCATCTTTCCTAAACTTTTTGAATGTTGATACTTCATCTTAGGACCACAAACTGGACATGCAAATTTTCCCTTTGTTTGAAGGCTTGCAACAGATGGATTAATGTCAATTATACGATGGGATTATTTAAAAAACATGCATGATATATTTAAATAATTATATAGTATTAAAGTGCAACAGAATGTTACATACCAAAAAAATGTGTTAGTCCTGGGGCATCATGAATTGTCCATGCAAGTATTCCATGGAATTGAAATTTATTCTCCCCGGTTGGTTTACAGATGTCATACATAGTGATGACAGCCCATAACTTTAGTATCTCGTCGATAAGAGGCTCGATATATACATTGACATATTTAAATTGGTACTCACCTAATTGTTTGAAATTACACATAATTACTATCATGATATGTATGTTAAGTAAATAAATAAATAAAAGATATTATGCAAAAAACGAAACAAATGAAAATGTTACGTTCAAAAAATTAACGTAAACAAATACCTAGAACAATCATTGTCAACATTATGTGCTCCCTTTTTATTGACATCCAAGGAGGAATGTTATTGTTGATAAAAAAAACTAGGCCACACTGAGTAAATAGACCTAAGCTCTCTGAATGGACTAACACCATCAGTTGTCAATGAAAGCCTAGCATTAGAAGGTTCATCTTTAAATTCTTCCCATCAATTTCCCTAAATGCATAACCATCTGCAGGCATTCAGAGAACACCATATCCACTTATGTTATGTGCATGGTAATCCATAAACTGTGTTGTACTTTTTCACCTAAACAATCGTTGCGAACGTGGAATTATGAGAATATGATGAAGAACCTTTCGATGCACCCTTTTGGTTACTTGATTGGTTCAATATCTACTAACATGGCATTGCGGACATTCTGATTCAACACTTGTTGTCAATAATATATAATATGATCATTAGGACATGAATCTATAGTTTTATACTCTATTCCAATGTATTTCATAATGGCATGTAAATATTGATATGTGCGAGGTAAAATATTTGATGATGGTAACAAAAATTCACCTTACAATCTACGACATAAAAAATCACTAGTTAATGTAAATAATATTAATTGTAAATATTTCATTCTTATTTTACACATTAATTAACACTTAAAAAAAGAGAAAAAAAAATCAACCTTTATGTATATGTGATGAAACATATGACATACCTTATGATCTGTGTCATACAAGTGTTCAAAAAATGATTCATAACCTTTAAGTTCACCAACAACAATGTAGCGGAGAGAATATTTTCTCTTGAACCTTTATAAAGTCGTTTATTTGTCTTTTCTATCAGAGGTTCATCATAAATACCATCATTGTCCCCATCCTCATTCGACTGAGCAAACAAGTCTTGGATCATTTGATTTGTCCCATCATCTTGAACTATGTTATTATTTTCATCTTCTTCCATGGAATCATTAACTTGACCTTCATTATTCACTTCATGTTCCTTAGCTTGTACAACACCATTTCTAATACTACTTGGTGTATTCTGCAGAAAGTTAGGGGGGAATTCTAACTTTATAATTACAAACAATCATGCAAAACTAGTGTGTATAACAAATATTGAAACAATAATTTTTTTTATAAATGCATCAATATAAAGACAGATAATGAATATATAGCTAATTACCATGACACGATATTCATTCGATCCCCCATCAATGTTCCCATATCTCCTACAATGTCTTTTATATATTGCTATTAAAATTATTATGGGACATGAAACATGACATCTTTTGCAAGGGCAATAAGATTTACCATCACCCTTTTCACCCTCTTTACTTTTTTTCCCACCTCTAATATTTTATGACATTCTTCCCCACAAAAATACAGTGATTATTAACTTATAAAAATCAGTGGTGTAATATAATATCTATTGTATTTTTCTAATGCAATTGACATAAAAATAAATCTATTTTTTTCTTGAAAAGAACACCTTATACCATTTATGAACCGTCATTGTTATAGAAAAATTGTCGCAACATCTCTAAAATGAAACATATTTATATTTTTTGTCCATTGGAATTTCGATGAAAGTTGACCAAGTCAATGTTGACTTTGTCAAACAGTGGGTGACCGTTTGAAGAGAGAAATGATTAGCGGTAGTATCGCCAGTATTGAGATAAATATAGAGTTTCATCACAATACTGACACCTTGTCCTAGACGTCGCAATTCCGACAAACGTTCGTTTCTGTCTCAAGTCCAATGCATTCGGGCGAGATTGAAAAAAAATTGAAATATTGAAATATTTATCTTGTATTTTTCGACAGTACAACCAATTTTGTCTGTACCATCAGAAATTTTTGAATATGTAGTAGTGGATTCACATCTGGCTCAGAACCACTTGATCTAACCCTTGGGGATTTAATGAAAAAAGTGTTAAGGAAACATTTGTATAATTTTGTGATTGTGTTCATAGATGACATATTGATTTATTCAAAGACTAGAAAAAAACACGAAGAACACTTAAGATTGGTTTTACAAACACTTAGAGAACATCAACTGTATGCAAAGTTTAGTAAATGTGAATTTTATCAGGATAAAGTGCAATATTTAAGACATGTGATTTTAGAGAAGCAATTTCAGTTGAACTTGAAAAGGTCAAAACCATTATAGAATGGTTGATACCAAAGGATGTCTCAAGTGTCCGATCCTTTATGGGTATCACAGGATATTATCATAGGTTGATTGAAGGGTTTTCAAAATTGGTTTATCTAATAACCTCTTTGCAAAAAAAGGGAATCGGATTCAAATGGACTGAGAAGTGTCAAGAGCGTTTCGAAAAGTTAAAGCAGTTACTAATGACAACACCCATTTTGAAGATAGTGGATCCACATAAGGACTTTGTGGTCTGCATGGATGCTTCATTAGAAGGGTTGGGAGGTGTATTATTACAAGATGATTATGTATTTTCTTATGAGTCATGAAAATTTAAACCTCACGAAAAAAAACTATGCAACACATCACTTAGAACTAACTGATATTGTACATGCTTTAAAGAAGTGGCGACATCACTTGTTGGGTAGAAGGTTTTTGTTAAAAAATGACAATATAAGTCTAAAGTATTTATTTGAACAACCAAATCTAAACACAACGAAAAAAAGATGCTTAGTTTTCCTAAGCGAATACGATTTTGAAATAAAATGTATTAAAGGAAAGAAAAATAAAGTAGCAGATGCACTTAACAAGAAATTAAATGCAATTTTCAGCAGCAATGTGCAATTTGATCTGAAATAGAAAATTGTGGCAACGATAGAAAAATATGAGGATGACAGGAAAATTCAAGAAAAATGTCAAAATAATAAATCAATTGAGGAAGATTCAAAGGTTAGTTGCAGTTATGAAGGTCTAGTCATGTACAAAAATAGAATTTATGTTCCAAACAACACATAATTGAAGAATTTAATACTAATGGAAGTACATAAGAAACCTTATTCTGGTCATCTAGGCTATCAAAAGACAATAACAACTTTAAAGAAATAATATTTTTGGCCTGGAATGAAAACAAAGGTAGTTGAATATATTTCGAGGTGTCTAGAGTGCCAACAAGTTAAGGTTGAGCATTGTCACCCAACTGGATTATTACGACCCATACCTATTACAGAGTGGAAGTGGGAAGTAATTAGCACGGAATTCATTACGGGACTACCTACAACCAAAAAGCATAATGATTCTATAATGGTAGTAATAGAAAAACTTACGAAATTCGCACACTTTATTCTGGTAAAATCTACTTACAAGGATATAAATATTGCAAAGATTTTCAAGAAAGAGGTTTTCAAAATGCATGGTTTACCCAAAACAATCATATCATACAGGGATACAATTACCTCCAACTTTTGGAAGACCTTATTCAATGGTTTAGGCACACAATTGATTTTTAGTACCACATATCATCCTCAAACTGATGGTCAAACCGAAAGGACTAACCTCATTGTTGAGGAAATGTTGTGGATTTATATTATGGATTGTCCAACAAAGTGGGAGGATTATCTACATTTGGTTGAATTTGCATACAATAATGGTTATCAGTCTTCTTTAAAAATGAGTCATTTTGAAGTGATGTATGTCAGAAGCTGTCAAAACCCTATGAGTTGGGACATCCCAGTTGACCTAATCATTTTAGGACTAGACATGCTAAAGGAAATGGAAACAATTTTTCAGAAAGCAAAACAAAACTTGAAAAGTGCATAGGATAAGAAGAAGAGCTATGCAGATTTAAAAAGGACACATACAAAATTGAATGTTGCAGACCATGTTTACATAAAATTAAAACCCAGAAACAACTCATTTAAACTTGGGAAAAGTTCTAAGTTGTCACCACAGTATTGTGGGTCTTTTGAAGTGCTTTCCAAAGTAGGAACAATAGCCTACTAGCTTGCACTACCATCCAATTTGAAAGTACACAATGTATTTTATGTTTCATTGCTAAAGAAATATGTGCATGATGTAACTCATATTTTTAATTGGAATGTGATCTAGGTGGAACCAAAAGGTGAGTTCCAAGTGGAACTGCTACACATTCTCGACAAGAAGGAAATTGTGTTGCAGAACGGAGCCATCGCTCAAGTTAAAGTGCATTGGAGGCACTTTAGTCCTGAGGAGGCCACTTGGGAAATAGAAGAAGTTGTGTGGAAAGATTATCCATTTATGTTCCATAGCTGAGATGCTCATATGGGAACACTGAGGACAGTGTTCAGTTCAAGGGGAAGAACGTAATATCCCTCGAGCCTCCATTTAAATAATTTTAATAATTTTAATTTTGGATTATTTATGTTGAGAAAAGACTTAATCTAACATTATATCATCATAAACTTGAATGATGAGAAATATTTTTGTAAATATTATTTTAAATTTATTTTATTTTACTTGAGAAAAATTGCTAAGAGAATCCAGTTACAAATGAGTATTCATTATTCCATGGGAGAGTGAAAAGGGATAAAAACTACTAGGGTAAATATTGTCCATGATGATAAGTGTAAACCTAATCCCTGTTATTGCACAAGTTGTAGGTTGGGCAAGTCCCGACCCAACCACCAATTGGAGACAACTTAGAGAGCACCTACCCACTGTCACCTTCGGTAGGTATTCCCGTCACTTTATAGGTGAGGTAGTCACCTCAAGGGGGGAATCCTAGTGACCCTAGGGGGGGATTGAGACAAAAAATTATATGTATGGATGGTATCCCCTAAAGGTCAAGTTTCTAGATGGAAAAGGGGACTTGGAGATGAGTATAGAGGGTTTCTTAAGGTTGCCAATGATTTGAGTAACCTGCCAAGTGTGAATACCTGATCGAGACACAAAGAAAACCAAGTATATGATATAATATGTTAGTTGGAAAAGCAATTTAATCTTTTTGTCCCTAATTTCAGAAAAAGTAAATGATATATATCAACATATAGAAGATAATAAAGGCTGCAAAATAGATGCTAAAATTATAATTGAATAAGCAAGAGACAAGCTAATGAAGGCTAGATTAACTCAGCAATGATAAAACAATACTTTAGCATAAAAGAAAGGTTGAAACAAAATCTTACTACAGTCATATTTATCAGCCTTATGGTTGTAGCAAACCAAGCTTTATAACAGAAAAATCAGCCAATGAAAACCACTTCTAACTAGCTCAAAAAATGCGTTAAGGTTAGTAGTTTGTTAGGGCAAAGTTGTAGCCAATTCCTAAGGTTAGTTTAAGAGTTATCTAGGGTTAGAGAGTTATTTTTATACAGCCCTAATGGTTGTAGTTTAGTTTTGTAACAAAAGAAATATTTAGTGGATGAAAGAGGACACCCCAATGAGACAAGGTAGCCTAAGGCTCAAGGAACAACTTCCAAATGAGAGAATTTTAAACTTGAAACTTTCACGTTTACCAATGCAACGTTTTAATTCTCCAATGAAATGATTAGTTCATTTGATGATTGGGTTAATGGGGTCAAGAAAATAAAAATCTATAGGTACTACCTCCTTTGGGGGTGTAAATCCTCTTACTCCCTAAGACAAGTATCTCTAGCTATGATTTAGACTAAGAGGGTGTGTGCACTTATACTTCTCTTAGTAAACCCTTGTTAAATCAACAATACTTAAGAAAAATTATGATGGAGGCTAAGGTGGGGGTGTATTCCCTTATACTTCTCACCTAGCTCTAGCAACAATCAACCTTGATTTGAAAACACAAATGATAAAACAATGCATATTTCTTACCAATTCAAGGAAAAGGTGTTAAGATAAACCAGCAAAATAGAAAAAGAAAATCCTTCCAAGGCTAGCGCATCATTATCATAAATGCCACATCCAAAGAGAAACCATATCATAGCACTAAATATCAAAAACCCTCAAGGGTAGCGAAAATTCCAGTCCAATACTTCTCACAATGGGAGAGTTATGTTTCAAAATGAAATCTTATGATCTTTATTTATACAAAATGTCATTCACATATTTTTTCCACATTAGCAAGGGTAAAACATAAGATAACGGTTCAAAAACCCTTATATTAGCCCTTGAAACAAAATAATATTAAACAATTCACTTAAAATTCTCTTTTACATAAAAGTAACCCTAGCATAAGGTGACATCACCCCTTTTGGGGACGTTTTGGCACTTTGAAGAAGTCATTGGGGTAGTATATGCAAGGCTAGACCTCCAAAGGCCACTTATCACTCATCCAAGTCTTCTCTTGATGGTATTCAACCTTCCTTCCTTCAAAATGTGCCACGTGTCATCAAGCATCACCTTCAACACCAAACCCTATCCCTCTAGGTGACGTCAAGCTTCTAAAAGTGACATTTTTCCTCTTCTAGGAAAAACATTTGGCATGTACGGGCTAGGTCATGTCATCCATAATGTCTTCTAAGCCTCCAAAGGTACATCTCTATCATCTGTCATGTGAGCCCTTGGCATCCAACCTCTGGGTTTCAAGCCACATGAAATCCCAAGATAGGGTTTTTCTTCCAAAACTGTCCACCAACTAGGTCCTGCAAAGACAAAATAAGCATGCCCTCCAAGGCTCTCAAGTCATAATATTATGGTGAGTAAATCAAATCAATAAATGAGCCACCTAAGCATGCACATCAAATATTACCCAGTCAAACAAGTAAGTGCTCAAAGATATTATGCAACTTGCCAAGCTTGGATATGGGAGGGTTGATGAGGTGTCATTTTGGGTAGATCTTTAAGGAGCATTTCCCAAGTGATCCATCTCTAATCCATGTGAAGTAGATGAAGTGGTTATGGATCAAGACTCGTTGGGCATGGGGTTCATGACATACAAGGGGTTGTAGTGTCTCATTCATGGGTGCCTTTGTAGAGGGTGTGTGGCACCTTCATTTGCAATGCACTTTTTTCAAGCCCATCATCGTGCCATTCTTTGTTTCTTCATGTTTTAAAGGATGACTTGAAGGCCAATGTCATGGCATGGTGTCCAGACAATGACAATGTCACTCACAAATACCTTGCCGAAATAGGAAGGATGGCTCGTTATGAGACCCCCTTTCTCTCAGTTGTGTAACTTAGAGCCACTACCCTAGCTTGGTGACCAGATGATGGTATTGTCATAACACTAGATACCCATGATCTTGATAGGTCGACTCGTGATTAGACCTCCTATCCTCCAACAAACCTCTTAAGAATTCATTATCTTTTATTTTTGTGGGTCCCCTTTTTCTTACAGAGAAGTGTTTCATTGTTTTCTTTGGTGATCTTTAGGTGAATCATATGGAAGGTTTATATATATGTTTTTTTTTTTAGCCAACAACAATCCCTCTAGGCCTTCAACGCCTTCTTCCCATGGAATGAGGGACAACCCCTTCTTGGTTCAATACACCCTAAAATCCAAAGAGACGAGGAAATGGGGGGTTTAGGTGATGGAAAGTGGTAAGTATGGTTGGGAATAGTATGATGGATCTTCAAGGGAGTTCCTAGTAGCAAACCCATTCCTAAGGAAGACCACTTACTAGGGCACAATGTCAACCACCAAGGTGAAATGGGGAAAAAAGCATAATGTCCAAGCATATGTCATGAAATCTAAAGAAGTCTAAGATACAACATACTCAAAATGCCTCAAATATTGAAATAACACTCATCATAATACCTGACTTGTACCTCATGTAGCAAGGCCCAATGCCTCTCGGAAGCCAGCTGGTGTGGTGGATGCCATCTGAAAATCCTGACCTCTGTGGTGGTGAGAAGGGTCTCCATCTGTGCAAGTGGATACTACTAGTCATGTATTCTCTCGGCACTCCATATCTGCAACCTGAGGGCCTCGAGACACAATCAACTTAGTTATCCCAAAAAATGGGGATAACAAGTCTCCCAAAGATGTGGGATGTGAGAGAACAAGCTAGCACAAAGTTATCCCAAGATTCCCTAGGGTTAGGGATGAGGATAACTTGAAAAGAAAGACCTAGGAAATCTATTATTTCTTCTTGGTAATACAAGAGGAGAGACAAGTATAGAGGAGGCGAAATTTTGTTGAGTACTTGTGCAGGAATTGAACTTCATGGTTATGAGGAAGAGTCAAGTTTTGGTTTTTACCTGGAGAAGGTTATTGAATTTTTCAGTCTCTATGGAATAATGAATTAGGATAGGGGGTGATAGGAGAAACTTAGTTGTTATGGTCTAAGGTTGGGAGGAACTGGATTCTCTTCTCTGTTTGTCCCTAGTATTGCTAAAGTGTAGACTCGGATATGTTTATTTACCTATCTTTTGCTTTTATTTTGCTGCTAATGGGTATTTTGTTCAGTTAGAAAGAATTCATTTTGCAGCAAGTAATAAGGTATTCTATGTTTATTTACTATGATATTTGCGAGCAACAATTAAATAAATTTTAGTGTAATATTTTCTTCTACAGAAAAGAACACTGAAAATAGACATAGCAGTAAACTAGAGAATTGAGAGTTGATAACATTAATTTATAAACATAGGAAATATTCAAATATTTATATTTCTTCCTTTCATTAGTAATGTTTATTTTTTATTTATATGCAGTATACTAAATAAATACATAAAAAAAAATTGAGTATGGAAGATATAGATCAATAATATTTAGATTAGCATTTGTCTTTATGAAACTAGATCTAATGGTCATAGCAGTTTATACATATTGATTTCATAATATTATGATTGGATCGTGAACGAACTCTTGAAACAAAACTATTTGAATAACCCAGAAACCCTAGCTGGATATTTGTCATTTTATTTTTCAAGCTAGATATACTTCATATGCAGAGAAAGAATCTGATATTTTTTCTTGAACAAAAAGAGGAAGATCTCTTAAACTTTATATGGGAACCAAATTCTAGAATCTAGCACATAGATCTTGATAATTTAAGTGCAAAGAATAAATGGTATAAGGGTTTCATAACAGAGTTTTTATTTACCAAATAATAAGGTTAACATCTCTTAAACAAAATATTACCCACGAAAATATGGTAATTCGTCAGCACGAGTCTTGGTTATTAACTCTGAAATAACAAGAGTAGTAATAACATAAAAGAGTTTACCAGTCAAAGAAGTCGTCGGGTAAGAATTCAAGTATTTTCCGTCCCAATGTGGTTTGGAGACAAAGAAATAGACGACACCCTTATGAAGTTAGGGTATTCCCATCGTTTAAACCATGGCGAGGTCCTGGTAAGAAAACCATAGTGAAACCACATTGAGAATACAATATTACCACGACTTGTTATCATGATGAAGAGTTACATGATGATATTATATAGTATATACTTGCTCTACTAATGTAGTTATCGTTTTGAGAGTGGGAAGGATGGCTCGACGCCATTCCTAGTATATCTATTACCTACAAATAATATCAAAAATAAAAATAAAAAACGCAATATAAACATTAAGTAAAAACTAACAGAAGAAACCCTAGAGTATATAAATCTAAAGTATGAAGAATAATAACACCATTACCTCAGCCTTGGAACGAGAAGTCATAGCTCTGCATGTAATGATATGAAAAAAAAAGAAATGTAGCAAACCCGAAGTATATCATAGTTCTCCAAATTATAATAATTCCAGATTATTCTCCTATGAATAAGCTTTCCAAAGACTATATACTCATTCCTCATTTCGATCTATGAGTTGAGAATTAGGGCTTCCTGAAAAATCCATTTCCACCCCTTTTTGTGCATTTTCTCCACTGGTGTAATTTTATTGAAATTCCAACTTTTGTCAACTACAGACGAAAATATGTCAGGAACTAGAAAAACTTTTGTATGAGACATAGATAATAATAATGACATGGAATTCATAGAAACTGATACTTCAGTAAAAAAACTGCAGCAATTGGAATCTGAAACTTTGTTCTTTTTCACCCCTTTTTCTAGACTTATAAGCTTGAGAAAAATACGATATCTCTCAATCTGTGCACTTGTTAAAAAAATTCGTTAAACCAATTTTTTTTTTCTTAATGAGTACATTAAATGTCGAGTAAACAAAATTTTCCAATTTTGTGATCTAGGGTCACTTTTCCTCCTCTGAAAATCCCAAAAATCTCGAAAAAGGTTGCATAGAATAGTGGATTTTGGCCTATTTCTGCATCCCCATTCCAATACCCTTAGGATTTATTCATTTCCTTATTGTATTATTTCCATGTCTTGTTTTTGGACTCTCCCACAAAGTTTCATCTTAATCTGGACCTCTGCCAATGACCTAGACCCAAATCTTTGAAAAACACTATTTTTCAATTTATGATAAATCCAAGCAGAATTGGACAATGACCCTCTCTAGAACTTTTGTATATATTCTATATGTGGAAAAAACCCATAAGTTCCATCCCAATCCAATGTAATTTTATCCAGTTATGGCCAAAATAATAAAATGTCTCCAGACCTTTTTTTTTTTCTTTTGAAACCGTGGAACAATTTTTCCTAAGTGCAATCTGCACCATCGATATCAAATAGGAAGCAATCTGGACCATTTATATGTTCCCCATCAACCATCAATGACCGAATTTTTACTTTGGTGAGCAAAACACTTTCCCTAAACTGTCGACCCGACCATTAGCCTTCAACCCAACTCCCTAATGAACGATTTGCACACAACTCCAAACTGACCGATTTGCACAAAATCAGGACCATTGATCTACGCTCCATTGACCATCAACAATTGATGTTTTCCTTTGGTGCAAACAACACTTTCCCTATAATTTTGACTCGACCATTAGCCTTCATCCCAACTCCCTAACGACCAATTTGCTCACAACTCCAAACCGATCGACCTAGACATCGGTCGTTGGTCATCAATGATCTTCGTTGGTGAATGGAACTCCCTAACAGTTCGATTGAAACTCAACCATCAACCCATCAACGCTCGAAAATCCTTGATGACTGTCGAAAAAACTTTCTCAATTCAACCGACCCAATCATCGACCATCAACCATCTCTGTTGACTAACGTGGAAAGTATGTTGACGTTGCAGGACAGGCCATCTTGAGGCATAAACTAGGATGACATGGAATGACACATGGATGTTGACGTGGCATGACACATGGATGTTGACGCGACATGAGACATCATCCCCCTCTTTTCTCCACCAATCATCAACAGTTTCTCTTGGAAGAATCTGAACTTTGCACTAAATTTGTCGATGCCTAATCATCGGCCATTGGTGATGGGAGATGTCCTTTGGTTGAGTGAACAATTTGCTCGAATTGATTGATCCCCGATCCATCGGCCATTGGCGATTAGAGATGTCATTTGGCTTAATGAAAAATTCACCCAATTTTGTCGATCCCCAATCCATCGATCATCAGTGATCAGAGATGTCCTTTGGCCGAATTAAAACTTCACCCAATTTCATTGATCCCTGATGCATCGACCATCGACGAACTTTGTTAGAGAACTTCAACAATTAGATAATTTCGGCCAAAACCTAGGTGAATCTTTGTTGTTGATCTCCTAGCTAAGATGATCTCGACCGTTGATTTTCTCTAACTTTCCAAACGATCGAAAATAAATACAAATAATCAATCTTACTACTTTTCCAAACCTATGAAATGAATCTCAACCATTGATCTCATAACTTTTTCAAACTTCAAAAATGTATCAATTTTTAAATTTATCAAGGGTGAATCTAGGTCGTTGATCTGGAGATCGAGCACGATCTCGGCCATCAATTCGTTGAACTCTTCCCCACGCTATAGTGGCCATTAAAAAATGAATTTTTCAACCTTTCAGGTCGAATTCATCTCTACAACTCTGCAGATCGAATCCATCAAATTATCAGACAAATCTAAATTATTTAAAACTTGAGTCTGCTCATGAATTTGGGGATTCTTCTCTCTAATTTCCCCCTTTTTCCCAAATTTGCACAGATCCAAATCTGTGATAGAGAATCTTCCCAATTCACACTCGTTTCATCCCATACCAGTCGGGTGTTTCAAACATAAGCTCTGATACCAATATGTAGTGTACCCAACCACCCACAAGTTGGCCACGCTACTTCAAAATGCACTTCAAAACTGATTTTGAAATTCTGATAACATTTAATTAACAAACAAGCATGAAAAACTCACATGCAATAATCAAAATTCATGCTACAACATAAAAAAAAAATGGACAATATGTCATGTACATCAATAACGAGAAAGCATGCATATTTTAAAAATGAATCTTAGAGATAATAATTAATACACAATGGAAATAAATATACAAACATAGAAACACATGGTAGAGAGAACTTATCTTAAACAAAATCAATCGCCAACTGGTTGCAGACCAAGGACGTTCCACCCAACCATAAACGTTGTTGTTCCAAGTCTCAAAAATGGGTCACCCCTGAGATAGGGCTATGAATCTACAAGGACGGTTCCAGGGTGTCACTCATATTCCCAAACCATTCAATACTCAAGCTCTCACAGGTTTCTCAACTCACAACAATCCAAAGTACACCGGCTCTCTTCTCTCCAACCTACACAACCCAAGAGAATGGACCCCCTTATTTTCCACACAGTCCCTCAATATTTCCACCTTCTTCCAGGGCTCCAGTGCATCTGGTCAAGAATCTCCATGCTAGGACTCTCAGGATTTGCAGTTGTGAAAAAAGTTTATCACATGTCAATGCATCTCATGCATGCAAGCATTAATTCATGGCTGGAATACACCAGCAAATACTACAACCAACAAAAAATGGCTTCCTTCCTCAACAATTTGTCCCCATGTCCCCAAACCAAGAACAAGGATGAGTGAGGAATAATGAATGAGTTAAAATGTGAATGGAGAGAGAGAACAAAATGAAGAGTGTACATAGTGAAGAGTGTGAACCCCCAAATAGCCCAAAGATGGTTTTATATATTTACTTGCAAATCAAGACCCACGTGGCCTTCCCCAAGAAGCTCTTGTAACCACTTCTCTAAATTAAAACAATTACAGGTAAATAAAATATAATAAAAATACTTAGCTTCTTAAGCCCCCTCTCTTGTGGAATCATAGCCCCCTATAACTTTTGTCCTTGTCCATCTTGTAGCCAGCGATGTATTTTATTATTAATAATGATCAAATATTACATTTCCTATGCAATCTTGCCTCTTTTAATTGTTTGGGCGCTCCGACCCTTTATAAAGTAATAAAATACATTACTTAATCTAAGGTCTCAAAAGTGGGGTATTACACTTTTCATCCTGAAAGATAGCTTTGTTGCAAGTTATCAAGATACACCAACAAACATACTTTGGAAGGGTTACCCATATATTCTTGAAATTTACTTTTTGTTGGAGGATTCCTTGTTATCTTTTATACCAATGAGAGAAAATATATGAAGTGGCCATGTTATCCCACAATCTATACTTTCCCAAAGCCTAAAGGAAAGTAGGTTGAGATTCGCATAACATGGAGATAATTTTGTCACTGTCACCTCAACAAGGTACCTCTTTATATTTAGGAGGAATATGAATATACTCCAAGGGAGATGTCCAAGGACGTAGTGGGTTGATGAAGGGAAAAATCTTAAAGGTATAATGCCCCTCTCTCTAGGTCGCTCAAGTTAGTCTTAAGTCTTGAAGGATGAAGCAAAAGAATAATAAATGTACTTTCCCCTTACCAATACAACAACGCATGTTATGGGAGAAACAAGTTAGATAAATGATCAATAAGACTTCAAGTACATGAAAATAACTGATATCAATCAATGTATATAGCCAATGACAAACTGAGTGATATCCAGAAAATGCACTTATTTGGACAATATAGTTTAAGGTCTCTAATGATAACACTTTGTCTCATGCAAGATCTAGATCTATGTCAATCAACAAATAATTTTTTTAAAAGGTTGTCTAAGTGAAATGTAACAACAACAAATTAGAGTAATGACAATAGTAATTAAGCTTTAGAAATGTACTTCATGAAGGAAATTAAACACACTTTAACACTTATTGATAGTACCTTGCCTTATACAAATTTTGGGCTCTTTTAGATGGTTAGTAGGCTTATATAAGCTACAAAATGATAGTTGTAGCAATGATTATGACAACAACAACTTGGATGTTAATATTTCTAGCTTAGGTTAGCAAGTTAGTTAAGGCTAGTAGGGTATCAAGTAGATAATTGAGTTTAAAAGTTGATGATCCTTGTCAAGGGATGAGGGATGATGACTAGTGCCTTCTAGGGTTAACAATGTCAAGTTTGGTGACTCTTCCTAGGGTTGATAAATGATAATGCACAAAATCCAAGAGGGAAAAATGGCTTAGGAGGAATGACACCATAAGTCCTCCTAGGCCTTTGACCACAAGAAGGTAGGAAGCTAGGGTGTGGGCACTTTTAGGCCCTAGCGCCTCGTTCTCCTTAGATTTATTTTGGATGGAAGTTTTAAGAAACAATAACTCAATGAAAACCTATAAAGTGCTAGCACTTTAGGGCTCTAGAAGTTGCACTAGTTACTAGACCAATTTAATGAAGCTAGGAAAATGAAAAGCAAGAAAGTAGCACCTTAAGTTTCTTACTTCAAGAATTAATTAAACATGCAATTTCATAATCTTATATGAGCAAGCAAACCATTACCATAACCATTAAACAATGACAAAGCAAACATTTACTTACTTGCACCAAAAATAATCATGTAGAACAATGCTATATTACCAAATTACTTCACAAAATTGATCCAAGTGCCAACATAAGCCTTAAAAGAGAGATGTGCCTTCCTTGTTTCAACCAATAACTCCTTAGGAGGGCTAAAATTTTAGTCCCTTGTCTTCCAATGACAAGTTATGATGAAAATGAATGTCACTTTTTGTTTATTTATACAAAATTTACCCTAAAATTAACTTTAGATCAAAATTACAAGGCCAACCTAATCAATTTTCCCTTTTAATTCAATTTTACAAAAAATACATCAATACAACCCTAGTAGGGTGACGTCATGCCCCTTATAGGGTGACGTTGAGCTCCAAAAGGGGACGTCTAGCCCTGAAAAGTGGAATGTTGGGCCTCCTAGAGCCATAACATGCCATTAAGTGCCAAACATTGTGCCAAGTATGCTTTCCTTCACTAGAAAATCATCTTCATGAAACCCCAGCCTCAAATGATGATGTCATGGACCAAGTGGGTGGTCTCTGGGCCTCCCAAGGCCATCGTCCAAGTGAAGAGAGGTGCAATGTGTCTGTCTAGGCATGCCCGAGTGCCTCCAAAGGAAACAAATTCCTTCTTCAATGTGAAAATCAGTCACCCTTTTCATGCCCCAGGCTTGGGGATTCAGAGTCCATCCATGGGATTTAGGCCCTCATGAATGTTAAAGCCCTAATGTTGGCTCATTACCCCTTAATTGGGGCATATTAGAGTAGTAATTCTATTTTATTTATGTCGGCTTTAGGCCATTAGTTGTAATTTAGATTAGTAATGTTATTTTAATTATGTCGGCTTTAGGCCATTATTTGT
>ML777921.1:188241-214453 GCA_009831015.1 Picea engelmannii
ATGGCATACAAATTGGAGCTACCTGCATCTTCACGAGTACACCCAGTTTTCCATGTTTCATGCTTAAAGAAGGTTATAGGTGACAAGATCCCAGTTCAAACTATATTGCCAGAACTTGACGAGGAAGGAAAAATCATATTGGACCATGAAGCCATCACGGACACAAGAATTCGCCAGCTAAGGAATAGATCCATTTCAGAGTATCTCATTAAATGGAGGAAACTACCGGCTGAAGATTCCACTTGGGAAGATGAGTCTTTTATACAGAATCATCCAGAGTTGCTCAAGCATTGTGGACAACACTTGTCTCAAGGGGAGGGGCATGTTAAAGCCCTAATGTTGGCTCATTACCCCTTAATTGGGGCATATTAGAGTAGTAATGCTATTTTATTTATGTCGGCTTTAGGCCATTAGTTGTAATTTCGATTAGCAATGTTATTTTAATTATGTCGGCTTTAGGCCATTATTTGTAATTATACCTCCTAGTCTCCTATATATACCAAGGAGACATTTTCATTTTGAATCATCTTGGACTTGAACATTTAAGTGGGGTAAAAGGAGGTTGCCCCCTCGAAGAGGCTTATTATCTGAAATTATCTCTTTTTCAAGGCGTTGAGTACTTTTCCTGAGGTTTTTATATGCTATATTGATGTTTGTTCTTAACAATGAAGGTCCAAACTAGTCATCTCCTCATGAATATTTGTCCACCAGGAAAATTCCTGCAAAGAAAACAAGTATTCCCTCCATGGGTCAATAAGTCACAAGGATCATAGAATGTAAATCACATCTAATAATTAAATCACCCGAACATGTGCATCAAACCCCCCTAACCCCAAACAAATGCTCAAAGATGTTATGCAATTTGACAAGTTTAGGTTTGGAGAGGATCTCAAGGTGTCCTATTGGGATAATCCCCCTTAAGTCTGGGGTGTTTCCTAGGTGGATTATGCTCCAAGTCATGCAAGTGTATGAGGTGGCTTGGGGTAAACCTTTAGGCATAGAGTGAATGTGATAACAGGGAAATGTAGAGTCTTACCTATGGGTGTCTTTGTGGAGGGTGAGTTTCACCTTGTCATGAATGCAATTTTTTCCTATCCCATTCATTTCCATTTATTCTTATCTTTCTTTCTTTTGATCTTTGCTCTTATGATACAAGGGAATAGTTGAGGGCCATTGTCCTGGCTTGGTGACCAGAGGTGACAATGTCATCCAAAAATCCTTTCATGTAAATGAGAAAGTTGGCTCATGATGAGACCCCCTTTCTCTTGGCTACGCAACCAAGAGCCATTACCCTGGCTTGGTGACCAGATAGGTGGTAATATCATATTACTAAATTTTCATGTGCATAATAGGATGACTCATGATGAGACTTCCTATCCATCAACTAATACCTTGAGTGTTCATGTTATCTTGTGGGTCCCATTTTCTTAGTGAGAATATTTTCATCAATTTCTCGAGGATCCCCGGGAGAAGCATATCGAAGGTTTCAAAATGGATTTTAACTCTTTCCAACTAATTTTACCCTCTGGGCCTTTAGCCCCTTCTTCCCACGAGGTAAGGTACAACCCTTCCTAGTGTAGCCAATCCCAATGCCCAAAAGATGGGGAGATGGAAGGAATAAATATGGAAAGTGGTAAGTATGGAGGGAACTAACGATAATTCTTCAAAGATCTACCTAGTAGCAACCCATCCTAAAGGTAAATCAACTTACTAGGGTATTGTGTCACCCTCCCAGGTTTAAACAAGGTAAAGAGCATAATTTCTAAGCAAACGTCATGAAATGAAGAAGGATTCAATACAACACGTTCAAGTGCATCAAATATCAGGGTGATAAATACCATGATACCCAGACTCATTACCTCATGGAACAATACCCACTTCCACTTTAGGACCAGTCCAATGTGATGGACGTTGCTGCTAGCGATGTGTGGACTATACTTGAAGAAAAGAGGGGCCCTCCGGGGATATTCTTAGGTTGTCCGAATCTTGACACTCCATGTATGGAACTTATGGGACTCGAAGCACAATCTCATTAGTTATCCCTAGGCTAGGGGATAACATTCCAAATTTCAATCAAATATATGCTTGAGACTATCTAGGACCAATGACCAAACCTCCTTTGAAAAAATGTAGTCCACAAAAATGTATTGGGAAGATTCTTTTGAGGAAAGGTAGAGGGCACAATGCAACTGACCTGCAATGCCATGCTTGCATATATTTTCACAAGTTATCACTTTTTTGTGAGTGAGTATCCAACTAAATCAATTAATGTTTGGGGTATAGTCAGTATTCCATATGTTCACCCACATACCAAATCGGAAGAAAGAAAACATTGAATCAAGTAAGAAATGATACCCCTTTTTTCCATAAAAGGAGAACCTTTCCAGCTGGAGAATAAACCTTTATTCTATGCCAAGGGGCTCCTCCATGAAGAGATATGAGAATATAATTGTAAAGGGGTGATAAGAGATATGATAATCGAATACATTTCCATCCAATACACTCATTGGAAGAATCGCTCCACTCAGAAATGTCATACAAAGTAAGAAAACCATTTTCTTTCATCCATAGCTGAAGAGGATATAAATAATGATGCTTTGCAAGGCACTCATTTAACATTATTTTTTCTTCCCATAATCAGATCCATCGACCATTGCCTCATACCCAGGAAATCTGAGAACAAAAATCATATTGAACAACAATTATTGATCTAAAAATAGGAGATCCCTTGTTTGTTTTAGGAGGTATTTCTAGACATCGTTGTCAATATCCAGAGAAATATTTGTTAAACAGGGAGGATTTCCACCAAAATATGTGCCCTTTTATGAGCCTCCATACCAATTTCATCCCCATATCCTTGTTCATTATCTCAAGATCACGAATTCCTAAACCACCATTGTTTATTGTGTAAGTTTTAAACCAGTGAAGTAAAACAATGCATATAGATTCTTAAGCAAAACAAAATTTAATCAATGGCTCATTCACATAGTACACAGAGATTTATACCGGAAACCCTCAACCGGGAAAACCTTTCTTAGTTTCATTATATCGAATTTCACCACTCACCATACAATATATACAATGTTTTTTAGGTATTTCGTAGATACCAAAACCCTAATCCCTTAATCCAGGATTAATTTATAAAACCACTAAAAATAGAAAAAACCGCCCAAAAACAAATTTCGGGGCATTGCCCCGAACGCTGTGCGTAACTAGGGGGGGGGGGCATACCTGCCCCACCTGGGACCCCCCTAGGAAAGTTTCCAATGCACACAGCACAAACAGAGCACTAGTACGAGGGATCATTAGACACAGTTGTCATAGATGACGTGCCCACACACACACATGCAAAGATTATAACACATACCCAACATATTGGACTAATGACCTGGGCTCATTTTACCATATGGAACTTTTGTGGTTTCCTTTTCCACCTCACTAGAGAAATTCTGTGAGTTTCTTAGACAACATACCAGTGATCACTTTGAGAGCAAGAAAAGTGGAAAATTGATAGATCGGAAGAGAAGATATGAAAGATTTTATAAGAATGACTCCACCATCTCGGTTGAGCCATTGAGTTCCCCAGTGTGATAATTTATAATTTATTTTTTCTATACCAAGTTGTCATTCCTAAAAAGTAGAACCTTTTATAGAACTTGGGATGCCCAAGTAGTATAGATAGGCCCATTTGTCAGCAATGAGAAAGTGAAAGATCCATGAAATGGCTCTGAGCTCTTGATATGGATTATTTTGCCCCATAATTTGGAATTTTCTATTATTGGCAGTTCCCCTTGAAACATCAAGAAAAGAATCCAAAAAAAATTTGAACCTAGAAGCTATGATCACCAATGCTCCCCTCATCAAAAGAGTACCGTCAAAAAATTGAGAATGATTGATATTGCTAGCCCCTCTAGCGATATGAAGGCCTGGGAAATTCCCAACAAACCTTTCATATTCTAGCTTCTTACTTAAATCTTTATCCATTATTATAAAAAGAAGAGGGAAAAGGGGGTAGCCTTGGCATAAGTCTCTACTAAGTTGGAAAACATTAGCGGGCCTACCATTAAATAAAGGATAAATCCATGGTCCACTGATGTAGGATGAGATCCATTTGATAAACTGAGGGAAAAACCCAAACGCTCAAGAACCTGAAATAAGAACACATGTCAGACACGGTTAAAAGCATTAACCATATCCAATTTAATGACCATGTCTTTCCCTTTTTCCTTGAAACTTGAGTGGACCGCTTCTTGGAATAACACTATGTTTTCCATGATTTGCCTATACTGCATAAAACCTCCTTGGTTGGGGAATATGACTATATGGAGAACATTTTTCAATTGAGAGGCTATAATCTTGGTGAGGATTTTATACAAAGTGTTGCATAAAGAGATTGGTCTAAAACGAGTGAAAAAAGTGGGATAGACCTCTTTAGGAACAACGACTAAGAAGGAAGAGTTTGTGTTAGCTTCCAGTTTAAGGTATTGATGTGAGTAGTGTAGCATGCACATGAGGTAATTTTTAATAAGGTACCATAAATGTCTATAGAAGGAGATCGAAAATCCATCTGGGCCTAGTGATTTATCCGACACCAAACTCCAAATTGCAACAAAAATCTCAACTTCAAAAATAGGTTGAGATAGATCAAGGTTTTATTCATTTGATATGAGGGAAGGGATGTTCTCAAGAAAAGATACCACATTGGAGGGATCCACCTCATCCTGTTCAAAGTAGAGGGAAGCAAAATGTGCTTTGGAAACTACTTTGATACTATGGTAGTATGCATCACAAACCATCTTCCAACCCAATACTAGAAACATTATTCTTATGCAAACTGGCCTTGACTTGATTATGAAAAAATTTGGTATTTTTGTCCTCGTCCTTGAGCGAAATAATGCATTATTTGAGCCTCCATAGTTCCTATTCTTGTTTCATTTCCCTTTTATATCTAATTTTCATATTTATATCTTCCCTTTGCAGTTGGGCCATGATTACTTTGTGCTCATTTTCTTTTTGGATCGAATCTAACTTCTCTTTTAGTTATTTTCTTTTCTTATATGGAGCGGTGAAGAAAGATCTATCCCATTGCTTTAGGGCTTGTTTGACCAAGATTATTTTTTTCTCCCAGATATAAACAAGATTACATGGGATCCATGTTTTCCAAGTCAACTCAACCAATTTTATCACTTTAGGGTGACTGAGCCAAAGGGGGTTAAAGAAAAAGGGTAGAGGCCCATACTTAGGAAGATTGTGGATATGTAAGGATATAGGCTTGTGGTCATAGGTGAAACAAGGGAGGATAAAGGATTTGATTGAGGAGTTTGATGAGAGAAAATTGCTGTGAATAAAAAAGTGATCCAATAAAGCCACAATATGTCCCAGACATAATCTCATATTTGGCCATGTATATCTTCCTTTTGGGGATTTATGTCCAAAACATCCCACTCTTCCAGAATGCTCTCCATAATTTCTTGGCCAAAGAATCCTCCTTTTATTTTCTAGTTGTTTCTAAGAACATTAAAGTCACCCACCAGGATACAGTCTTCTACATACTCTATATATTTTAACCTTTGTAGATATCTCCAACACTAAAATTTCTTAATTTGGTTAGATGGAATACAGATATTGATCACAACGAAAAAATTATTTTGTTGGTTGCATAAGAATTTATCTAAAATCTAATGTCGGGTGTTCATGAAGGAAATAAATCTTACCTATGAACTATTACAAATGGTACACAAACCCCCAGAGGCACCTCTGGAGTCAACAATTAACACTTCACTGAATCTCCAAACTCTTTTACCTATTTTAATTGCTTCTTCAACTCACAATTTGATCTCCTGGATTAGGAGAATTTGGGGCTTTTCAGATATAATTAAATCCCTAAAATCCAAAGATTTAGGGTTGTTTCCAAGACCCCTACAATTCCAGGATACCAACTTCATTATTTTGGACGGTTTGAGAGGGAACCTCCTTTTATTTGTTGCATGTACTCCAATGTTTTTTGAGGAATTTGATCCCCCTATCAAATTTGGAATAGTTCATTGAGATCCTAGTAAAATATATTTGTTAGCTTTCTCTTCCCGAACTGTCTGAGAAAATTTTCTCATAGATCAATGATGGAGTTCTTCCTCAGATTCCCTATCGTTGGTTTCTTCTTCTCCTATGCTTTCATTTTCTGAGTTGTACTTGGCCTTTGAAAATGCGTCTTCTGTATCTTTGAAGTATTATGTTTCTTCAGCTCTTGATTTAGGAAAGAAGAGGTTACAGATTGTAGGAATATCAAATATGACCTACTTCTCTTCTCATTGCTTGATGTGGCAACCACTCTGCAAAGAAAAATTAACCGATAGTTAGACTGAAGGTTTCTTCGCATTCAACCAATCTCCCAAGAGGATCATTGGACCATCGCCTAAACCCTCCATGACTTGGGAAAGGGTGTTGAAATTTTTCTTGGTGGAAATACCTTTGCCCGATGGATGAAATTTTGAACTCCTTGGATGCAAAGAAGAGGGTTTTAGGCCAACAAATGTCGATCCACTTGCTATTGAGGGTTTTCGGCCAGAGGGTGCACAAAAAACCGTTGAATTTTTAGGGATTGAAGGAACGGTAATGGATTGATTTTTGAATCCATGGGGGCCAAATTGTTTTCCACTTCATGAAACTGATCTTCCTTGTTCCACCTTACGTATTTGTTGAATCCATATTTTTGCAATTTTTCACAAAAATCCCAAATTCATGGCACATTTTTTATTTGAACAAGAGATGCACATAGTCTATTTTTTGCACATGTTGTCAGCTATCCAAAGATATTAAGATCACTTCTGGAATCCCTTTTTCTAGATCCACTTCAACACAAATTTTGGAATAAGGAGAAAATATTTTCTTTTGGATCTACTCAATCAATGTATATTCCTATGGAGTTTCCAATAAACCAAAATGGCATCATCACTCCAGTAGTGGAGTGGGAGATGAGAAAAACATACCCAGACTAGGACTACAGAGGACACATCATTTTCTGGACTAAAATTTGATTTCCACTTTTTTATATACATGCCTATAGCTCCTAGAAAATACAGTTTTCTTTGAAAAATTAGGTCTCTGTCTTCTTTAAACTTGAGTAAGAAGGGAAAAAAACCTCTCCCACAGAAGAAGTGATTCAAAGACCCATTTATCAAGGGTTTCCATTTTTTATCCAACCATGAATCCATTGTTCTTAGGGAGAAAAAAACACCAATAAAATTCCCAATAAGGCCACAATCAACAAGATCCAAATCTTTCTTCCAAGATGAGGATCGGGGAAGTAAGACTTTCAACATCTCATCCAATTTCTTCACAAATTTGGAGGGTTGAGCTTTCACATTTTTTACTAAACTGGCCACCATGGCTTGAAAATACAGGGCATCAACATGAGGAGGGGGTTGGTCCCCCCCCCCCCCCCCAAAATGACGTCCTCCATACCACACAGAGACCATGATTTAGATTTTCAATAGCACGTGTGTCAGAGCTCTCTAACTTCGTGAAGCATATTAAAAGTTAAAGCTAGTCATATTAAGTTTGCATTGTTTAGTAGAATATTGCATAGTAAAATATTGTAGAATATTATAAGATCCATTGTGAAAAACTATTCCAGTGGAATATCCATGATAGTTCATAGATCAATGCAAGGAAAAGAAACTACTTAACAAGCTAAACAATGCTTTGAACATATTTGCTTTAGTTATTCTTCAAGATAAGCATATACTAGTGTTTAGTATTCTTTCACAAGCAATCAATGAACATACAAAAAAGTAAAATGGGACCCAATGCAAAGGAGGTTACTATATGGATCAAAGAATGCATTCAATTCCTAGGAACTCTAATCCTTGAAAAATATGATATTTTTCATTGTATTTTCATAGTGGTCACATAGCATGTTTACATTGAATATATTGGTTTTGGTGTGCTTGGATCTTGGGGATTGATGATCAAATTTAGTATCTTGGTTTTGGTGTTTTCCTTTAGGTACACTCTATGAAAAATTATCCTATGGAGAGAAAGATATTAGCATGGGGTGAAAAATGATCTACACAACTTTTGATCTATTGTAAACTACAGTGGATAATCCATTAGAACAGTGCATAACAACACATATCACAAGTTTCTACAAAATCTTTGTTATGTAATGTTTACTTAAAATGAAAATTTAATATTACAAGTTTAGCACTTAAAATATTGAAACAAATAGAGAATGAAATAAAAGAAGTTAAGAAAAAAAACACCACACCATCTGCACATTGAACACAAGATGTACCTTAGGAAACCCATTATGGGAAAACCTAACTAGAAGGTGAGGACTATTGCTTGTTCTTTTCTTCTCAAATATGAAATGAAAATACAAAGAAATATGAACTCACTATGGAATTTCCATAGCCATTCTAATGTACCCAAACTCCATGTTGGGCCACATTACTGCAACTCTAGCTCTGATACCAGATTGTAATGTACCCATCTCTCGTGTTGGGTCACGTTCATACCATTTTGACTTGACATAGCTTTGATATCATTTAAAAAAAAAATCATCATGACACACAAACTCATGCAACTAATCAATAATTTTAAATTCGTGAATGATGTTGGATTACTGAGAGGGGGTGTGAATCAGTAATAGAGTAATTTAATCCTTTTTAACCACAAATGCAAGTGTTATATCAATGTAGAATTATCATCCAATAGTCATGGAGTAAATAAACAATGAAAACATGATCAATCATACACATACACAGTACACCAGTGTTTTTATGTGGAAACCCAAAGCAGGAGAAAACCACATAATGTTTTTTCTTATATGTCTTTAAGAATGACATTCATTGGAAGCACCAACTTCTTTTATTTTCGAGTTGCAACTGGAAGGAGGCTCCAAACCCCTAGTTTCTCAAGCTACAATCTGAGGGAAGCTCCAACTCCCCAATTCTCTGGCTACAACCCCCTATGTTCTTCGGCTACAACCGAAAGGTGGCTACAACCACCTGTCCTTGCCTCGTCCAACCACCCTGAAGTAGAAGTAGAATGATGGAACCGCTGTCACACTATCACTGTGAGATATACATATGTAAACTTGTACCAATCAACCTGTAACAACCTGTACCAACAACATGTGCCAACCTGTACCATACATCAACCTGGACCATAAACAAATGCATCAACCATGCACCAAATCTGTACAAATAACTTGTACCATCAATGAGTGCATCAACCATGCACCAAATATGTACCAATCATGCATCAAATACACATAAACTATGACTCATCAATATGTACCAACATCATCAACTATGCACCTCATGTATGTGCCAACTCATCAACTACTTGTCTCAACCATGTACCCAACATGTACCTCAACCAAAAGCCCTCATCAATTTCATAATCCAAATATGATTTGTAAATATGTAATAGACCTAGTGTATATGATCACATACCTGCAAACCTTCCTTAACTTTAACAACAAGAGACTAGCATTTTCATCAAACTTTACTTTAGTCTCACATGACTAATTTTGGATTAGTCAACAACCCTAACTTGAAATAATCATAACTATGTACCTGTAATGAATAAGTATCTAAAAATAGTACACAATGTTCTTCAGTGTCTTTTATGCAATTCCTCTAGGTTTCACTATTTGGAACCTCTCAGAAAATGAGTTATAGCAAAAATGGCATGCCTTGTTGAATTGTTGCTTATTCTAGAGAGAGAACTTGTAGAGTGTTCCCCGGACAGAATATTTGTTGTATGGATATTAAAATGGTAAAAAGAATACTAAAGAATGTACTCTAACCAATACATTTGGTCTTACTGAATTTGGATCTATTATGAATAATTTATGACGCTTTTACCCGAAACACATGTTTTAGACTAGTTTCAGGACTAGCCACAAACCATATTTTCCACGAAGTGTAACTCCAAAAATACAACGACCCACAAGCTGAAATTTTTATCACAGCTACTTGGATATGTTTCCTCAATGACCTCCCAATTCCATAGTCTCAATCATTCTAGAAAAATAATTATTGCGGAAATGGTGAGATGACCTGTAAATAACATACCTTAGAAAGCATCATCAAAAGAATTTATCCTCCCTTGAATTCCAACCTTCTTTACTTCACCTTCCCTCTGAAATTTGACTTAGATATCCTTTGGTTACCTCCGTCACTTGTAGATATTCAATATGCTCAAGTGTGATTAAAATGAGAGAGCCTTGCCTCTTATTTATACTTGCATGTAGCTTCCTCAAGAGGATACCTTTTAACCATCTTAACCCACTTTCCTTATTTTAGGGTTAACAAACTTTTAACCACTTGTCCACTTAGTAATTTCTCCATTAAATTTGTTATTTAAATGATTTCTTTTGTATCCACTTTGATTTATAGTATACTCGTCACTTCACTTTATTATTTACCTTCTAAAATCTCTTAAACCACTTTCCTTATTTTAGGGCTAACCCACTTCCAACCACTTGTCCACTTAGTAATTTCTCCATTAAATTTATTATTTAAATAATTTATTTTGTATCCACTTTGACTTATATTATACTCATCACTTCACTTTATTATTTAAATAATTTATTCTTTGCAACACTTTGACTACTTTGACCTTTTGGGGTTTCTAGATGACTCGTGAGGGTTCTCCAACTTCACATGGCCATAACTCTCTAACTGTAAGGAGTTATGTGGCATTCCACATACCACCGAAAATGGCATGACATGTAATATCCATATAGAATAGTCTTTCCTACAAAAATATCAAAAATCATACCATTATCCATAAAAAAAAATCTTGGGTCCATTACCCAAACCATTGTGCTACCAGAATTCTCTACCGGACTTTCTTCAAGGGTTGACATAAATGACAACCAACCCAATTAATCAACAGATTCAAACCATTAAATCATACACAACAACATTCAAACATATAAAATACAAAGTAAAAAACAACAGTTACACATAACATCAAAACAATAAATTAACAGTGACTAGAACACTTATCTCATGATATAATGTCACCAACTGGCTACATACAAAGGAAGTTATTCCCAACCTTAGGCTCTACCACATCAATTATTTCAACAACAAGCCACCCCAAGCTAGGGATATGAGTCCACAAGGAGGAAATTTCTCATATAACTAGCTACGGTCCACTCAATTTCCCAATACACCACAATATCATAGTGGAGAAACTCCAACAACAATTCCAACCACCCACATCTCTTCCTCATTAGTCTTCACAACCCAAGGGATGATATTTCCTTCTTTGCACCAATTTCCTTCAGACAACCCTTATCCCATCCAGGGATCCAACACAAACCAGTTAGAAATATCTTAGTTGAGTACTCCGGGAATTCCAGTTGTAATAGGAGTTCTCACAACAACCTTTACATAGGCTCTTAGTTAATTTTTCAATGGAAATATCCTCAAAGGAATTAAAATCTATTTATCAGCATAATTCCCAACTTTGTTACAAGAAGAAATGAAACTACAACAATTCCAACCACCTATATTTCTTCCCCATCAGTCTACACAACCCAAGGGATGAGATTTCCTTCTCTACACCACAATCCCTTACACAACCTCCATCCCCTCTAGTGATCTAGCACAGACCGACAAATAATCTCTTAGTTAGGGGCTCCAGGAAATCCATTTGTAATTACACCGATTATTATTATCACTAGCCTCTCATGGCTATTCTTCTACATTGTCTGGATAGCTTTTGCCTATCCCTAAAAAATATGTTTTTCCTCTCTTCCTCTAGTTGTAAACTCAACTCTTTCCTCTACTCAAATTTCCTCTTCCTTTTATCCCATGCATTTTTAAATCTCACAATTCCCAAAAATGATTGTACTCATCCCATGTTATCATAACTAGGTGAGATGGATATTTCACCCACCTCTTACACCATTCCCATCATGAGTGTACTTTTCCCATGCTCTCTTAATTTAGTGAGATGACTTTCCCACTAACCTCTTACATGCTTTCAATGATTGGATTTAATAAGTCAAAGGACGATAATTAGACAATAAGAAAAATGATTTATGAATTGGCATAAGAATCTAATCATATGTGATTTCCCTTAAACTCCCTTTACCCCCCCTATTGTGGAATCATATTCCCCCAATTTTATTGTCCCTCTCGCATTGTAGCCATCAATGTATTTTTGTTTAATCAATGTAGGTATAGATTAAAATGCTAGGCTCTTCGACCATTGATCCGTTTAGGCTCTCCAACCCAAAAACACTGGCTCACTAGCCTATTTATCACATGTACACCTACATTACAATTCCCAAGGATTAAAAATAGGGGTGTTACATCCCCATCCCCTTATTTTTGCATCATCCTCAATGCACATCACCATACAAATGTACATGTATATATAAAAAATTTCAATCAATAATTTTACAGTTCAATGACTCCTACTGCATCAATTCCAACAAACAATCTCTTAGTCCTCTCAGCCTAAACCACCCAAGGAAGTGTACCCCCTTATTTACTCTGAAATCCCTCAAGTTGTCCCACTTCCCTTCCAAGGCTCCAATATACACCAACCAAGAAATCTCAAAGTTGTGGCTCCATGAACTCTAGCTACAATAAAAGAGTCTCCAATTTTTCAAAATATTTGCATATATGCCTCCTACTTCACATCTTCTAGCTCCCACTTCGCTTCTTTTGAGATGTAACACCATCATTGGATTAATTGGCCTATGTCTTTGTTCTTTAGTTATGCTTATAACAACTATCAAGGAGACATACATGTTATAGCCATTATCATACAATGATTATATTATCCATAGGAGTTCTCAAATAAAAAATGTAATCATCTATTCAAAAACAAGTTTTTAATCATAATCCAATACTTACCTATATGGATGTTTCTTTATTTTACAAGCTACCACAGGAAATAATTCATCTCGTTGTCCTTTCCAATACACCCTCATTATTCCAATGACCATGCCATGTAGATTTTTAAGTTGCCTCTTCCCTTTTGCACTCACCCTCTAGGCTCAGGCATCCCCTTCTCTGCTATATAGTCCCTCAGTAAATCCATCTCACAAAATATCTCACATGAGGGGAGAGTGATAACTTACTACTAGACGTCCACTAGTAGTCTATAACCTATGACAATCATAGGGTTCCAGTGTTATAACAATGGTCTTCTTCTTGAGCTTTACAACTTCAATAGCCATCATTTGTCAAGTATGAAATTAATTCCTATAATGTTTGGTTCTTGCATGGAGTAACACCCAGTATTGATTATGGATTTACACTCATTTCCATATCCAAGACCATTCTACTCGCAATCTATTTGAACTTTCAATCAACCAAACAAACTATGAGTATCCATTTCAGATCATCCTTTCATTGCAACATTTACAATAGCCCATGAAGTGATCTTGGAATTATGTCATGCTAAAAATTCAATCACTTTCAACTATTAATAATATCAAATGGAATGAAACTATCATTCATTATATATGCATTATTTAGCACGCCAATCCTTTCATAATGAAATCAAATATTTATGTCGATAAACCAATGTGTCAATACTCATGGTCACATATACACAATGCATCCTTGCATTTATTCTATAATACCACATATCTATATCATCTATTCCACCATGGTGATTTGGAAGGTCTATCCAATGCCTCAATACATCATCTAAAATCTTCTTGATTACTTGTTTGACCATTCAGATACCTTCCTCTTTGACCCAAACACAACACCATGAATATAACCCTTTAGTTCTCTTCAATGCCAGTAAACAGGTGTAGTCCAAACATCAATTATGCATAGGAATACCATTGGATACTTGTATAACGCTATACATTATGGCCTCACACATGGCTGACTCTGCTAGCATCCATTTTTATAATAGGAGTATACCTCTTGACCTACACTAGTTACAAATTCATAACCAATATAACACGATATTCAATTAAATTTCATATGATTTTGTTCTATCATTAAATAACCTTTATACATATAAGGTCCTCTTCCTTTACCACATATAGTGGAGTGTCATGCTCATGATACACATTACTTCAAATACTAAATTTTAACTAACTGAATTCTTTCCTCAATTTCCTTCAACATTTATGCATCGTAATCCATCAAATTCATATCTACAAGGATGTCATTAATTTGATTGATACTACCTAATTATTTGATATCTTGTAGAGGATCATAGGATCCCTTTTCCATCCTCTTGTTCAGCATTTTACCATCCTCATTTTGTTTTCATATGGATGGTTTTCATATGTGGAAACATTATCAGTACTTCCAAGCATGCTATAAACTCATTTTCCTAATACATAATCCATCATTAATCACTTTTAATTATCATGCATCATTATTTTATATATATTAGTATACTACCCTTAGTCTATAAGAATATTTGTATAATTTCATGCTAATGTTTCCAAAATTTAATCTGGTTTATTGGTTGGGCTATATTTTGAAACAGTTTGAGTGCCCACACATTTCATTAACTGTGGGATAGTGTTGGGTTATTTTTCCAACAATATAGAACACACAAGAATAATGCACATATCCAGAAATTATTGCACTTATATTATAAGACAACAATAATACATTTAAGTGTTGAAAAGAATGCTATAACAATAGTTAAATGACATAAATATGACCTGTAAATAGAATAAGTCATTTCCTGTGCATAGAGAAATGGTGGTTGTAAATAGATTAAGTTGTTTCCTGTGCATAGAGAAATGGTGGCTGCAACATATAGATATTACTCAACAGCTATATAAGAGAAGGGACATGTATGCAAGTTATTGTATGTGTACAAGCTGCTAGATGAAAGAATGGATAAAAATCCAGATGTGAAATATATCTTCCCACAAGTTCATTCGACCTACCCAAAAACAACAACACTTCAGATCTTGACGAATACGACCGAAAAAACAAATTACTTCTCCCATCAACAAGTAACCTATAGGAAAGTTCACACAACCTCTAAAGGAAGTGACCAACAAATAAAATGGACACCCAGCAAGCAATAAATCGCCCAAATCTAAGATGACTCCTTCAAAAGAGTTAAAGGAATGCACAACAATGAATAAATGTGTCCCACAATTCCATCAACCCCACAACAAAGAATAATGCCTAGAAACAAAGAAACTCTGCCCTATTGATCTAGTCAAACTCATTGTCAGAGATAACTCAACCTCCACCACTAAAACTCAACCACAAATGAAAGAGAAATGTTGCCACTAAAATATCTACACAGTCAATAAATACCAAGAAATCCAGATAATCTCTTCTCCAAACTAGCTAGGGTGTATCGTTGCAACACTGAAACTAGCAAATGCACAAGGGTTTCCAAAAACCCTAAACTCTTTCCTCAAGAGCTCTCAAAATCTAATTTCTAAATGAGTGAACGCAAGAATGAGGGGCGCCTCCTCATTTCCCCTCTTTTATTTCTCCATTGATTTATTTCCCGCTCACTTTACTTTTATTTTATTTTTAAAGTCACTTTATTCTTGCACACTTTATAATTTTTAAGCGACTTCATTTTCCTAAGACCCATGTCCCCCTTTTTCCCTTTTTCACTTTATAAAGTTGTTTCCTAGGTAAAAGTTGAGTTCCCTAGGTAACTTTTCCGACTTAGCCTACGAGAACTAATTTAGGCTAGTGGAACCACTCCTTATGCCTCTTAGGCCAACGGGGACATTACAGTCCTCCTCGCCTGAGATTGCTTGTCCTCAAGTAATTTCAATATAGGATGTTGCAATATCTTCTCTCCTTCCCAAGTGGCATCCTCGATAGGCATATTTTTCCATTTGATCAGGTACTCTTTGATGCTCATGTTCCTTAATTTCCACTCTCTGGTCTCCAACACCTCCTCCTAAATTAAATCAACTTCCCCTCCTCATCAAATGGTGTTAGCTCTGTAGAGGTGAAAACATGTTGTCCCACTACCTTCTTGAGGCATGAAACATGAAAGACGTTGTGTATCTTACACCCCTCTGGAAGCTCTAACTCATAAGCTACCTCCCCGAATCACCTCAAAATCATGTAGGGACCATAGAATCATGGCTTAAATTTCTCTGCCCCTTTCTTTTTCAAGGATGATTGCATGTATGGCTGCAAGTGGAGGTATACCAAGTCTCCCACCTTGAAACTTCGCTCCACTCTATGCTTATCGACATATATCTTTTGTTGATTATGTGTCATTTTCAAGTTATCTTTGAGAGTTCACAAGATGTCCTGACTCTCCTGAATCCAATGTTTGGCTTTGGGTGCTCGACTGTCCCAAAATGATCGGTCGACAAAGGTGGCGGTGTCATAACCATACAAATATTTGAAATGTGTCATCTCGATCGACATGTGATAGGTGGTGTTATAGAAATGCTCACCCCAGTGAATCCATTTGATCTGTGCCTTTTGTTACCCCGATACATAATTTCTCAAATGCCCCTTGAGCCATTTGTTCACAATTTCAGTTTACCCATCATTCTGAGGGTGATAACTGGTACTGAGAGTTAATTTTTCCCCTACGAGTCTGAACAACTCCTGCTAGAAACCCCCCATGAATCTACTATCTCGATCACTGACAATTGTCTTGGGCAATCCATGCAACCGAAATACCTCTCTGAAGAACAATTCTTCTACCTACACTACAAAGTATTTGGATGATATGGAAAAGAAATGGGCGAATTTAGTAAGTTTTTCAACCACCACGTAGATACAATCCTTCCCATGAACCTGAGGTAGCCCTGTAATAAAATCCATCGAAATGCTTTCCCATTTTTGTTCAGGGATGGGAAACAGTTGGATCAATCCTATTGAATGGGTATGTTTCACGTAATTCTGCTAACAGATGTGAAACTCCTGTACAAACTTCAGTACATCAGTCTTGAGACCCTTCCAAGTGAACCTCTCACGAATTTTCCTATAAGTCTTCAGGTATCCTGGATGACCTGCCAAAGGATAATTATGCGCAACATGTATAATTTTGTATTTCAACTGAGATTCTGGTACTAAGTAGATCTGGTCCTTATAATATATGATGTCATCAATAACCCTGTATATGTCATCGGAGACCTAACCATCAAGTATCTCATAATCAAACTTGTTTTTGGAGTATTCTACCAATAGAAGTTCCTTCCATTCCACTGAAATATCCATGAGAGAGAGAGTAGGTATATTGGATAGGGAATCAACAACCACATTACTTTTTCCTTTCACATACTCAATTTAAAAATTGTAGGCTTGCATTTTACTAATCCATTTTGTTGTCACTTGCTCGACTCCTTTTGCTCCATGAGAAAATTCAAGCTATTATGATTAGTCTTGACCTTGAACCTGTTTCCCACCAAGTACTGTCGGAATTTGGTCAAAGAATTCATTATGGCCAACATCTCTTTTTCATATATGGAGTAATATCACTCATACTCTTGGAGTTTGCGGATCTCAAACACGATTGGGTGATCGCTTTGCATCAATACAACTCCTATCCCAATTCCTGAAGCACCACACTCCAAGACAAAGGGCTGAGTGAAACCATGGAGTGCTAAAACAAGGCATGAAATCATCACCTACTTCATTTTATTGAATGTATCATTGGCCTCCTCTATCCAAACGAAAGCCCCCTTTTTGGTGAGATTGGTCAGTGGCGCTGTCAACTGTGAGAATCCTTTAACAAATTTCTTGTAGTAAGTGAAAATACCAAGGAAACTCTTTAGTTCTGTCACATTCCTGGGAGTTGGCCACTCAATGATCGCCCTAATATTTTCTTGGTGCACCTATACCCCATTCGCCCTAATCACGTGCCCCAAGTAGATCATTTATGTCATACAAAATTCGCACTTGGATTCCTTTGCATACAAATGTTGACTCTCTATAATACCAAGTACTTCATCAAGATGTTGCAGATGGTCTTCCCATGTTTTGTTTTATATGAGGATGTCGTCAAACAAGACCAATAAGAACTTCCTCAGCTTCTTATTGAACACATGATTCATGCACGACTGGAAAGTGGTAGGGGCATTAGTTATCCTGAATGGAATGACCAGAAACTCATAATGCGCATAGTGGCATCGAAAAGTTTTCTTAGGTACGTCCTACTCTTGTACCTTAATCTGATGGTACCCTGATCGAAGATCAATCTTCGAGAAAAATTTAGCTCCCCTGAGCTCATCCATTAATTCATCGATCATGGGTATGGGGTACTGACTCTTTATCGTTTTATTGTTTAGATCCATGTAGTCAATACACATCCTCAAAGTATTGTCCTTATTCTTGACTAAGACAACGGAAGAGAAAAATGGGTTGGAACTAGGGCGGATGTGGCCCATTTTCAATAATTCTTTGATGGTTTTTTCAATCTCGTCCTTGTAAATGTTAAGGTGTTGATAGGGGCTTGTGATAACTTCTTGGACCCCCTCTTCTAACTCTATGATATGCTCAAAACCTCTATCAGGTGAAATTCTAGGAGGAATGTCACTAAATACCTTATGATGTTTGCAAAGTAATACTTGTAAGTCCTATGGAAGTTGTTGTAGATGGTTGGGTGGCTCTCTCTCAAAAATAAAACACTCTATAGCCCAATCTATCTCACCATGCATCATAATTGCCACCATGTTGTGTGATGACACAATCTTCAATGCGTATTGGTGCATGGCTTGTAGGACCACTTTCTTACCATCTGGGCCTATGAAATCCATCCCCATGGTCCTCTGATTAGTAGTGTATCTCCCAATAGAGTAAATCCATTGAACACCCAACACTACATTGGTGTTTGGTACACCCACCACAAATAAATGATCTATCATTGAGTAGTTTCCCTTGGTTATTGTGATCTTGGGAATCAACTTGGTGCAACTCATTTGGTAGCCTCCTGGTATGAATATTGTGAACCCATCGAATTCCTCTATCGGAATTCCTCTCCTCTCGACCATTTCAGCGTCAATGAAGTTATGGGATGCTCCCCCATCAATCAATACTATCACCTCCTGCCCTTGTAGGAAACCTCTGACCCTGAAGGTATGATACCTCAGAAATCCTAACATCGAGGCCATGACTTGGCCCTTAGCCGCAACCTTTGAAGACTCCTCACCTGATGTTGGATGTCCATGGTCATGTCCCTACTACACCTCCTCATCATCATCACTATCACTGTCAGAGTATACCTCAATGTAATGGTCATTTCTATTTTTGTCCTTCCCAACGCATCTGTGTCCTAGTTCCCATGGTTCCTGACAGATGAAAGATAATTTATTTTTCCTCAATTCTCTCCTGGTCTCTTCATCTATTTTGGGATTTTTGACCCAATCTCTTTGAGGTGGTCTAGTCTCCTTAGTCTTTGTGGTAAAAGTGGGTTTGGGCATAAACCAACTTTTAGGTACTACATCCTACATATCACGAGCTCTGATAACTACATCCTGTAAAGAGGTAGGCTTGTAAGCATTGACCCATCCTCGTAGAATCTCCAATAGCCCCTCAACAAACAACATAACCAAACATGCCTCTGAAATGTTTGTCACCATCACAACAACCCTCTGAAACTCAGATATATAAGCCTCTAGCCTACCTGTCTGCTTGAGTTGAGCCATCTCTCTGAAGTGAATCTCTATATCCTTCCTGTCAAATCTCTCTATGATCCCTTGTGTGAAGTCTAGGTAGGAAGTAACCCCGACATGTCCCAAGGTGACTATCCCATGTTACCAGAACTCATGGGCCTCACCATCCAAGTGCAATGTGTCCAACATAATGGAATTTGTCTCTATCATTTGGTGTAGCTAGAAGTAAGTGTTGATCTTATGCACCCATGATCTCGCGGAGCATTTAGAGCTCTTTTCAAAGTTGAGAATAGTGACCTTCCTAAAGGTATGCTGCAAATCAAAATTTCATGTCATGGCCCTCATGGACCCTCTCATTCGGTTTCTGTTCTTCATATTGCAGAACTCTACAAAAGGCATGGCTGAGTGGAAATAATCTCCCAACATCATGTACTCCTCTAAATATTCCCTATAGGGCTCATCCTGATCAATCTGCATCAATGGACCTGTGACATCATTCCCAAAAAATTGAGGCATAGGGGGTCTAAGCGATTTGGTGTACAAGTGGGGGTGGCTTTGCATGGTAGTGCATGAATGGATACCCTATCCATTGTGTTGGGTATGTGTTATATTATTTGCCTCAGGAAATGTGTCCATTTTTGGGTAGTTTTTTTGGCACATGGTTTTTTCCAATGGTTTTCTATTTTCAGTTAAGGAATTAGGGTTGTTGACTAATCCAAGTCATTGGGTTAGGGTTTTGGATGTAGTTGGCTCCTATATGTATATTGTATTGTAAACAATGTATCACTATGAATAAATATAGAATATGTTGGTTTTCCCAAATTGGGTTTCTAGGGGAAAAATCTTTGTTTAATGTTTGTATTTGCCATTGTATATTTTTTGTTCTTTTACTGAAAATATGTTTGCAGTAAATATCGTACAAGTTTAAAATCTACATTTGGTATCGGATCTTTGTTGGCTTTAGGGGGATGCCTTTGTGGTCAAGAGTTTGGCTCGGGACTGTGATACACCTTGTTACAGTGGGAGATCTGTGGTGTTGATTTTTCAGGTGAAAAGAAATGGCAAGCAATTTAAAAATGGAGATCAAGAAGTTTAATCGGAAAAGTTTTGATCTGTGGAAGCTCAAGATGGAAGATCTGTTGGTGGACAGAGATCAGTGGATCGCGGTAGATCTAGGTACTGCACCTACAGGAACTTTAGAAGGTGATTGGAAAAAGTTGGATCAGAAGGCAAAGAGCACAATCTGACTGTGCCTCTCATATTCAATATTATTGAATGTGTTAGAGGAAGCTACAACCAAGGATTTATGGGTTAAGTTGGGGAAGTTGTATCAGTCTAAGTCCCTAGTAAATAAACTATTCCTGAGAAAGAAGTTGTATAATCTGAGGATGAGAGATGGAGGCTTGTTGGAAGATCATTTGAACGCTTTCAATATTGTGGTAAGTCAGTTAGTATCTGTTGAGATTAAAATTTCAGATGAAGATAAGTGTATCAGTTTACTGTGTTCTTTACCAGACTCGTGGGATATTCTAGTTGTGGCCATAGGTAGTAATACAATTTCCTTGAATTTTTATGAAGTGGTATCATCCTTATTGTCAGAGGAGATGAGACAGAAGAATATGGAAGGACAGAGAACAGACAAATTATTTGCAAGAGGACACTCCCAGGAAAGAAATAGATCTAAGTTATCAAGTGGGAGATCTAAGTATAAGGGTAGATCTAAATCTCCCAGAAAGTTTGTAAAGGTATGTTGGAGATGTGGAAAAGAAGGGAACTACAAGAAGCAGTGTATATCCAAAGTTGAGAAAAAGGAGGGATCTGAAGCATCTCCTTATACAGAATAAAAGACCTCCAAGGAAGAAGGAGGGGATGTGTACCTGGCTTCTTCAAGCACACATGAAGATCATGAGGCATGGTTGGTTGAATCAGGTGCATCCTTTCATATGACTCTCCACAGGGAGTGGTTTTGTGAATATGAAAGGTATGATGGAGATAATGTTTTCTTAGGTGATGATTCGACAACCAGAACCATAGGATGAGGAAAATTTATGTTGAGGCTCATAGATGGAAAGATTAGAATATTGCCTGGTGTTCTGCACATCCCAGGTGTTGGAGCCGCCTTTTCCAAGTGGTTGAAATATAATTTGTAAAATCAAAAGTTGGTTTTCAAGATGTCTTTTACTTTATGATCTTTACCCACTGAAAGCCTCAATACCCCGACATGCAAAGTGGCGATGGCTGTTATAGTTCTAAATCACCATCATTTATCCATTAAGAATTTTTATATTTGTTATTACCTCGTGTTATCAAAATTCGGGAGTTACAAGTCGCATCGTTTTCAAACTCCGATATGCAAAGTCACGAAACGGTGCCAAAAGTTACCCTAGTTAGTGTCAAGAGTAAATCCTTTAAACCTTTCTTAAACATTATCGTAATTTCGCGACTCAACGATCGCTCCCTCCAAAAGCCACATCTTTGCGACTCCGATCCATGAAGTCACGATTTATTTCTTTAGAAATCAATTAACTAAAAGATTGGGCAACGTCACGGGTAAAAGGCTAAATCGCACCATCGCAATTTCGGGTGTTTTGGACTCCAAGACTAGGAACGAAATCATTTGAGATGGCGAACGCCAAAAAGAGGTTTCAAGGGATGAAGGTACAAAGATGAAGGGAATTAACTGAATTAATTAATTCCTTAAAGGACCTTTAACATACACAGTCTACGGATAAGATTTTTGAATGTTTCCGCATTTCTTTATTATCACAAATCTTTTAAACATTTATGGCATTGATTTGAATCTTGATGAGTGAATGGAAATTAAGATCTTATTTCACGCCTAAATATTTCCATTAAACGACTTGACCGTTTTTTCAGCAAGAACTTGGGGAAAGTTGAAAGATCAAAGCAAGGGAGTTTCTTTCATTATTTCAATTTTATTTCTATTTTGTGCGCATAGCTTTTTCATCAGGATAACTTTTGTCTGTATTTACAATTCTTACTACAGGAGATCTGAGCACAGAGTTCTCTATCATGGCTCCACGAAAAGAATCCAAGGCGGCTGCTGAGAGTTCAGGTCGGGGCTCATATGTTGTTTCTGATATTTCACCCCGAAGTATTGATACCATCAAAACTTGGGCATACATCTTCGACATTCTTCAGTCTGAATCGGTGAATTGTTCAGATGATTCCAGCGATAAAAAGAAGGATGATTTGGCCACCAAATACAAAATCGTCATTCAAGAAGAGATGCAAAAAATAGCAGCAAGGCCACGGCCATACTCATACTGCCATCACTCGGGTAGAACTAAAACGTTCATGGCCACAATTGAATGGGATATAAGCATCCAGGAACGTTTGGAAGCGAGATAGAGACAACTTAGAAATCAACCTTAGCTTCCTTTCCCGAAGGTTGATTCTTCCCCTTTTTATCTTTCACTCACTTTTGGATGCCTAGACCCTATACTTTCTATCCTTAAGTACAGACTCTGGAACAACATCTTTATGGCGCCGCTGCCGGGGACCAAAGTTACGAAACCTTTTCCCTAGGAGAACGACATTTTTGCAAGTTTCTACCCTTTTATAGTGAACACCTTCTAAAGGCTATTTTTCTTATCATTCACTTGGTGACTCCACGTTTAAGTAAGCTGGAATCCGGTCAAAGGAACACCAGACAAAACCCGGATGGTAAACAGACCATGCCCGTTTCCGATCCCGAAAAAATAATGAAAACAAAAGGTTCCCTTAAGCCAACCACTGCAGTCTACCAACCTAGGTACACACAACCCAAGGCTAAGATTTCATTTGAACCTCTAACTTTGCACGAATCCCCCCCTAAAACCCTCAACCCAACTTTAGCTCCCCCTGAAGTTAAAAATGAAATTCATCCGACAACCTATGGCGTGCATAAAGGTGAAAATCCCACAGTAAATTTAACAGCAATCGATATCCCGTCGACCCTTCAATTAGATTTCTTGACCTTGTCAAGTCTCAAAGAGTATACCATATACTCAGATTCCATGCCTGTGGATTCCCCTAATTACATCTCTTGCAAATCTGAGGAGCCAAGTCCTCGCATCCCTTTTCACCCTTCTTCGGTTTTCTCGTCTCTCGAAGAAGCTAAAGATTCACTTTTAGTGTTCCAGAACCCTCTGTATAATGCATCGTTTTCCTATCCAATAGTATTAATGGCAACCATCGGAGGGGGAGGTGGAGGGATTTTAGGAGGAGGATGTGGAGGGGCTCCAGGAGGAGGAGGGGGGGGGGCAAGGGCTGCCCCTGCCTCCCAGAGTTTTTTCTAAAGTAGCTGAAAGATATGCGCCTCTGGTTCTGTCCATCCCTCTTCACGACCTTCCTAAAAACTACATGAAAAACTTACCTAAATTCACAGGGGAAGGGGACTTGACCGCGGCCGAACATATACATTTCTTTGATCATTTCGCAGATATCCTAGGTCTCAAACATGAAGACGTATATTTGAGGTTATTTGTTCATACTTTCGAAGGACAAGTACGTACCTAGTTTCGAAGTCTACCCGTAGGTTTGATATTATCCTATGATGCCCTAGAAGGCTCTTTTCTTAGATAATGGGGCGAAAGAAAAGTCCATTTATATTATTTGACCGAGTTTGGGTCTTTAAAGAAAAAAAATTCAGAAACTGTTATGGAATTCATTCAAAGGTTTAACAAGTTATATAATAAGATCCCAGTCGAAGTTAAACCATCCCAACCTGCAACAAAGGTAACCTTGCGGGAGCCTTCAAACCTAATTTCGCACTTCTGTTGAGAGAAAGAAGTGGGGCTACCCTAACCTGAATGCAATATGATGCCATAGAGATTGAATCTAACATGATGGATTCTGGCAAATTAAAAATAAAATTAGAAACGAGAAACCGAGAAACCAAATGTTTTAGGGAACAAGCGGGACCCTCAAGGCCTAGTAGATCCTTAGATGATAAACTGGATGATATGGATAGGATAATTAAAGAGTTATCAATTAAGATTTCTATAATGGAGCTAGATCAATCCAAGGAAGATCCATTCATTAAAAGGGAATTCAGAAGAAACCCCAACCCTCAAAATCAACAAAGACATATTAAAAATGAAGACCAGAAAATTCAAACTCCTTTAAAAAATGAAAATTTTATAGGAGGAAATGACCTGCAAGATTTCGAGAATCTGGAAGAAGACATAAACAACTTGGGTGACCACTGCATACAGCCTCATTCAACTAAATAAGATTACGAGAAGTCCTTGAACATAGAGAAACCATCAAATAAAGATGATGACATAAACAACACTTATGTTTCTGTCTATCAAGAAATGACCGATTCTATAATGGCTGAGGTCCAACAAAAGTACAACCTGAGGCCTAAAAAAAAATCTGTGTCGATTCCTCAACCCAAGAAAATTCTTCCTAGAGGTGAAATATATGAGCCTTCCCCAAAAGAGACCAAGATACCTAATAGCAAAACAAAAGGGGTAGATTTGCAGAATCCCAAGGTAAAGGAGGTTGAGACCCAAGCGACAAAAACTAAGACAGCTGAAACACATACATCGGTAAAGAAAATGGTGAAAATAAATCAGCACAAACAAATAAGATATAAAAGAAGGAGTCTGAGGTTTCAACCAGAGAAACAAACAAAGGTGGGGGAGGTTTCAGCCTTGAAAATGAGATAAATAAGATCAAAATACCAATCCCTCTGGTTGAATTAGCAAATAATCCTTTGTATTGGAAGCAGATAACCAAAATGATAGGTTTTTTGGCTCTAGAAAGTCACTCTGACATGATAAACTTGGAAGATGATAAGCCAAATATCACTTTCGGTCCACATTTCGAGGGTGTCAGAGACATCATCGCTCCCTTCTATATTACCCTGAATGTGCATGATCGACTGCTGCATAACTGCATGCTAGACTCTGGAGCCTCACATAATGTGATGCCAAGTCTATTATGGACAGACTAGGCCTCGAGATCACCAGGCCTTATGAATATCTCTAGTCTTTTGATTCAAGTTGTAAGGTAGCTAGAGAGGTAGTGGGGGGGCCCAGAGGGCCCATAGTAATAATAGTGGAGGTCATTCAATGTAAGGTGGACTAGGTCCACTATATTATTAAATAAGGCCCACTATGATAGTTAGATATAATAAATGTAAGAGGACTTCTTAGAAGGTTCTACTTCTAGAAGATTCCTCCTCTAGAATGTTCTTAGGTGATGGTAGCACTATATAAAGGGGTTCAAGCAATGCAATGAGATATGAAGAGAAGTATTGTATTTGGAGCAGTAGCTCAATAGGAGGATGCCCCCTCGAAGAGGCAAGTGAACAGGAGAGGATCCCTTCCATAATAGGATCCATTGTACGGTGTTGCCCTACCCTAAGGGTTTGATAGTAATAAAGGAGATTTTTCATATTGTTCTTGTATATCTGTTGTGGTGCTTTTGTATTCAGTATTTGTGGTGATTATATTTGTAGATCTATCTTGGTTCTTAACAATTGGTATCATAGCTAGCTAGAGAGGTAGTGGGGGGTCCCAAAGGGCCCATAGTGATAATAGTGGAGGTCATTTAATGTAAGGTGGACTAGGTACACTATATTATTAAATAAGGCCCACTATGGTAGTTAGATATAATAAATGTAAAAGG
>ML777921.1:215924-252178 GCA_009831015.1 Picea engelmannii
GGGACTTTGGTTCTTCAGTCTTCTTCAGCATTACGGTCCACAATTATCCATGGGACCCTGGTATATGGTTGTACATCAAGCGTTGAGGACAACGCTTTCATAAGGGGCATGGAATGTAAGGTAGCTAGAGAGGTAGTGGGGGGGCCCAGAGGACCCATAGTGATAATAGTGGAGGTCATTTAATGTAAGGTGGACTAGGTCCACTATATTATTAAATAAGGCCCACTATGGTAGTTAGATATAATAAATGTAAAAGGACTTCTTAGAAGGTTCTACTTCTAGAAGATTCCTCCTCTAAAATGTTCTTAGGTGATGGTAGCACTATAAAGGGGTTCAAGCAATGTAATGAGACATGAAGAGAAGTATTGTATTTGGAGCGGTAGCTCAATAGGATGATGCCCCCTCGAACAGGCAAGTGAACAGGAGAGGATCCCATCCATAATAGGATCCATTGTATGGTGTTTCCCTACCTCAAGGGTTTCTATAATAAAGTTGTGGTTTTCTATATGGTTTCATATATCTTGTGTGGTGATTGTATTCAGATATCTTTGGATCTATTGTGATATTTTGTATTCAGGTATTTGGTTCTTAACACAAGTAGAGTTAAGTGCATGGGTATGATAAAAGATTTAGTAGTCACTCTTGCACAGGTTCCAGTGAAAAACATCCTGATGGATGTAGTTATCGTCGATATACCTCTGAAGTATGGCTTTCTACTATCTAGGTCGTGGGGAGCCAAACTTGGGGGGTCTCTTAAACTAGATATGACCTACGCCACGATTCATGTGTTTGGTGGACAATTTACTCGACTATACAGGGAAACGAGGTTAGCATACATAGTGAGCGACCCACAGAGTCCTAACAATTATCCTATCTATGTTGTCGATCAAGATATAGGGAATTGTATTTTGTCTTTTGATGATGGTGTAAATAGTTGTACATAAGACAATTACATAGATGAAAATGAATTAGGAAAGATAGAAGAAAATATGTATAGCACTGGAATTTGGAAAATGGTTTTTGACGGTGCCTTGTCATATGAAGAAGCAGGTGCAGGAGTCCTATTTGTAGCACCTGAAAATGAATTTTTTATTCCTTTCTCTTACAGGCTTCAGTGGGATATAGACTACACCAATAACGTATGTGAGTATGAGGCTCTAGTCTTAGGGTTGGAAGTTGCTAGGAAGCTGAACATAAAGAACTTGGAAGTATATGGAGACACATAGTTGATAGTGAAATAGATAAATCGACAATACCAGGCCAAACACCCAAGATTGATATCTTACAGGAATTGCGCCTGGGATTTAATAGAAAATTTCTTCTCATTGGTAAATGTTCATTTCATCCCACACACTGAAAACCTGCAAGTTGATTCATTATCCAAAGAAGCCTCAATGTTTCCCCCCCCTACAACTTTCAAACTAAGGTACCACATAGAGGTGAGGAACAGACCTTCCATACCAAACAACATCCAACATTGGCAAGTGTTTGAGGATGATGAACAAATCAGGAAGTTCCTCGAAATGGTGGATGACTTCGCCAAAACTCACATTGACCAAGAAAACCAAAACGACCACACATGGATCATGCAAGAGGGAGAGGATCCTCAGAGGTTCCCAGAAAAGATCGCTAATCATCGCATGTTAGTTTTAAAGAACAATCAGATTCCAAAGGGACTAATCCCTCTAGAGAGATTGTTCAACCAAAATGAAATGCCCTTAAAATCTACTTTGTAACCCCAACCAGAAGAGGTTGAAGACTGCGACATAAGGACCAAAGAGGAGCCTAGGATAGTAAAAATATCAAAGTATCTCCCTCCTGAGATAAAACGTAAATATGTTGATCTACTCAAGAAGTATAAAGACGTTTTTGCTTGGTCGTACGAAGAGATGAGAACCTATGACACCACTGTGATTGAACACAAGATACCCCTAAAGCCTGGTGTCAAACCTTTTAGACAAAAACTCTGACAAATCAATCCTATTTTATTGCCCATGGTCGAAAGGGAAGTCAAAAAGCTCCTTGATGCAAAAATAATCGTACCACTGAGATACTCCGACTGGGTAGCAAACCTGCTCCCGATTAGAAATAAAAGTGGGGAGATCAGGCTGTGTGTTGATTTTAGAAATCTAAATAAGTCCTCCCTCAAAGATAATTACCCTCTACCCAAAATGGATCACATTTTAGAAAAAGTAGTTGGGGAAAATAAGATGTCAATGATCAACGGGTTTTCTGGGTACAATCAAATTGTTGTCAATGAGCACGATAAAGAAAAAACAACCTTCACCACCCCTTGGGGTACATTTATGTATGACAAGATGCCTTTTGGTCTAATGAATGCAGGTGCTACTTTCCAACGTGCTATGGATATCGCTTTCATTGGCGAAAGGGGCAAATTTGTGGTTATCTATCTTGATGATCTGACCCCTTTTTCTAAATATGATGAAGATCATCTGATACATCTCAAGCAGACGTTTGAGAAATGTCGTAGGTTTGGTTTGTCCCTAAACCCCAAAAAGTCTCACTTTGCTATGCAATAAGGTAAACTCTTGGGCCATATTATGTCTTGAGATGGAATTAAAATTGATCCTAAGAGGGTTGAAGCTATAGACACCATAAATATCCCTAGGAATGTAAAATAGATTCAGTCATTCTTAGGAAAAATAATTTTTTTGAGGAGATTTATCACAAACTTTGTTGAAATTGTGAAATTGATCATAGATATGCTAAAGAAGAACGGCGAAGTGAAATGGAAAGAAGAAGCCAAATCATCGTTTGCATGCATCAAGAAGGTTATAAGCGAGGCACCCGTACTGGCAAGCCCTAATTATCTAAAAGATTTTCTGATTTTCTCGTTCGCCTCCGAACACACACTTGGCGTGGTACTCCAACAGAAAAATGAAGAAGGTTTCGAGCAACCAATAGCCTTTTTTAGTAAAAGTCTTAGAGACACTAAACTCAGATATGATATAATGGAAAAGCAAGCATATGCTATGGTGAAGGCATTAAAGGCTTTCAAAACCTACATGTTACATTCCAAGGTAATTGTGTACGTACCCACCAATTCCGTAAAAGACATTTTGGTTCAGTCTGACAGTGATGGGAAAAGGGGATGGTGGCTTGCTAAAATTTAAGAATTCGACCTGGAGATAAAACTGACGAGACTAGTAAAAGGACAAGGTTTGGCTAAGCTCTTAGCTGAATCAAATTTCAAATCCCTCGGAATAAATGTCCTACAGGGATGTGAAGAGTGTGTGGACATGAACGAGCTCGATGAACAAATAACTGCAATCAGAATCAAAGAGAAGTTTTCCTTATCAGATTGGTATAAAGACATAGTGTCCTACCTGCTGACCTTGAAATGCCTGAGTGACTTATCCCCATCTAAAGCCAGGACGCTGAAGTTGTACGCGGTGAAGTACTATATATCCAAAAGCCAATTGTAATGGAAAGACCCACTAGGCTTCTTGTTGGTTTGTTTAGTTGAATCAGAAATAGAGAAGGTCATAAACAAATTTCACGAAGGAGTGTGCGGAGGACATCATGCCTGGAGAGAAACGGCTTATAAGATCCTGAGGGCATGATATTATTTGCCCAAACTATTCTCAGACGTCAATGCCGAATTCAGAGCCTGTAACCCTTGCCAATTGTTCACAGGCAAGCACAAACTCCCAGCGCTACCGTTGGTTCCAGTCAAAACAGAAGCCCCTTTTCAAAAATGGGGACTAGATTTTATAGGCAAAATTAACCCTCATTCTAGTGCTCAACATAAATGGATCCTGACTGCTACAGATTAATTCACCAAATTGGTGGAGTTTATTCCAACTAGAAAGGCAATGGATTTGGTGGTAATGGATTTCCTAGAAGAGAACATTTTGTCTAGATTCGACTGCCCCCGAAAGATAGTCACAGATAACACCCAGGCATTTAAATATATGGCTATGGTCAGCTTTTTCAAAAGGTACAATATTGTGCTCGGTCATTCCATGGCATATTACCCCCAAGGAAATGGGCTAGCTGAGTCTTCAAACAAGAGTCTAATCGCTATAATTAAGAAAGTCTTGAGCGAAAACAAAAAATCTTAGCATGTGAATTTGAAATATGCTTTGTGGGCAAATCAGACAGCTACAAAAAAAATTATCAGCACTTCTCCTTTCCAAATGGTATACAGGACCGACGTAGTATTACCTATAAATCTAGCGCTTCCCATAACGAAACTTTGGAAAGATGAGAAAGAAGAACCAAATCATGTCACAAGAAGAATAAACCAGTTGATTGAAGTTCAACAGCATGGGGTCGAAGTGGATGAAAGGATACAGAAATACCAGGACAACACGAAAGCATTATTCGATCGTAAGGCCAAGGACAAAGAATTTCTCCCCGACAATTTGGTTTTGAAATGGGATTCTAGGAAGGAAGACTCGAAAAAACATGGTAAATTTGATCATATCTGGTACGGACCGTTCAAAGTCACAACTCCTGAAGGGAAAAATTCATTTCTATTAGAGAATTTGGACGGTAAAATATTCAACGCCCCTGTCAACGAGCGTTATTTAAAGCACTATACGCAATAAATGGTTTCCAAAATTTCCATTGTATATACCGGTTTTTGTTTTCTTTTTTATTTGATAATTTTTCTTTGGTAAGTCTACTTTCATCACAAATAAAATAGGTCAGTGTTTTTTCTAGAAGTAGGGATACAAAATTTTCAATGCATTCAATTCATTTATAGCCCTGATACTCTTTGTGTTGTTCCCTTACAGGATCCTGGCTTGCATCCCAAACAAGAGAAAGGAATAAACAGACGGTCATATATCGGAGAATCAATTCGCCGAAAACAGGTGATAGAAAAAAAATTCCGTTATTTTAAAAGAGAACGAAATGGTAAGGCAAAGGTACGAGTTCCAGAGATGTCTGTATTTCAAACGAATGTCACTAAAGTGCCATGACGATCTCATAAGTATGTTTTTTTTGCTTGATATGTCATTAAAAGAATGAATTCTTACTCTGGGTCCTAAAAGTTTCACCTAGATAAAGATAAGAGGTAATTAAAATAAGCAAAGGGAGTAAAGAGTCTCCGAGAAAAGGTTCCAAGAGTCGGGTTTAATCCATGACCTCTATATTTCGAATTCCAAACCTTTCTTCGTCGCCCTTTTTTTGTCCTTGGATTTACCTTCTTAAAAAACCAAACACCTTTCTGTGGTTCCCACAGAGGGAGAATAGGTTACATTTTATCTTTGAAAGATGGAAAACAGATCTTAGAAAGTGATCCAGCCCTCATAACTCCTCAGTCTCCTACTGGACAAAGTTATGCGTAGGTTGATCCTGACTCTTCTAGGTTTTTTAACAGTTTTGGAAGGATTGATTCTTGCTCGAAGGAAGACTCCTGGAAGTAATTTTTCCCATTTTCCCTGCGGGCTAAGGTGTTTTGAAATTTAAGAGAAGGTCGGTCCTGAGTAATCAAAGCAAGTTGACAGACCTCCACTACGAGTATTACACAGATATCATCCCTGGTATACCTTATACAAACTGATTTCCCCCACTTCGTGTTTTAAAAAAGTAAAATATAACACAGATGGTGAAAGGAAATTCATATTTGATTGCCCCATCTGGTCCAAGGAGACGATGAAAGGAAATTCATAAATGAGTGCCCTTGTCTCATCATTTAAATGTATAATTATGATTCGAGGTGGTGAAAGGAAATTCAGTAAAAAGGGCCAGATAACTTCACCGGGGTACTAAACAAGCTCGCTGGCAGTGAAGCAATATATGAGATATATGTAAGGCTATCATACGTAAATTTCACTCTACTCTGGTAACCAACCTTTTCAAAACTGGATCTGCATCCCAAGTTCAAGCAGGACTCCCTGATTAAAAGCATGGAATTTACTTCATTTGATGCAAGCCAAAATCCACAAGATCTGTTGAACTTCCTAGGACTGTTTTGATTATCTTAAAGAAAACCTGAATTCAGTATCGAGAAGGAGAAATTCATCGAAAGGGTTGCAGTTGAGTTTAGAATGCAATTGAATTTTGAAAATATTTTCAGAAGAAAAGACGAAATCTCTTTTTCCCCTCTGTATCCCCTTCCTAAAACAAGTTTCACAGAAAGAAACCAATGACTCCATTTACCCAATACAGGCACATGGTCTAATGTTCTTCCCATCCCGCAGGAAGACGAGATCCCTAATTGGAGCCTATGTTGGAGCCGCCTTTTCCAAGTGGTTGAAATATAATTCGTAAAATCAAAAGTTGGTTTTCAAGTTGTCTTTTACTTTATGATCTTTACCCACTGAAAGCCTCAATACCCCGACACGCAAAGTGGCAATGGTCGTTATAGTTCTAAATCACTTTCATTTAACCGTTAAGCATTTTTATATTTGTTATTACCTCGTGCTATCACACTTCGGGAGTTACAAGTTGCATGGTTTTGAAACTCCGATATGCAAAGTTGCAAAACAGTGCCAAACGTTACCTCGATTAGTGTCAAGAGTAAATCCTTTATTTAAACCTTGCTTAAACATTATCGTACTTTCGCGACTCAGCAATCGCTCCCTCCAAAATCCGCATCTTCGCGACTCCGATCCACGAAGTCGTGATTTCTTTCTTTAGACATGGATTAACTAAAATCTTGGGCAACGTCACAGGTAAAAGGCTAAATCGCGCCATCGCGATTTCAGGTGTTTTGGAATCCAAGACTAGGAACGAAATCATCTGAGATAGCGAACACCGAAAAGAGGTTTCAAGGGATGAAGGTAAAAAGATGAAGGGACTTAACTGAATTAATTAATGCCTTAAAGGACCTTTAACATACACAGTCTACGGATAAGATTTTTGAATGTTTCCGCACTTCTTTATTATCACAAATATTTTAAACATTTATGGCATTGATTTGAATCTTGATGAGTGAATGGAAAATAAGATCTCATTTCACTCCTAAATATTTCCATTAAACGACTTGACCGTTCTGTCAGCAAGGACTCACGCAAAGTTGAAAGATCAAAGCAAGGGAGTTTCTTTCATTATTTCAATTTTATTTCTATTTTGCACAAAGAGATTTTTCATCGGGATAACTTATGTCTGTATTTACAATTCTTACTACAGGAGATCTGAGCACAGAGTTCTCTATCATGGTTCCATGAAAAGTGTCCAAGGCGGTTGCCGAGAGTTCAGGTCAGGGCTCAGATGTTGTTTTCGATACTTCACCCCGAAGTATTGATACCGTCAAAACTTGGACATACATCTCCGACATTCTTCAATCTGAATCGGTAAATTGTTTAGATGATTCCAACGATAACGAGAAGGATGATTTGGCCACCAAATACAAAATTGTCATTCAAGCAAAGATACACAAAATAGCAGCAAGGCCATGGCTCCTTCCCTATTATGATATGATCAGATGGGCACTAGACCATGTGGATATCCCGACCAGGACTATTATCAGTGAGCAGAAGGTGACGATTAGGACGTTTAGACCAAAACATTTGCAGGCAATGTATCAGCTATCACCCACACCAAACTTCGCATACAGTGCCAAGTTTCTAGAAGGTTTCAAGGGGAAGGAATGCAAGAAATATGGAAGAAACTTGTCCGATCTGATCAAGGATTGGGTTTCGCACCCCGCAAAATTCAGGGTGGATAGTAATGGAATTTATTCAATCTCCTCCTTAGAACCACAATTCAGGTATATAGCAATGATGACCTGCATGTTGTATGGGAGGGAGGACACCACAAACTTTTTCCTCCTGTGGGTGCCTCTGATTCATACAGTCTCTGAAGGTTTTTCTTTCGACTGGGCCAAACTATTGTCGGAAAGTCTAACCAGTCGAATTACCGAATATCGAGCGTAGAAGGCTAGTGGGAAAGCAGCTTTGTTTTTCATGTCCGCCTACATCATGGATGTTATTTGTTTCATGACGCCTTTCCCTCTATTGAGTTGGAGCTGGAATCCATCTAATGATGATCCTATTCATGTCTATCACTCGAAACTTTGGGAGGACAAGGCCAAAGAATTCATATACGAGATTTTCAACTGGGTAATGGTATTGATGCATGTCTCTATCTTCAATAACCCGCCTCCCAGGATTTCAGATAGCAACACGGCCAACTTGAGTAGCGTGGCTGACTGGTATGTAGAAGCGGAGTTTTCATACATCAGGGTCTTCGGTGCCTCTATTTCCCTATATGCTCTACCACTATTCATGCCAGATAAGTTGGTATGTCGCAAAATCACCAAGAAAACCATGCTTGGTGGCATCAACAAAGAGCTCAAAGGTTTTTCAAAGAAGTTATGGTTGCCCTTCCCCATTCATTTTAATACATATTCTTTATTAGATTTCGGACGTGCCAAAGACGAGGCTACAACCCTAGAGGAATTTAAATTGGTCAACATCAAGTTTAAGAAACATGACCCACATAAGGTCGTGAGTAATCACATGGAGAATTGTGGCCTGAAAAGATACGAACATGAGCATTCGCCTCAAGACGACATATTCTGAGGTGTGAGATCCTATGCTGAGGTCCTAAGTCGAATTCAAGCCCTGTCGCCTAGGGATGTGGTCGATTTCTTCAAATTTCAAGAACACCAGTGGAGCTGCCTTCCCCTAGTTTTAGAGGGAAAGAACCCACAGACTACAGATATACAACAAACAGAAGCCAAGGGCTCAAAAGATGCAGGTCCTGACCGGGAGGAAAATCAGGAAAAGATAGAGGAAACCGGAAACCCAGAACAGGAATTCGAGATCCCCAACCCATCAAGAAAGTCGGATTCAGTTGTTATCCCAGAGAAACCATCCAAGGAAATCAGCAGTCCCATCACTTCTATCACTCCCCTACAGTTAACAAAGGGGACTGCCGACGCGGGATGGATTTTCAGCGAAAAACTAACGCCCATTACTGTACAAGAGTTGCCTCCGAACGAATTTTTCTTCGATAAGAAGAGAAAGGTCATTGTGAAGCAAGATATTTACTGAGAAGCGGGCACAGTAGCCAAAAAATTTAAAATCCTAGCCGATGGGAAGGCCATGAAGAAGGAGGAATTCACCACTCAGATAGCAGGGACGTTGGGGGCTTTTGCTAAAGCCAACCAATATTCCATCAGATCTTTAAAGGAATAGTTAAAGTGGAAGAATTGCTTGATCATTACATTAGAGGCTAAGCTAGCTACAGCAGAGGCAAATGCCAGAGATCAGGTGAACACAGGTCTAGAGCAAGCTAAAGCAGCCGATCAAAAAGAAATCGAGCAGCTCAAATCCGATCTTGAGCAAATACATCAGTTGGCCCAGACCAACCAAGCACGGGTAAGACAAAAAGAAGAACCGATAAGGCAGTTACAGGTAAATTTGAATTATGTCAAGAGCCAGGTTACAGATATCGGGATATTCCAATCCCAATCCATTGAGATCTGAAAGAGAGTGTCAGTAGCTCAACAAGATTTACTTGCTAAAGTGGAATCCATCCAAAACCATTGCCAGACCATTGACCAAGCGTTGAAAGAAATTTCTTTGAGAGAAAGAGAAGTTGGGGCAGCTCGGGTCTCTTTCCAAGAGGTTGTTATAGCCACGATGAAAAAAGAAATGGTCAGTAGTTCCAGAATTTCCATCCCAGAGCAAACCAGAGGAAATATCTTGCTGAAGGTGTGGGAGCGTAATATATCAGAAAACAGAGAACGAGATAAAGAAATGAGAAACTCTTGTGAAGAAAATGTCGACTTGATAAATGAAAGTTTGTTGGATCTCGATAGGGAAAGAAGCATTGGGACACTTGGCCAGATCGATATAGCCAAGCACCTGCTCGATATCAAGGAGAACAAGGAAAAAGAGTAGGCTGAAATATCACAAATAAGCCAGATTGATATCGTCCAAGTGGATAAATGGTTAATAAAACAAAGTGTACATTTATGTTCTATCATCATTGAAGACCAAGTAGGAGAAAGGTTGCCACAGTTAGCGAAGGATTGTTACACTTTTGAGGCAGACAACCAAACAGAGCCTTCAAAGTTGATACCCCAATTGATCGAAAAGTGTCTCAATTGCATTGGGCAGGCGAAAGGGCAGGTGTATGGCGTCAAATGATGACAAGTGTTATTCTATTCTATTTCTGGGGAAAGAAGAGTAAAGAAAGGAAGGTGTTTTGCCCGCATGAAGGAGGACAAAGACAAAGAAGTGAAATGCTTAAATTTCCCATTTTGTAACCAAAAACTTCTAGAACGATTGAAATTCGAATGTTTAGAAGTTTGTATAAATACACATTTTGAAGTGAGAACCAGGGCTGGACCTTTCTCGAGCGATTGTAATAGAGACTTTTTTCCTTTTAAAAATTAATACAAAGAAATCCGAAGATTCTTGATTCCATGAAGACTGAGTTATGAGTTTTGTTTTCTCTGTTATCTTATATTAAATTTTGTTTCGCATATATATTTCGTATGAATTCTTAGTTGCAATTTAGTACAACTTCTATTGTGGTGACCAAATTTTAGTCGTCTAATCGCTTGCAGTTTTTCCTCTGTATCGGCTATCAGCAGGTACAAGACCTGTGAACTTTTTAGATCTCTATATTTTATGCTTCGTCATATTTCTTCTTGCCTTTTTCTTCTTTTGTTTACAGGGCGAGATTCTCCCTTGATAGTAGCCTCGCATTGTCGACTGTTTAATTTTTTCTCACATTTCATACATGATTCTTTAAAAAGTTAACTCAGTTACGGGAGAAGGCCTTTGGTTTGTGTTCTACCTTTAACATCGGATTCAAAAATTCTCTTTTATACGGTCAAAAAATTAAAGTAGCATTTTAAACCTTGAACTTTCTTTTCAATTTTTGTTCCTCCATGACCGTGCCTATTGCAAGACAACCCAACATTGAACCCGTCCTATTGGATCAAACTAGCATCGCTTTGAACCTTTTTGACACCATACTCAAAACTGTCATCACTCGGGTAGAACTCAAACGTTCATGGGCCACAATTGAACGGGATATAAGCACCCAGGAACGTTTGGAAGTGAGACAGAGACAACTTGGAAATCAGCCTTAGCTTCCTTTCCCGAAGGTTGATTCTTCCCCTTTTTATCTTTCACTCACTTTCGGATGCCTAGACCCTGTACTTTCTAGCCTTAAGTACAAACTCTGGAACAACACCAGGTTTGGCTAGAAATTTTATTTTTGTAAGAAAAATGGATGATGCAGGGGTAAAAACAATATTTGAAAAGGAAACCTGCAGGATGTTTTGAGGAGCAATGGTGTTGTTGAAAGGAGTTCAGTTTGGAACTCTGTATAGGATGAAAGGAAACACTATTAGTGATGGGTGTAATAGTTCCATTGTTCATGATATTGGAGTTGAAGAAGAAAGAACTCCTACAGTCTCTGGAGCAAAGGTTATGTTGTGGCATCAAAGATTGGGGCATATCGGAGAGAAGAGTCTTCGATTGCTACAGGGTAAAGGTATGGTTGAAGGTATGTTTAACTGCTCTATGGATTTTGATTTCTGTGAACATTGTGTATGTGGGAAGCATAATCGGGTAATATTCCCTTCTGGTGCAATGAGGGCAAAAAGAATTTTATGGCTAGTTCATGGTGATGTTTTTGGACCTGTGTTGGTCCCATCATTGGGAAAATCTGTGTACTATGTCTCATTTATAGATGACTTCTCGAGGAATACTTGAATATATTTCCTTGGGAATAAATATGAAGTCTTTGATAGGTTTAAAGAGTTTAAGGCTCTTGTTGAGAACCAAACAGAGAAAAGAATTAAGGTGTCGAGGACAGATAATGGCGAAGAGTTCTGTGGGAATTAATTTCAAGAATTCTGTAAGAAGTGTGGTATAACAAGGTAGAAGACTACTCCATATACACCTCAACAGAATGGAATTGCAGAAAGGATGAACATGAAGCTGATGGAAAAATAAAGGTGCATGCTTAGTGGTGTCAGGTTAGGGAAAAAATTATGGGCAGGGGCAGTGGGTACTGCATGTTACTTGGGCAACAGATCGCCCTCATCAGCATTGGATGAAAAGACTCCACAAGAGGTCTGGACTAGTAAGAAACCTTCTCTCAAACATCTCAAGGTATTTTGATGTGATGCATATGTTCATGTTCCAAAGGCAAACATGAGTAAGCTAGATAAGAAAGTTGAAAAGTGTATCTTTATTGGATATAAAGATGGTCTCAAAGGTTATAAGCTTTGCAACCCAGAAACTAAGAAGGTAGTGTATAGCCGAGATGTGGTATTTAGAGAAATGAAGGATGTTGTTAAACAATAAGTCCTATCAAGTAAGGAAGAACCAGGGAAAATAGAGTTTGATTTAAAGGATGATGAGTTAGATTCTACAGAAGAACAAGAATCAGAAGAAGAAGATCCTCATACTCCAATATTGAGGAGATCAGTTCGAGAAAGAAGGCTACTAGAAAGGTATACTCCATCTGATTTCCGTTCAATTTTTTCTTTGTCTATTACTGATGATGATCCTAGAATTATCGAGGAGGCAGAGGATTTAGAGGATGGAAATCTCTAGAAAAGGGCCATGGACGAAGAAATGGAAGCTTTAGATAAGAATGAGGCTTGGGATCTAGTGGAGTTTCCGACTGGAAGAAATATCATTCACAACAAATGGGTATTTAAAAGGAAGCTTAATGCAGAAGGAAAAGTGGAGAAATACAAAGCTCGATTAGTAGCACGAGGTTATTCCCAGGTTGAGGGAATTGATTTTGGTGATATTTTTTCTCCCGTTTCCAAGTTAACCTCTATAAGATTTATGTTGTTTGTTGTTGTTGCATTTGATTTTGAAGTATAATAGATGGATGTGAAGACAACATTCCTACATGCAGATCTAGAAGAAGAAATCTATATGAAGCAACTAGAAGGTTATGGTGTGAAGGGAAACAAGGAGCTAGTATGCAAGCTAAAAAATTCCCTGTATGGTTTAAAACAATCACCAAGGATGTGGTATCAAAAATTTGATACTTATATGTTGGGACTTGGATTCACAAGAAGCAAAGAGGATTATTGTGTGTATTTTAAATTAATTGGAGATCATTTGATTTATTTGGTCTTATATGCGGATGACATGTTGTTGATAAGAAACAACAAGGAGATTATCCAAGATGTGAAAACTCAGTTGTCCTCTAAATTTGACATGAAGGATATTGGTGCTTCAAATTTCATTTTGGGCATGGAAATTAAAAGAGATCGGAAAAAGAGGAAACTCTGGTTAAATCAGAGAAAATATGTCAAGACAATATTGCAGAGGTTTAATATGCAGGAATGTAAACTGGTCAAGGTTCATATTCATGTTGGTGTAAAGTTATCTGTAGATCAGTGTCCTAAGACACATGAAGAGGAGGAGGACATGTCTTGTGTTCCATCTGCAAGTGCAATTGGAAGTTTGATGTATGCAATGGTCTGTACTAGACCGTACATTGCACATGCAATGGGATTTTTGAGCAGGTATATGTCAAAACCATGGAAGGAGCATTGGAAAACAGTAAAAAGGGTTTTCAGGTATTTGCGTAGCACTGGTAGCTATGGATTGTGATACCAAGGAAGACTGAGATTGGACAGAGTGGTGGATATACATGGATTTTTGGATGCATACTGGGTTGTAGATTTGGATCATAGGAGATATACAAGTGGGTATGTGTTTAACCTATTTGGAGGAGCAATAAGTTGGATGAGCAAAAGACACGTTGTAGTGGCACTTTCAACTACAGAAGTTGAATACATGGCAGCCATTCATGCAAGTAAGGAAGAAGTATGGTTACAAATATTGTGCTGAAGTATTGGGTTAGTACAACAAGCTATAAGGATAGATTGTGATAGTCAGAGTGTAATTTTTCTGGCAAAGAACTTGGCTTATCATTCAAAGACAAAGCATATTGATATTCAATATCACTTTGTGAGAGACATGGTTGAAGAAAAGAAAGTGTTGCTGATGAAGGTGGACACTTTGAAGAATGTTTCATATTCATTAACAAAATATCTGAGCACTAAGAATTTCTCTTGGTGTAGAGGATCCATGGGCATTTCTTCCCTGGATTGTTGACTATGTAACCCTGTAACCCCTTGTATGCAAAGAAAACAACAAGTGGGAGAATGTTGGGTATGTGTTATATTCTTTGCACGAGTAGCATTGTTTGTGTTGTGTCGAGCACACAGGGGGTTTGAGGGGGACAAAATCACCTCACACGAGGGTTTGGGGTTAGGGCCCCCAAGAAAAAAAATTGCCTCAGGAAATGTGTCACATTTTTGGGCGGTTTTTCAGCACGTGGTTTTTTGTCGATGGTTTTCTATCTCCATTTAAGGAATTAGGATTGTTGACTAATCCAAGTCATTGGGTTAGGGTTTTGGATGTCATTGGCTCCAATATGTATATTGTATTGTAAACAATGTATCACTATGAATAAATATAGAATATGTTGGTTTTCCCGGATTGGGTTTCTAGGGAAAAAATATTTGTGTAATGTTTGTATTTTCCATTGTATCTTTTTTGTTCTTTTACTGAAAATATGTTTGTAGTAAATATTGTGCAAGGTTAAAATCTACACATTTTTTGAGCCCCCATCACCATTGTGATTCTGCTTCGTTGGGCACTCCAAGGAATTCTTAGCTAGTTTCCCCATAAGGTCCATCATGACCTTTTGACCCTTGGCCAAATCATTCAAAATATTAAACAAACTATTGATCATGGAATCATCTTCTTCCCCCATAGTTTCTTTTCCCTTAAGTGTGATAGATGGTGTTGCCTCTCATGTTTCTTCTTCTCTAACCACTTCTTCTTCTTCCCACACCAAAGGATCCGATGTTCTTCCCCTATGTCTTATGTATGTAATGTTTTTCTTATCTTCTGGTCTCATAAATATGATTATAAGTACCCCTCAAAGCCCATAGCTGTAGAGGAGCATGCTCTAATACCGCTGTAAAATTTTATGCTAATGTTTCAAAAAATTAATTTGGTTTATTGGTTGGGCTATATTTTGAAACAATTTGAGTGCCCACACATTTCATTCACTGTGGGATAGTGTTGGGTTATTTTTCCAACAATATAGAACACACAAGCATGATGCACATGTCCATAAATTATTTCACTTATAATATAAGACAACAACAATACATTTAAGTGTTGATAAGAATGCTATAACAATAGTTAAATGACATAAATCTGACATGTAAATAGATTAATTCGATGCATATGCATAGAGAAATGGTGTTTGTAAATAGATTAAGTCATTGCCTATGCATAGAGAAATGGTGGTTGCAACATATAGAGATTACTCAACAGTTATATAAGAGAAGGGACAGGTGTGTAAGCTATTGTATGTGTACAAGCTACCAGATGAAATAATGGATATTGGTCCAAATGTGAAATATCTATGCCCACAGGTTGATTCAACCTCCCCAACAACAACAACACTCTATATCTTGAAGAATATGACTCAACAAACAAATTAATTCTCCTAGAAACAAGTAACACGGCTCCAAGCTATGATATGCCACTATAAATTGCACCCAACCTCTAGGAAAGTTCACACAACCTCTAAAGGAATTGTCCAGCAAATAAAAAGGACACCCAACAAGCAAGAAATTTCCCAAATCTAAGATGGCTCCTTCAGTAGAGTTAAAGGAATGCCTAGAAGTGAATAAATTCATCCCACAATGACAAACTCAACCCCACAACAAAGAATAATGCCCAGAAATAGAGAAACTCGATCCTCTTGATCTAGCTGACCTCCTTGCCAGAGATAACTCATCCTCCACCACTTAAACTCAACCAAAAATGAAAGAGAAATGTTGCCACTAAAATATCTACACAGTCAATGAAGCTAAAGGAAGAAATCTGGATGATCTCTTCTCCAAACTAGCTAGGGTGTATCGTTGCAACATTGAAACCAGCAAATGCACAAGGGTTTCCAAAAACCCTAAACTCTTTCCTCAAGAGCTCTCAAAATCTAATTTCCAAGTGAGTGAATTCAATAATGAGGGGTGCCTCCTCATTTCCCCTCTTTTATTTATCCATTGATTTATTTCCCGCTCACTTTACTTTTATTTTATTTTTAAAGTCCCTTTATGCTTGCACACTTTATAATTTTTAAGTGACTTCATTTTCCTAAGACCCATGTCCCCCTTTTTCCCTTTTTCACTTTATAAAGTTATTTCCTAGGAAAAAATTGAGTTCCCTAGGTAACTTTTCCGACTTAGCCTACGAGAACCAAGTTAGGCTAGTAGAACCACTCTGTATGCCTCCTAGGCCAACAGGGACATTACAATATTGCATCTATGGCCAAAAATTTTCATATGCATTAATGCATATCTATATGCACCAAGCATTCATTCTCAGCATGCCTACTAGTGCATATGAATTCTAGCTTTCTTATATGCATTATGCATCACTGCGCAATATTCTCTCTAGTTTGTATTCATTCCATCTTCTTGTGCTATATGTAATTTTCCTTAAATCCTTCTATATCCTTACAGCCTTGTGTGCTATCACTCTGCTCATCTCTGCATTGATGCTTCCCTTGTTTGAACATCTTCTATCCAAGCCCAACTTGGCCATTTCACAATTGTAGCCAATATATCCTATTGGTAATGCAACCCCATTACCCGCTACCTTTACTTAGGCAATATTGTCCCAAATTTACTTTGCCTAATTTTTTAGCATTTATAGTGTTGTAACATGTACTACCCCGACCGAATATTACCAATGTGACCCAATTAACTACTTTCTAATTCTTTGACCAAAACAACCTTAAACTTAAATTCATTAATAAAAATTATAACACATTGAAATGCTACATTCATGTCCTTTTCCAACTTCTTTTGTTGTATTATCATCCATGTTCACAACTTCAATTACCACAATTGCATCAACATATTTTATCCTTATCGTTATTTCCATTCCAAAAATAACTACATTTCATGTGTTCTTCTTTATTTTCCATCCCTTTGTACACTTGGATTGTACTCAACATTCCCTTATGACACCTTCTGCTAGTATCTCAGGTTGCCCATGGACTTTGTCCAACTCTAGAATCTACTTTAATTTATGGAACACCTTTCTTTGAATTCTGACTACATCCTTCTAGAAGAAAACTACACACACTACACTATTTTATATCTCCATTGGCACCTTTAAAATGAATGAAACTAAATTATTTCATCCACTGAATTATTTTCTCTTGTACCACACTTCCACTCTACACTCTAATAACAGAAGTGGATTTCTTGCTCTAAATTCTCCAACATTTTTTTTGGTTCATGGGTTGCAACTCTTCCTAAGCATTCATACACTTTCCCATAGAGATGACCCATCCCTCAAGCCATATACCATCTCATGAGATCCTTGATCTCTTTTACAATGAGACTTATCTTACCTTAATATGCATATTAGTGTCACTCTTCACCTGTTGGATTTCTCTATGTCTCTTATTTTGTCACGGTTTCTTGGTTGTACATAATAACTAGTTTTACTGGTCATGATCTTCATAACTCCCTTCTTTATGCAAACATATTACCTACCTTTGTTGAACATTCTCTTATAGCATAAGAATTTATATCCAATACTTCAAACCTGATGTGGATATTAATTCCTATCATCATTCATGTGTTTCATATATTATCAATCAGCACAACCAAATCCTCCCATGGATCCTTTACTAAAATATGAATTGCACTTACCATTTACAATGTATATGATGTATACAATATGTCCCTCCTTATCAAGATACTAACTTCTTGCCTCCTTTATTATTTTATGGTTTATCTTGAATTAGAGCTGCAACAAACATTAGCAATCTTCAGTCATATCATTTGATCTAGGAGGATTCCCCCCCAACAACTAAACTGATCTGACATGTCACCCATGCACCTCCAAATAGTCAACCACAACTGATCCAATCATAAATCACATTAGAATATGGTTTATTTGGTCTTTGAAGCTTCTTCTTCCAGAAAAAATTGTGGGTGGATTTAGAGGGATTCTGATATGTTGTTGCCTCCCCTTGTTGGTTGCGATCAGTGCCGGAGATTACTCAATAAATCATGACCCAATCACCAATTAGTAAGTTTCATGGGAGGAATATATCTCTATGACAATATATATATAAGAATGAGAGGAAGAGAACCATTCTAACCAACAAATACAAGGCATCCAAAGGAGCTAATAACGACAACTTGCCAAATATAGCATGGACACCATTTTGTTGGTCATTACGAATATGGAGGACATATTGATCTACATTGCATGGAAGATTTCTAGTTTTCCATCGAATAGAGTGATGGGAAATGGAATCAATATTGTATCGTCATAGTTATGTTTTATGATAGTAGACCATATGGACATGAACACACAAGATGCATAGGCATACATCCTATGCAAGCACAATGATAGTTCCATAGATCTCTGGTCGAGTATCAATGTGGGCGGAGTCCTTGTGATAAGTTTGTTGAAGAAACATCAGATCCCCTATCAGAAGGAAACACTTGAAATCCTTCAAAGGGATGTGATTAATAGTGTGTTTGAGGTCATCATATTGAAGCCATTTTATTGGGAGAATAGAGAAATCTGAGTTCATTGATTGCAGGAAGAATTCATTGTTATCTTCCTAGAGGACATCATACACTTATTTTGCATATTTAGGGCCTTTTTCTAATGTAAATAAATTTAAATCTATACTTTGCATATTTCTAAATGGATCGACTTGTTAATTGAAGTGGGTCTGAAGGCATATCCCATATGGGTGAACTTCGTTATCATTTTTTTGAGTAATGTCTATGCTATTTCCATTCTTATTTTAAGTTTTAGTCTTTAAAAGATTATTTTTAATTAATTAATCCAATTTTAAATGCAATTGTGGGAAATTGAGAAGTTGGTTATAAGAATATAAATTAGTGGGGTTTTAAAATAAATAAGCCCTCATAACTAATTTCATATCAAGTTTGGTATCAAATTTGTTGATCAGGGATATGTTTATTTGTATTTGCACAAGCGTTTTTATTGAATGCTAACCAAGTCTAAGGTCAAGTAGGGAGAAGGTTCATTTAAGAGTACAATCCTAAGATTGTTTCAATACATTCATTCCAAAGACAAGAAATGGAATCTCCAAGGGAAGAAAACCCCTTCGAATTTGAAGCAATGTTTCAGAAAGCGTTTTTGGAGATGAAAACCATGGTGAACGAATTATATAAGGAATGAAAGAAGAATGAAGAAGGAACAATTCAAGGTAAATGAGAAGGACGTGGTAGTAACCCTCCTAAAATTCCTCCATCTCCATCATCTCCTTCAATTTCAATTTCCTCTTCAATTCCACGGAAAAAACAACCAAAGAAAGATTATTATAATTTTCATATGTTGAAATTAGATGTGAAATTTGATTTTCCAATGTATAATATAGAACTTAATGCAAATAAATTGAATCGTTGGATCAAGAAAATTGAAGTATATTGCATGGTTCAAAAAAGTGTGTACAATGAAGAAAAGTTACATCTAACTACTCCTCGACTAGGAGGCATGGCACTGATCTAGTGGGAGAGTAGAAATCACGAAGATATCTTTAAGAAAGGTAAAATGATATCTTCCTAGTATTAATTCATGGTTTCATTAAAGACCTAATTTTATCCTTTAGAGTATATGAAACAAGCAATAATGGATTGTTAGAATCTAAGGAAAAATAGAGGAAATAATGTGCAATACTATACTCAAGAGTTTAGAAAGAGGGTATTGACATTGGATATTCCTCTTTATACACAAGAAATGATTTTGAAGTATATTGGTAGGTTGCATAGCTATTTGAGACATACGATTGTTTTGTTTAATCCAACTAATATTGATGAATTTTGTGTCCAAACCACTCATATTGAGTCAAGGGAAAGAATGTCAAGGACAAATTCACAAAGAAATCATTTCATCTAGTTGAAGTAAATCATGAAGGAAAGGGTAAAATGAAATGAACAACGACAATGAATAAAGAAGATGATAATCCTTCATGTTCACATTGCAAAAATTAAGGACATGTTAAGGCCAAGTGTTGGAAACTTCATCCAGAACTAAGACCAAATAGATTTGGAAATACGAGCATTAATTAGAATACCACTGCTACAATCCAACAGGATCTTGGATCATATATAGGTGATGAAACAAACATCACAGCCATGGGAATACACAGTACATATTCTTATGCTAGTTATAGCACTAATACTCTTTCTTTAAAATATGAAATTATGCATGATGAAAGGAAAAGACGTAGATATTCCATATTAGATTTTAAACATACTAAGATTGACACTCTCTTTGATAGTGGTTTGCAAGCTAATCTATTTTTTGAAGAAATTGTTAAGACATTGGGACTTGAAACTAAGCTGCATCCAAAACTATATCCTTTAGGATATGTATGTGAAGATGTTAAGTTACAAGTATCTAAACAATGTAAGCTCATATTTGCAATCACCTCTAAGTTCATAGATGAGGTAGAATTAGATGTCGAACCAATAGATATTTGTGAAATTGTTTTGGGATGTCCTTATTTGTATGATAGGAAAACTATATTCTATAGGGAAGAGAACAAATATCATCTTACAAAGGATGGGATTCAATATATTGTCAGATCCCATCATGTGGAGACTAACTTGTGTCTTGTTACTACAGGAAAAGTGAAAAGGCTTGTTAATGCAAGAAAGAATTTTGTACTCGTATTTATAAAATCTAAGGATGATGATAAAGCCAAATCTTTGAGAGGATGTGATCCTAAACATAAATATGAATTAATTAATATTATTTCTAACTATGATGAAATGTTTCAGGAACCAGAAGGATTACCTCCAACAAGAGAGATACAACATGAGATCCAGTTGTAGTAAGATGCACCTCTTCCTAACATTGTCATGTATAGGTTATTATTACTTGAGAATGAATAAATAAAGAAGCAAGTTAAAGAGTTGCTCAAGAAAGGAATCATCCAACCAATTACTTCTCCATGTGGATCACCCATTGTGTTGGTACCAAATAAATACAATGCATGGAGAATGTATGTGGATTTCCAAGCATTGAACAAAATTACAGTGAAGGATCCTTACCCTCTTCCTCATAATAATGATTTGTTGGATCAATCGAAAAATGCAATTTATTTTACTAAGTTATACTTAAGAAGTGGTTATCATCAAGTAAGGATTGTGTAAGATGATATTTCGAAAACTACTTTAAAACAAAACAAGATTTATTTGAATGGTTAATTTTAGAGAAGCTATTAAGTTTCTTTTCAATTTACTATATAAAAATAACATAGATAGGATCACGGAGAGAAACAAAATCACAAGATACACAACATTTATCCTCGGAAACCCTCATGGGGGAAAAAACCTAACCAAAACTTCCTTAATATAGATAGACAATACAATCCCAAGATAATAAACCAAAACACTAGAGAATATCCAAAACTAAGCAATGAGCCTCTCTCTTCCTTCTTCTCCCAACTGCATCTCTCCAAACATTCGCACTTGATGAGTGAATGAGTGAGTGAACAAATGAATCACTAGCCTCCTTTATTTATACTAGCTAGCAGGCATTGGAAATGTATCTCTTCACTGGGCAGGGCCAACTTCTCTTCTTAATGGTTAAAACCACTTTAATTAGGCCTAGGGGATGAATTCTTAATTAGCATAATATAATTAGGGTTTGACCAATCCACAAAAGGGGATTTGGTCAAGTACAAATTCTGACATGATTAATCCACAAAAGGGTATTGATATGATGAATAATAACTCAATAATAAATAGAATACTCTTTGCAGTTACAATATTTCAACACTCCCCCTTAGCAATAAGGGTATTCTACAACATCATCACGAGAGACAGAGGGAAACAACATCAACAACATATTGAAAACTGACTGGAATATCTCTAAATCATCGGAATATTTTCTCATCATCAATATCATCATCCACAACATGGAGCTAGAATGGCATCATCATCATCTGTATCAACTTCAATTAGTATAAAACTAATACATCATCATCATCATCAATAATAACATCAACAACAACATCATCATCACAGTACAGGGGCTAGAGCAACAACATCATCATAGCACAAAGGCTAGAGCAACAACATCATCACAGCACGAAGGCTGGAGCAACAACATAATCATCATGATGGAGCAACAAAATGAGGCAAGTGTAATAACATTGTGTGGTACTCTGACAGTCCTTAAGGAGCTGCCCAGGAATCATAATATTCCCTGGGATATAAAATCCTAACTGAGCCACCACGTGGTACTCTGACAGACAGTACTTACCAGACCTTCAGGATCTACCCAAGAATCATAGATTCCCTAGGATTATAAAATTCCTAACGGAGCTACCACTAATGACCATAGCTAGCATATACATGCACAGGTACTCTGACACACCATCCTTACTGGACCTTGGGGATATGTCCAGGGATGATCAATCCCCTAGGATATAAAATCCTAACTGAGCTACCCACTATCGGTCGGGATGCCATAGTATCATCAACATCACTCCCCCTTTCGAGGGAGGTCCTTTCAGACTATACCAAGATTTTCTCGAAAGTGCTCAAACTTTACACAAGACAGGGGCTTGTTCAACACATCTGCAGCCTGCTCATTTGTGCCAACATATTGGAGCTTTATGGATCCCCCCTGCACTATATCACGAATGTAGTATACTACATTTATATGTGCTTCGACTTGTCATGGAATACATGGTTCTTTGTCATATTTATGCAGCTCTGGTTATCACATAGAATCATGGTTGATTCCATCTCCAAATCAAAGAGCATGTCAATAAACTTATGTAGCCACATGGATTCACAACTGGTGGAACATGCAACAATTTATTTCGCTTCTGTTGTGTTGAGAGAAATACTAGATTGCTTCCTACTATGCCATGAAGTCATGCTTGACCCCAGACTGAAACAACATCATGAAGTGCTCTTTTTGTCAAAAACACTTCCTGCCCAATCTGAATTAGTATAACCAATCAGTCTAAAGTCATGATCTCCATTATAATAGAGACCAAAGTCCAACATACCCTTAAGGTATCTAATCATGTGTTTTGCAGAAACAAGGTGAACACGTCTGGGTTCTACCAGATACTGACATAAGGTGTTCATAGAAAAACATATGTCTGGCATGGTGTTTGTCAAATACATCAACGATCCAATGATCTGTCTGTATAGCATAGCATCAACCAATTCTAACGAATTATCGACTAGGAGATTCAACTTTGTTTCCATGGGTGTATTCATGGATTTACACTCCAACATATCAAACCTCTTCAGTATTCCAACTTCATACTTCCCTTGGTTAAGGAAGATATTCTCTGGGATCTTCCAAACCTCAAGGCCTAAGAAATAGTGCATTAGGACTAGGTATTTCAGCTCAAATTCTGCAACGAGCTTATTCTTACAATCAATGATGAGCTTCTCTTCTCCAGTTAAGAATAAGTCATCCACATACAATAGAAATATAACAGGCTCATCATTCATAACCTTGAAGTAAAGGTTAGAATCAACTTTACTCTTGGTAAATCCCAAGCTCGTCAGGAAACTGCCAATTCTTCCATACCAATCTCTGGGAGCTTGCTTCAATCCGTACAGAGCCTTCTTCAATCTGCATACATGAGTCTTTATGTCTTCAACTTCAAACCCTTTAGGTTGTTCTATATACACTTCTTCTTCAATGACACCATTCAATAAGGTTGTTTTCACATCCATCTGGTGTAACTTCCACTTCATCTTAGTTGCAAGGGCTATGATGGTTCTAATAGAAGTGTATCTGGCTACAGGAGAAAACATCTCTTCATAGTCAATTCCTTCCTTTTGAGAAAATCCACAAGCTACAAACCTTGCTTTATATTTCTCAAAAATTTCGTCAACAACATGTTTTATCTTATATATCCATTTGAAATATACCACATCTTTGCTCTTCGGTCTGGGAACTATTTCCCATACATCATTCTTTATAATGGATAGGTATTCTTATGTCATGGCATCTGCCCATTCTTTCTTCTGAATGGATTCTTCAAAGAAAGTAGCCTCCTTCTCTAACAGATCACACATCAAATCCATATAACTAGAGAATGTCTTGGGTTTCTTGACTTGTCTCATGGTACCTTCTGGGGCACCATACTTCTCTCCATCTTGAATAAGTTCCCTCGCCCAAGCTGGATTTCTCTTATGAGAGATCGTCATCTGGGGAGGTTCTTGAGATTTTATCATATCATGATCTTCATGAATCTCATCATCAGGGGAAACTGTGACATCCCTTACTTCTTCTGCAACTATGGGAGCTACATGCTCTTCTTCATATAATTCTTCAAGATGGCATCTTCTTGATTTCTTGAGCATTGCATCTTCATCAAATATTACATCTTTGTTGATCTCAATGTTATAGTAACCTGGTATATAAATTATGAAGGCCTTTACGACCTCACAGTATCCAACAAATATTCCCTTCTTTCCTGAAGGGTCCAGCTTGGTTCTCTTCTCTTTTAGAATGTGTATAAACATTGGACAACCAAATATCTTGAGATGGCTTACTTATGGCTTCTTTGCGAAGAACATTTCTTTGGGGGTTTTGAACCCAAGTGTACTATGGGATAATTTATTTTGTACATACATTGTTGTCCTTGTTGCTTCTTCCCGTAAGTGCATTGGAAGATCTTGATCATGGATCATAGTCTTCATAACTTCCATTATAGTCATGTTCTTGATTTCTGCTACACCATTTGTTGAGGATTGTAGGGAGGAGTGAGCTCCCTCTTAATCCTAGCATATTCACAAAATTTTACAAAATATTTTGAGGTGTATTCTCCTCCATTATACAACCTGAGTATCTTGATATTTCTTTCAGATACATTCTCTATCAAGGCTTTGAATTCCTTGAATTTTACAAACACTTTTTCTTTTGATTTCAAGAAGTAAACCCAAGTCTTGCGAGAATAGTCATCAATAAATGATACATAGTATACATACCCACTAATGGAGATTGATGGAAGTGGGCCACATACATATGAGTGGATGAACCCTAAGACTCCTTCTGCTTTACTGTCACTCTTTGGGAAAGGGTTCTTGATGTTCTTTCCTTGTGCACATTCATTGCACACACCTTCATGGTCAACATTGAATTATGGTAGACCTATAACTTCCTTACTCACATATGGTAATGCTTTGTATTTGATGTGAGCTAGTATTCTATGCCAAAGTTCACATGGACTCTCGATGGAGTGTGTTAAGGATGCTTCTGAGTGACCTTTTAATTTATACAGGCCACCTTTTTTTGTTCCAATAACAATTGCATCTTCTATGGTATTTCCTTTAGGCCACATGAGGACTTCACCATATGTGAATGCAACCCTAAAGCCTTTCTTATCTAAATTTGAGATAGAAATTGAGTTCTTTGTCAAAACTGGTACATATAATACATCCTTCATCTTCATTGGGGTCCCTGAATCAATTTTATAATGGGACTCTCCCACTCCTTTGATAGGGTACTAGTAATCATCTCCAAGTGTAACTTTCTGGGGAAAGTTCTTTTCGGTAAGGCTAGAGAGAATGTCTCTCTAACTTGTCATGTGATTTGAAGCACCATTATCTATGATCCAAGTATCCTCTCCATGTGATATCGATCCTGAGAGGGAAGAGATTAAGACATAGTCTTTAATCTTTTCTTTAAACATCTTCGTGGGTGGCTCTTCATCTTCAACTGCATGGGAATGGTGCCTTTTGTTTCTCTTCTTGTATTCTTATCTTCTAGCTGGACCATTCTTAGCAATATGTTCCATCTTTTCACAATGGTAACATTGGTAGGATGAGAAATACTTTTCTCTTCTTTGACCTTTCTGAAACTTCTGGAATCTCCTTGGAGGGTGAGATTCTTTATGTATGAATTTGTTTGGGGACTGAGACTCCTTATGTGGGTGGGTATATTTCTTGAAGTGAGGCCTTCTCTTTCCTCCTTTAGTATGAGTAGATAGAGCTTGATATTCATCCCTTAAAAGTATTTCTTCTCGGTTAGCTACTCTTGCCTCTTCTTGGACACATTCTTCCCAAAGACTATCAAATTGTAGTTTTTCCTTTCTGGCACAAATAGTTTGTATGAAGGCATCCCAAGGTCTCGTGAGACCATTAAGAGATGTTAAGATGAGTTCATCTTCATCCAAGTTGTCTCCAATTGCTTCTAGTTTTTCCTTAAATTGAGAAACCCTAGAGAAGTAGCCATGTACAGTTTCTCCTTTCTGCATCTTTATATTCTTGAGTTGGTTTCTTAGATTCATCTTCCGATTGATATTCTTTCCTTCAGAAATCCTGGTTAGGGCATAAAAATTTTATTTTGGATTATTCTTGGAGGCCACTTGAGGGATAAAGTGATCTTTAATAGAGTTTGCAATGATTCTTTTGGCCCTAACCATATCCTTCTGGTGCTTTTCTTTAGTTGTAGCATCCATAGGTTCTGGTAAATTTTCCTTGATAAATCTTGAAAGATCATTCTCTTCAAGAATGAGTGCAATCCTATACTTCCAGGAACGAAATTTATCCACACCTTCTAACTTGTTAACAAGCTTGGAGCTTACAGACATCTTGACCTGGAGCTGGGAAAATGACAAAAAAATGAAAGTGCTCAAAAATTAAATATGAACTTAATAGGAGGTGCGCTTGGTTGTGGTGAGTAGGATGGTGCAGTCAGATTTCAGAAAATCCAAATTTTACCCTTTCAAATTTGACCTGTAGAAATTTGGACTAGTACTTCTGGTACTGGTTCTAGTTTCCTAGTTTTCTGGTACCAGTGAAAACTAAGGTTTAAATTTCCAAGAGTTTTGTCCACTGAAAAAGTGCGCTCAAGCTTCCAATGAGTTCGCTAGGCTAGGGCGTACTTCCTTGATGAGTTTTAGGCTAAAATTTCTCTCCAATAAAAATCCCTAATTTTCTTGTACGACAATAGTGACGTTTTTGCTTATCCAATGAAAGGTTCTCTCTTCATTTTAGCTATGAAACCACGTTAGTTTTAGAGCATCTATTAAGTTTATTTTCAATTTACTAGATAACAATAGCATAGATAGGATCACTGAGAGAAACACAATCACAAGATACACATCATTTATCTTTGGAAACCCTCATGGGGGATAAAACCCAGCAAAAACTTCCTTAATATAGATAGCCAATACAATGCCAAGACAATAAACCAAAACACTAGAGAATATCCAACACTAAGCAATGGGCCTCTCTCTTCCTTCTTCTCCCAACTGTAGCTCTCCAAACTTGCTCACTTGATGAGCAAATGAGTGAGTGAACAAATGAGGCGCTAGCCTCCTTTATTTATACTAGTTGGTAGGCGTTGGAAAGGTGTCTCTTCACTGGGCAGGGCTGAATTCTCTTCTTAGTGGTTAAAACCACTTTAATTAGGTATGGGGGCAACTTCTTAATTGGCATAATATAATTAGGGTTTGACCAATCCACAAAAGTGGATTTGGTCAAGTACAAATCCCGACATGATTAATCCATAAAAGGGGATTGATCTGATAAATAATAACTCAATAATAAATAGAATACTCTTTGCAGTTACAATATTTCAGCAGGGTATGCCCTTTAGGCTTTGTAATTCTCCTACTACTTTCATGCAGGTTATGAATGATGTATTTATTCCATTCATAGATGATTTTGTAATAGTCTACTTAGATGATATATTTGATTTTTAGTAAAAGTTGGGAAGATCATGTAAAGCATGTTAGAAAAGTCTTAGATGTTTTGCAAAAGGAGAAATTGTGCCTAAAGATGTCAAACTGTGAATTTGGGAAAACATATTTAGTTTATTTGGTCTATATAGTAGGTGGTGGTGAATTAAAAATTTATCCTTCTAAAGTTGAAGTCATTATGAAGTTGCCTAATCCTAATAATGTGACAAAAATTATGTTGGTCAGGGGTTTTCCTATTTCCAGGAAAGGTCATGATTATATATATGTTGTTGTGGATAGATTTAGAAAAATGTGTGTTTTAGTGCCTTGTAAGAAACAGATGACGAGAGAAGGGACTACGCATTTTTTCTTCCAGCATGTTTGAGTTCATTTTGGTTTTCCCAAATCCATTGGATCTAATTGAGACTCCCGCATTCTTGGAAAATTTTGGTCAACTTTGTGGGAGTTAATGGACACTAAGATTTAGAACACAATTTGTTTTCATCCACAGACCGATGGACAAACAAAAGTGGTCAACATGACACTGATAAACTTACTTTAAGGATATTGTAACAAGCATCCTAAGCTTTGGGATGAATAGTTGTATTATGTACACCATGCCTATAACTATTCCATACATTCTTCTACACATAGGTCTCCTTTTGAGACATGTTTGGATATTTGCGTAAGTCTCCTATGGAATTCACTCTTGGGAAAGATTCGGTGGTGGATGGACATCACAATGTAGACAAATCCAAGACGGTCATCCAGAAGATCCAATTGGTTCATAAAACCATACAAGAACAATTGGAAAAGAGTCAAGCATAGTATAATACTAGGCATGAAAAGCATGAGGTTGATCATCACTTTCAATTTGGTGATCAAGTTTGGCTATACATTAGCAAAGAATGCATTAAAGGTGAAGCTAAAAATCTCAATCCAATCAGGTATGGTCCATTTAAAATTTTGGAAATGATTGGTGACAATGTTTTCTAGTTGGAGTTACCTCCATATATGAAAATGTATTTCGTGGTTAATTTTGAAAACTTGAAACTATATGAGCCTCCTATGATCATTGATCAAGGAAAGAATGTTCAAGTTCCTTTTGTTGAATATTTTTCTCCTAAATATCTTAATGACTTGTGAGAATAAGTTATTCTTGAAAAAAAGGTGAGGAATTCACAAAGAGCATGCAAAGAGGTAACATGGAGTATCTTTGAGTGTGTCTAAGAGGCATGCATCCGAGTAAACCACGATGGTTGGAAACTGGAAAAGTGAGGGAGTTGTACCCTCACTTATTTTTTGGATGAAACCATACTTTTGGTGGTCCAAAAGATTCTTAGTGGGGAGGACCGATATAGGATGATTCCTCCCACAAATGAACCAATCTAACATGTCACCCATGCACCTCCAAATATTCAAACACAACTATTGTAATCAGAAATCGCCAAAACAAATGGTTCATTTGGTATTTGAAGCTTCTTCTTCCAGAAAAAAACATGGGATGATTTGGAGGACATATATATAAGAACAAAAGGAAGAGTGTGATGTATGCACTACCAACAACCTCAAAATTGTTTCTTTGATACCAATATGTGATGCACCCATCGACCCAGGTACCTCAAAATTCACTTTCTTGACAGATTTCCAGTTTACAATACCAATTATTAAATTCAAAAAGCATGAAACCAACACATGCAATTAATAAGAACATGTTAAACTATAAAGGAAATGGTTAATATTCCATGCACAAAATTAACAAACATGCATGATATAAACACATATAAGAGATAATTAATACACAATGGAATATATAAATTACACAAAAAAACACAGAGAGCACTTATATTTAAATAAACCATTAATAAAATAGTTGTAGACATCAAGCATTCCGCCCAACCATCGAAACTATTTTTCTAACTCTCAATAGAAGGTCACCCCTGAGCCAGGGCTATGAATCCACAAGGACGGGTCCTAGGCAGATTCTACAGACACAATTAGCTATAAAGCTCTCACAAATTTTCCAACCACACAACAATCCTAGTTTACCAGTTGTTACACATTATTTTGGTCACCCTGGTGATGTTTCTACAAGCATGTGTTCAGGCTCTCAAAAGGGTCTTTTGCATGAGAAAAGTAACTGGTTTCTCTCTCTACAAAACTTGTTTTTAGAAGAACGTCGTAGGCTAAGAGTAATACACAGTGTGGAAATGCCTGATTTTCGCAAGCTGTCCTTAACTTGGCTTGCGGAATTTCCATAGGTTTCTCTATAGACAAGGCGCGGCGGCGTTTTAAGACTAAGAAAAGGGACAAAGTTCACAAAGGATCTAGAAGGGAATCTTCTAGAATATGAGGTGGCATCCGTATGGTTGGGATCCTACTGGCTTCTCTAATTTGGTGGGATCATCCTAATCTCTTTAAACATCTCTACTTCTTTTATATAATGATGGATTTCTCATGGAAAAGGTTAAGCAAAAAGCAAGAAATATCAAGTAAGGAATTTATGAAGGAATAGGCTAAAGATTGTGTGAGGAACTCTATTTCAATTAATTCTTGAGGTCTCCATTTGTCCATCAAGCTATTGTGGGTGATCTTCATGTAAGTTTGAAGCAAGTGTGTGTGTTGGAGCAAAAGGCCACTTAACGGGAACCTTGCAACATCAAGGTGACTCGGTTGTATCTTCAACTTTTACTTAATATAATACGGTGGCATGTTTCTTTCCCATAAAAACATTCTCATTTTATTACATGACGCCTTGATCATGTGTATAAGTTTTCATTGAATATACTATCATTGCTTTCACTATGGTTGGTTTGTGTTTCATTGCAAGATCAATAGCACAAGAGCATCGGAGCGAAGCAGGGACAACAAAGATATAAGGAGGCGATATTCAAAGGTATGTCACTCATCGCTTCTCTGATAGTAAATTCGATGATTAATCTTAGGGAAAGCGCCATGTCCTATCTTGTTTTGTTCTATATCTAGGTGGATCTAGGGAGAACAGTTTATGTCCGCATTCACTGATTTATCCAATAACAAAATTGGCAACTCCACTGGAGAGATGGCCTATTTTTGGTTTTTTGTTGTCCATTTTCCTTTAGCCTACCTATTTTCATTTCCATCTAGTCTCTGAATCTGTGGGGGATCCATCCAGAATCAATGGATTTGAAAGTTCTTTTAGACTCTTTACCCTCTTTCAAATTTTTCTTTGTTTACAGGAATTTCCGCACTATATCTCATATATAGCGTGCGAAAACCTTAGATACCCGCACTCTAACTGCTTATACCAGTGCGGCCTTTCCACGACCTACCCCATAGCTAGCCTGCAGAAACCTTTAATTCCTACATTGTACCCTACTGTTGGGTTGCGACATTGCCTGTAATTATTTTGGATTGGGTCGTTTTTTGTCTTCTGCTACCCAGTTTTGCTTTGATCATCTAGGGGGAACTTATGGAGCCTATATTTGACTATTTTATGAGTTTAAAGACTTATCATTGATTGGTTTTCAGGGATTGAAAACCCTTCTTTGTCATCTTATAAGTTTTTGCTTCTTGATTTTTATCAACAAGGATATAATCTCCGATTTTGAGATCTGAGTGCTTGATTGATGAAAGTCTTTGATCTGATTTAAGGTTTTGGATTGTTTACATTTTATGGATTGCTCGTTGATTGGAAAGTCATTTTCATTTGAATTTAGTGAAACACTTTCTTTTCATCCTTATTTCTATCTTCATTGAAATTTTGATTTGGGTATTTGTTGAGTGTATCGATTTTCTTTTGTTACTTTTCCTTTCTTCATTATATCCCTGACTTGTTTTTGGAAAGGAAGAATTAAATTCATCTATTCTTTGTAGTAATCATTCATAAGAAAATTTTGTGCATTCAATTTTTTTTTACAAGAGAACAAATTGGAAAATTTCATTGCTTATGATTGTTTGAAATTGTGTTCATTCAAGAAAAAGGAATTATATTTCATAGATTTTGTATTTTTCGAAGAAATACTTTCTCCCTATTGTACTTAGAGTTCATCGAACTAAAACATTGCATCATTCATTTCCTTTTTCATATTATCGGGTGAAGGTCTCATACAACATCAGTTTCATCTCCATCTCCCTCTTGCATAAACAATAGCCTCTAAAACACTGCGTAATTATAAAATTTAATTAGTAACTTTTATTTTCTAGGACTCTTTCCATCGACATTATCTAGGTTGGTGCTTTGAAATAGGTTTTGAGGCACACTCTCCAAAGCATAAAACACACTATATCATCTTGTGATAGGGAGTGTTCAAATCCATTGGCAACATTTTGTCCTAGGAAGCCCTTCTCACACAACGTTCAAACCTGAGGTCGTATTAAGGCTGGCAGAGTTACTCACCCTTCTTTGTCAATCTTAGTGTAGAGATTCCACGTATTATGGGGGTCACTTGAAGGTATACCCACAATTATGAGTGGAAGCCTTTTGAGTTGATTTCGGGCTAGATACCCTCCCCTTACGAGTAGATTAGACTGTCGATTGTTTCCCCAGGCATCATTGTTGTTCTTGGTAACCTTAGTAGCCTATCTCTTTAGGGTCTTACACGAGGTGATTGTGGAGGGGCAAGTATTCACGGTACCTTGGATCGACATTGGCTAGAACCAATCGAGATCCTTGGAGGGTATACCCATGATTATGTGTGGGAGCTTGCACCAGGGTGTAAGCCCGTTAAGCAGGTCGTCAACGTAACTTTTCCACCCTCTCTATCCTAACCCCTTCTTGTCTTGACTTCACGACGTTGGATTTCATCACCAACGGTGACTTAGAAATAAGAAGGTTTGTTTTCCTGGTTGGATCTCTAGATTTTATTAGCGAGTGTTGTTTATTTACATCATTGGCCATAGATTTTTTCCGTAAAATATTTGGTTCAACCAACACGGACCCTCCACGTCGTTCGCGTAGGATGCAAGGGTTATCCCCAGAAGATCCGAAGGGTCATCAACCTTTACCTAATAATCCACTGGAGGGATCTCCTCAATAGACCGAGGTCCAGGACACCATAACCTCACAAGAGGAAGGTTCCACCTCTTTAGAAATGTTCTGCATTATTTTCGATTCTCTATAGGCTTTCTGCATACCTCCTAGATACGAGAGACATATTCTCCGACTGAATTCATTAGGAGAACTTATTTTTGACACTTTTGGAATACCGATCGAACCCCATATAGGACCTAGAGCCAAGAATCCCCTTTGGACTACCGACATATTTAGAATCCCGCCTTGCACGGTGCGGGACCTTTACGGCTCAGGGGTGGGTTTTGATATACCTGTCGTCTCCCAACTACCCGAAACGTTTGTTACCTACATGATACCTTTAGACCATTTTACTAGTGCAAACAACAACATCATTATTATTCCAGACACACAATCAGTTGGTCCTAGCTCAATTTTTTCTCTCCGATGGCCCATGATACTATGGTCCCACATGCTCCAACTATTCCCACCAGAAATGTGGTGGTTAACCAAGCTCCCATTGGTACACCACTTTCGTCTAGAACTATCCCGTCACTTCCTCCTAGGTACCAAGCTTTGAATCATTCCACTATCGTCCCTACCCAGGCTCCATCCATAGGTTATGGACTTTTTTTTCCACCTGGGTACAATGTTGCTGCCAGTTTTACACCGTCTTAGGTCCTCTCTGGAGGGTCTTATCCACCTTTTCTTGGGGGATCTATCCCTAGTGGCTCCAATCCAATTGGCAACACCCACCTTTCATTCACTTTTAATTACCAGATTCTCGTTGGAGGGAAATCTCATGTTGAGGGCTATCCTTCACTTGGAGGGAAACCTCAGGTTGGACTCTATAACCCACTGTATGGACAGAACACATATAGATCACTAGCCCACCTTTGGAACCTCCTTGCCCAAGGAAATCCACAATCATCTAGGGGGCAACAACCTCAAGTAAACTCTTTTGTTCCCCCTCACTTGGGCCAGTCGTATCTGGGTTCTTTGAATCCCACTTGGGGTCCACACGTTCACTCTAGTGTCCCTTTTCAAGGGAACATTTCCAACCAACCCAACCCCATGGGCTACATGCCTCCACATCCATGTCCTAATCTGTCAGGAACTTCGACTTACATGCAGACTGTGTATGGTCCTACTGGTATACTGGCGGGACTTCCTCCCCAAATTCACTAGTAACCTCAAGTGAATCAATAATTTCCTTTTTTATCCACTTTGGATTTACCCGACTTGTCTAGAATCTTGAATGATCCTATATTACATTCTCCCCATTGGCCCATTATACCAACCAAGTTACCATCCAACATTCCCAAATTTAACGGTAATCTGGGAGAAGACCCAAACAACCATGTTATGAACTTTCACCTTTGGTGCTCATCCAACTCTTTGATGGACGACTCCATTCGGTTACGACTCTTCCGACAAACTCTCACAGGTTCGGCCGCAAAGTGGTACATAGCATTACAGCGAGGCTTCTTTAACGACTTCAACACCCTCAGCATGGATTTTCTCACACATTACCAATTGTTGATCTGCTACGAGATAGGAACTGATATTTTGAGTTCCTTTAAGCAATCTTTAGCCACTCATATTTATGATCACATCCATGAGTGGAGAAAAAAACAACGTTTGATCAAACTCAAGCTTCCTGATCAATTATTGGATGAATGGTTCACCAAATCATTTGTCAATAAAATATCTCGTGACATTTCCATGGGTGGAGTTGTCACTGAAGAGCAGGCGATTAGTCGTGCTCAGTACCTAGATATTGTTTATTTACAAACAGGCACTCTTTACGACTTACTCCTTGATGCTCCTCGCCCTTCTACCACCACTACCTCAACAACCCCAACATCTTCTCATTTTGTTGATGGTGTGATTGGCACTTTCCATGCTGATGCTAAATCCACGTCGGCCACTCACAACAATCCCAAATCTCCTGCTTCTAATGTTCAAAGTGCTCCGACTCCTACTCCTTCGACCGACAAAACTTCTGAGGTTAACTTCATTCAATCCACCCCTCCCGACAAAAATAAATCTAAAAAAGGAAAGGGTAAGAATAAGGAGGATAGAAATAATAGTCCGCAATCAGATAAACCTAAGAGACAGTCTATTGATGATAAGGATAAGAAAAAACCTCGATATCCTTGCCTTATCTGTGGTGATGATCACTACATGAAAGATTTTACAAGACGCACTGAGGTCACTAGGTTCCTTCAAGGGACCAGAAAGCCTCCCACACTTGTTGTTTTGTCACAACATTTCTCTTCTCAACAGCAGGACCAATTGGTCATTCATGACTAACCCTCTCCTTCCACCACTTCATATGTCCTTATGTGTACTGGTAATTCTACCAAGAACGATGTTGCAATCACCACTCAGGCCAAAGATTATTCTCCTTCAAAGGAGAAAGTTGATGATTTACCACCTTTGTTGGTTCAATCGCTTCCTTCAACTTCACCTCCCAATGGTCCCCTTCATATTGAACGACCGGGTCCCGATACAGTTCTTTTCCCTCCTCCAAAATATGGTGTTCGGAAGTTTTCCTTCAATCCTCATGCACGTGCTACTCAAAACTATAGCATTGTAGAAGATCTTGTGCAAGCACCCTCAGCAATGTCAGCTCTCGAAGTCCTTCAAAGTCGTCCCGCTCAATGGAAGTCACTGTTAAAGGCCATTGGTGGAATTGATTCCATAGATATGAATTTGATAATCTTTGACCTGGAAGATCACATTCCAAGGCTACCTCCTCAGTTAGTGTTTCAGATCCAAGTTGTTGTAGAGAACAAGAATATCGGTAGAACCATTACTGATGAGGGTGCCTCGATGTGTGTCATGTTTGTTTCTTATTGGAAATCCATTGGCTCTCCCCCCCTCATCGAATCACACAATACACTTAAGGCTTTCAATGGTTATGGTTTTAAACCCTACGATGTTCTTCCCTCGTTGTCTATTATGTTGGAAGGCAAATCGGTCAACGTCGAGTTCGAGGTCTTTGATGTTAGAAAAACAGGACCGTGGAGGAATAAAATAAAACAAATGCGGAAATAAAACACAGAAGATACACAATACAAGAGAGACATAGATTTATGTGGTTCACCCAGTGTGGGCTACATCCACCAGAGAAATTTCCAGGTCCTTTCTTTATTATTATCCAGCAAAATGAAGGAAGACAACCTATAGAAAAACTCGTTGTAACTTCCTTTTCTTCCTCTCACAGTCTCCTCTCTCAGAATACAATACTCACCAACATACATAGCCGCAATACATTTCCCTCATAAAAGAGGGTTTCCTTCTAGGGCAAAAAACCTTAACATAATCTCTATCGTTAGATCTGTGACCTTATAATGAATAGTCCAGATTTACAATGAAATTATAATATACTTTTACAAGGCAATTTTTTCTTCGGGGGCTTCGCCCCCGAACCCCCGCTGGGGGCCCACTTGCCCCCAAACCCCCCAGCCGAGGGGATATCCCCCCCTGGACCCCACAGAGGGTTTACCCCCCCTCTGCACTCCCCCGCATGGAAGAGTGTACATACTTCTAGGGTGTAAATACTTCATGGGGTATAAACACGGTTGAA
>ML777921.1:254459-274943 GCA_009831015.1 Picea engelmannii
TCTCTCTACGAATCCCATGGTATGAATAGTAATCATCAAACTCCTTGCTTCAATATTCACCTCCATTATCTGATCTGAGACACTTCAAACTTTTTCCTGTCTCATTCTCAACTAAAGCTTTCCATTTCTTAAAAGTATCAAAAGCATCAGATTTTTGTCGAATGAAATAAACCCAAGTTTTTCTAGTTGCATCATCAGTAAAAGTAACATAATAATGAGAGCCACCAAGAGATGATACCTAAGTTGGTCCCCATACATATGTATGCACAAGCTCTAACCTTTCATTCTTGTTTTCTTTTTCGACTCTGAGAAATCTGACTCTCTTTTGTTTTCCATAAACACAATGCTCCAAGAAGTCCAAATCAAATTGTTTAAGATCTGGCAACAAATTTCTTTTGTGAGGTATCTGCATACCCTTCTCACTCATTTGTCCCAGCCTATGATGCCACAGTGTTGTATCCACTACTGTAGAAGCTAAAGATATAGAAGAGTCAGTATTACCAGTACATAAATACAATGTACCTACCTTCTCTCCTTTCACTATCACCAATGATCCTTTGATGACCTTCCACGTCTTATCTGTCAATATGGATATACAACCTTCACTTTCCAACTGCCCTGTTGAAATTAGATTTTTCCTTAAATCTGGAATATGTCTTACCTCTTTCAACAACCATTGGTTTCCATTGTTTTGCTTTATTTTTACCTTTCCCATTCCAACAATTTTGCATGGTGCATCATCACCCAAATGAACCTGTCCAAAATCACTTTGAACATAATCTAGAAAATGTTTCTTATGGGGTGTGGCATGAAATGAAACCCCTGAATCTACTACCAAAGACTCAGAAATATTATCTACAGAAAGAATCAAAGAATCTTGTAACACATCACCTATTACATTTGCTTCCTGATTTCTCTCATATTGTCCATCTCTTTGTTTCTTTGGAGCTCTGCAGTCTTTCTTCAGATGTCCTTTCTTCCCACAATTCCAGCACTCTATCTTTCCAAGTCTGGATTTGGATCTTCCCTTCCTAGAATTCCCACGGTTCCCTGAGCCCTTTCCTCTATCATTTTTTCTTCCCCTATTCTCCATGTTCAACGCATTACCTGATGTCTCACCTGTTCTTTTCTATCGCATTTCCTCACGAAGGATAACACCAACAACATCATCAAATTTTAAAGTATTTGAACCAGAGATAGAGTTACTTACAGCCATGACCAAGCCATTCCATCTTTCTGGCAATGAGCACAAGATTATAAGAGCCCTAACCTCTTCATCAAAGTCCACTTTTACAGAACTTACTTGATTAGTAACCGTATTAAATTCATTTAAATGATCTGCAACAGACCCACCTTCTGACATCTTCATATTAAATAATCTCTTCATTAGAAATACTTTATTGGACGCCAAGGGTTTTTCATACAATTTGGCCAACACATCCATCAAACCCTTTGTTGTCTTTTCTTTCGAGATATTGAAAGCCACTGACGCTGCCAGGCTCAGTCGTATCGTTCCTAGAGCCTTTCTGTCAAGAATATCCCATTCTTCATCCTTCATGGTCGTCGGCTTCTTTTCTACTCTGCTCAATGGTAGGAATAGATCCTTTTGATATAAATAATCTTCCATCTGCATCTTCCATAACTGGTAGTTTTGGTCGTTAAATTTATCGACCCTAAACTTTCCATCTTCGACATTGCTCCCACTCGAACCAGGAACCCTCTTTTCCTGCGAGTTACCTTACGCTGTGATACCAGTTGTTAGAAAAAAAGGACCGTGGAGCAATAAAATAAAACAAATGCGGAAATAAAACACAGAAGATACACAATACAAGAGAGACATAGATTTACGTGGTTCACCCAGTGTGGGCTACATCCCCCAGAGAAATTGCCAGGTCCTTTCTTTATTATTATCCAACAAAATGAAGGGATGCAACCTACAGAAAAACCCGTTGTAACTTCCTCTTCTTTCTCTCACAGTCTCCTCTCTCAGAATACAATACTTGCCAACATACATAGCCGTAATACATTTCCCTCATAAAAGAGGGTTTCCTTCTAGGGAAAAAAACCCTAACATAATCTCTATCGTTAGATCTGTGATCTTATAATGAACGGTCCAGATTTACAATGAAATTAAAATATACTTTTACAAGGCAATTTTTTCTTCGAGGGCTTCGCCCCCGAACCCCCACTTGCCCCCAGCCAGGGGGATAGCCCCCCCGGACCCCGCAGAGGGGGTACCCCCCCTCTACACTCTCCCATGTGGAAGAGTGTACATACTTCTAGGGTGTAAATACTTCATGGGGTATAAACACGGCTGAAAGTAAAAGACCTCTAAATCAGGAAGATAATCAGGATCCACAACCAACATTTGATGCGCCTCTTAAATATAACCTCTTACTTGGAATTAGCTGGATTGATTCCATGTGTGTCGTCGTGTCGACCCTTTTCCATGTGTTACATTTCCCACATCAATGAAAATTCGTTACGGTTGACCAACTGGCCTTTTTCAATTCTGATTGTTGTACTAGCAACATACCCTTTATATCCAAGACACCTCATGGGTACGAGAATGTCGGTGTGGGTCTCCTGAAAGATTCCACTTTAATGGGTACCTTCCCAATACTACCACCCAATGTTCCACCTCCTTTTGTCGCCTAAATCAACATGATTTCCACCTTCGTTTGTGAAACCCCTACTTCTCTTGACCCGTGGATAGTACCCGACCCCGGTGATTATCTTTGCTATGGCGAACAAATGCCTTTAAGTCTGGTTGAATCCTCTTATCAAGCCATTCAATCGGCAACCTTGTCTACTCCCTCTCTTGGTGATTCATCTCTTGATCTGTTTCATGTCATCTTTCCTACGGATGCGATGATCATGTCAGTTATGTCCATGGAAGACACCCCATGGACGATGGACATCATCATTCGATTCTCTTCCTAGAGAAGCACACCATCAAGAGTTAACAATGGATTTCGATGTCATCGACCATTGTTGTCATTTCCTCTATTCTCGAGTCAACACACGATGTGCTTTATGAAGGGAACCTGAGTAACATTTCACCCACCGTTCCTCTTGACATATCCATTATACCTAGAGTCGTTGAAAATGTTCACCTCAGAGCCGCATGTTCTGATGACAAAGTCGTCACTTATAAATCTATCTTTCAAGAATTTTGTGACATTTTCTCTTGGAGCTACGAAGAGATGCCAGGTATTCATCTCGATATCATTGTGCATGAAATTAAGACCTACCCAGGCATTAAACCCATTCGACAGAGACTTCACCCAATCCACCATCGTAAAGTCATTGCTATCAAGCTCAAAGTGGAAAAACTTCTTAAAGTCGACTTTACCTATCCTACTGCTTTAACTGATTGGGTCTCTAATCTAGTTATGGTAAATAAAAAACAAGGCATGATCCGTGTATGTGTTGATTATAGGGATATTAATAAAGCTTGTCCTAAGGACAATTACCCAACTCCCTTCATCGACCATATTGTCGACGATTGCACCGAGAGTGAAATCTTATCTTTAATGGACGGTTTCTCCGGCTATAATCAGATTAATATTTTTCCCACGGATCAACACAAGACTGCTTTCATTTGTCCTTGGGGTACCTTTTCTTACCAGAAACTGCCTTTCGGTTTAAAGAACGTTGGTGCAACTTTTCAACACGTGCTTTTCACGATATCAAATACATCATACAATCGTATCTCGATGATCTATCGACGCATTCCATGCGTCGCCAAGATCACTCGGCCCACCTCCGAGCCATTTTCATTTGTTTTTGTTACTATCATATACGTTTAAACCCACACCAATGTGTTTTTTGTGTGGAGTCCGAACGACTTCTGGGTTTTATTGTGTCACTTCATGGAATTAGGGTAGATCCTTTGAAGGTTGAGTCTATCCTTAATCTACCTCCTCCTTCCACACTACGCTAGCTTCAAAGTTTGCAAGGGAAGGAAAAATGTTTGCGTTGATTCATCCCCAATTACGTTGAGTTAACGTTAGGATTTACTCGACTATTGAAGAAGGGTTACAAGTTCATATGGGATGAGACTTCCAACAAAGCCTTCGAAGCTTTGAAACTTTCCCTAACCCGTGCATCACTTCTTTTCCGACCCGATTAGAGTCAAGACTATTTCCTCTACCTCGCCGCTGCGGACTCTACCATTTCCATGGTTTTAGTCCAAGAAGATGATTTGCATGATGAACATGTGATTTATAATTTGAGTCGGAGTCTCATGACTACCAAATCCAAATACCTACATGTGGAAAAACTGGCCTTGGTAGTTGTTCAAGCTGTCCAACGTTTCCGTCACTATATCCTATTACGCATGACCACTGTTATTTCTGATTGCAACCGTATGCAACATATCCTTACGCACCAACTGCTAGGGGGAAAGTACTCCAAATGGATAGTGATTCTCCAGGAGTTCGACTTAGAGTTTGAACATGCTAATTCTAAGAAATCATTGGTTTTAGCTGAACTAATATGCGACCTTCCCTCCACTGAGACAGAAAACGTGGCAGAGGATTCCTTGCCTGATGAATCCCTCTTTCTTATTAGTTCTAATGACGCTTGGTACAAAGATATTATCATCTATCTCCAGACTCAAACTTTCTGGCCCAACCTTTCTCGCACAGATCGTCATCGTATATGGTATCAAGCCCGTCAATACATAATTCTCGGTTACACTCTTTATCGTCGTGGTGTTGACTCTATTTTCCAAGGCTGTCTCACATATGATGAGGCTGAGAAATCTTTGAATGATTGCCACTCTAGAGCATGTGGTGTTCATATGTCTGGGTATTCCACTTCCCAAAATATCCTACGAGAAGGGTACTTCTGGCCTTCCTTGTTTAAATACTGTATTACCATCGTCCAGAAGTGTCATGCTTGTCAAACATAAAATAACAATATAAGATCTCATCCCGCTCCTTTACACCCTGTAGTTTCCATTGGTCCTTTCACAAAATGGGGGCATCGACTTCATGACATGTAACCCTCACTCGGCTGGGGGGCATGGATACATCATCATAGCCATGGATTATTTCACTAAATGGGTCGAGGTGATTCCTACATTCGATAAAATCGAAAAAACTGCATCCATGTTCATATTCAATCATATCATCACTCGATTTGGAATCCTGCAAGCTATCGTAACTGATCACGGTAGCCATTTTCGAAATTTCATGATGACCGATCTTACTGAAAAGTTGGGTCTTCAGCATGAAAACTCAACCCCCTATTACCCACATGCAAATGGCTAGGTTGAAGCGATAAACAAAGTTCTTATCACTATGATTTGATGGATAATAGGAATTCATAAGACAAGTTGGCACACAATTTTGTTTTCATCATTATGGGCCTATCAGACATACGTGAAGTTTGTCATGATATTTACGCCATTCCAATTAGTGTATGGTATCAAAGTTGTCATGTCAATTGAATGTGAGATACCATCTTTGAATCTAGTCGTTGAACTTCTTCCCAACACCTCTGTTGAAGAGGAACATCTATTGTACCTGATGCAAGTAGATGAAACCTGTCGTGATGCCACCCTGGTTATTGAAGCTCAGAAAAAGCATGTCAAAGCCCAATACGACAAGTATGTCAAGCCACGTGTTTTCTCTGAAGATGATCTAGTTCTCCTCTATGAACAAGATCGTGATTTACTAGGGGCCGGAAAATTCGAGGTTATGTGGCAAGGCCCGTATATTGTCAAACGAGTGTTGGAGAAAGGTTCTTATGAGTTAGTGGATTATGATGGCATTCCTTTGAGTGAACCCAGAAATGGGCTTTACTTGAAGAAGTACTATGCTTAGGTTATCTTTTCATGAGTGCTTGTATTTTACTATATCATACTCTTGTGTGCTATTTTTTTGTGCTTTCTTGTTATTTGGTTCCGACCGCCAACTACTTACCTTGCATTGTGCTTGGTTTCCAGATGTCGGTGTCTTCGCTACACTACATTGGCTTCGTCGATGGTGCTAGTCGTAGTAATCAGAACTTAGCATTTACTGCTTGGGCAATCTACGCACCTACGAATGAATTAATCAGTCTACATGGTGTATGCCTCGGTCATGCAACTAACAATATCATGGAATATAGTGTAGTCATCGAATTGTTGATCGACGTTATTTCACTTGGAATCCATAATTTTGTCATACGACTCGATTCAAAACTAGTAGTACTACAGTTAAGTAATGTCTATGTTATCCGGAGTCCTACTTTGTTGAGGGTATATTTAAGAATTCACCTCTTGGAACTTCATTTTGATTATATTGAATATCAACACATTCCTAGATGTCTAAATACATTAATAAATGCATTAGCTAACTATGTGTTAGACAGAAATTTGAGACATTTATAAATCCAATCACATGTTGTACATAAACCAAGTAAGCTGATAGAAGCCTCATGTATATATAACGATTAATTTATTTTACAAAAAGTGTTTTTGTCCGAAGACCAAGATATCAAAATTTGAAGCACATGGCTTCATATACAAAATAGAATCAAGGATGCTTCTCACGATAACACACAAATGCTCGTGCTACCCTACAGAGAAGTCGACTAATAGAACCAGATATGCCTATAGTGTGGCGTTGATATCGTTTCGGGATCTCATCGATAGAGATATCTAGGATATCTGCTATCAACCCCTCCAGGTTCGTCTCGATCGCCTTGTAGTCACCAGCATCCCATCCTGCTACCTCGGTTTCTTCACCTCATCTCTGAATTGGAGATGTACGTGGAAGCCGATGCGGTCCTACATCTACATTGTCAAAGATTTTTTGATTAGTCCTCGGATTAAAAACATAAAAAAACATTTCATATTTTAAAATTTACAAAAACATTATAAAAACAAAAAATGTGCTTCTTACCTAAGTTCCCCCATTGAGAACCCTCAGGTAGAACCAAGTCTAGGTCACCTTTGAAATCCAAACTGGCATAGGAATAGTCATCTACCATTAGTAGCAGAGGCCTCAGCAAATCAAAGAACACATCATTATATTTAACAATGGGGCCCGCCACATGCCGAGCCATGAGGTCAGACCATATTTTCATCCTTGGATCCTGTGGAGCCGACAAGCCCCACTCTACCTGTAAGTGCAAATGAGGAATCCTCTCAAGGAAGAAGGACACTAAAATGGATCTGTACCCGAATTGCTCCAGGTCACCTCTCTTGCACTTTGTTAGTTGTTTCTTCATACTGCGAAGAACATCGTTAGACCAGTTGAATACCCAAGGCTCCATGCACTCCACTGCATACTAGAAGTAACTCTGGAGCGCCATGTGAGGAGATGCACTCCCCACCATACGTGAGACAGTGAACAAGATAGTTCATAGGGGTAAATATTGAACACCCCTAATGGAAAATTTTCCCTTGTGTCTCTCAGCATCGAGATCACAATACCTGCAGACATACTCACTCATCGGTAAACCGCCACCTCTGCCACCTGTCAAGGTCACATGGGATCCATGGCATGATAATCCCGTCAAAAAATAGATATCTTCGATATCTAGAGCAAGTATGTGATCTCCCACATGAAAAAATTGTTGATCCACATCCCACATGTGGACTAAGTACTCAAGCAACCTCAGTTGGGCCCTCATGCCCTGGATCTTGAAGAAATTCAAGAGCCTGCATTGCCAGAGGGCATTAACTATTCCCAGGTCATTCCCAATGACAAGATCATCATCCTCATGTTCCCTCTCCCTCCATTCCAACATTTTGGCAGTTGAAAACCTGCATAAGAGCCATAGGGAGGAGTCAACACCTTTTTTTCACTTCCTTGGAAATTTTTATTGGTTAAACACATCTAAATAAATTTTGATTTTTGACTGTCGTAGGTGAAGCATTATGCGCAGTGTGGAACTTCCGCAGGTGAACCAAAGGCCACTTGTGGAAACCTATGGTTTCCGCAAGGCCCGATATACGCCACCTGTGGTGGCCCCTCTACGCACATACCGGCCTAAAATCCAACTCATAAACTATTTTTTAACCAATGAAAAAGGAAATCGATCCATGGAAAAGAAAGAGGACGAGAAGATTACCTTTCTAGCGGAATTCGTTCGTCGAAAGGTTGCCCGTATATCTCGCAATCGATAGAGGAATTTTGAGGAAAAAAGGGGTTTTTTGGATAAGTTTTGGGTAAAATGACAATGAAATGGTAAAAAAGGGTTTTCACCTATATTTATTCACTTTTTACTTTTTCTATTATTTTACTCATTTTTTAATTAAAACCTAATGTTCTAATGGTATTGTGAGTGTTGTATTTTTTCCCAGATGAATGATCTTGGAACCTGAACAATGAAATACAAATACTTTTCTTAATTTGTTTTTACGTTTGTCACATGTACAAATATTTTTTAGGTTTTTTCAGGAAAAACCTTGATCTCAGTCTTTGTTCGTTCTCGCGCTCGTAAATCAATGAGAACACAATCGAGTATACTTTTGTCATCTTTTCATACTCGTCATGGTAACACAAAAAGCAAAACTCATGGAGTATCCTTTAAGCTCTTTTCACGCTCTATAAAAACGAAAAGATTGCCAAGCGACCTTGTTCTTTTCACGATCATAAAAGTATTTGAAGAAAACTTTTGATGGGCGATAGCTTATCACTTTTTTGGTCTCATTAAACTAATTTACGAAAAAAAAAAACTAAGAGAGTTCTCTTTAAGTGTTTTTCAGACTCTCTAAATATGAAAAACCTCAAAGCTTTCTCTCTTTGGGCTCGTTAAACAAACATAGAAAGACCCATATGGGACCGAACCACTCCTTCTTAGGTTTCGTTAAACATACTCTGAGGGACTCGTTCAAAGGATGATATTACATCAATAAGCATATGTTATCCTCCTTAAGATTGCGTAAAAATAAAGAGGTACTCGCCAGAAATGGTGGGGGAAAATTTGGGAAATAAATGTGTCTATGTATTTGTGTTAGTGGCAGTAATAGTTTCTCTTGAACATGACACCCCCTTCGCCATTGAATCTGGGTTGGGAAATCCGTTTGTCTCTAATTTGACCTTCTACAAGTTCATATCTTGGGTCATCTTTGAGTCAATGCTGACAAGACCATTGTCCTGTCATTCATATGTTCAAGAGAATTCCAACCTTGCACAAGCCCTCTATCGAGTCGACCATCTGCAGTTATCAATTCCTACCATGTCGGCCTTCTCTGTGTCAATTTCAAATCATTTTCATACTTTGATCTACCCTAAATCTGTTATTTATTTCGCGTCATTGATGGGGGAAACATCAAGGCCCTCCTGTGCCGAGTCTTTTCCTATCGACTTCAACTCATCATCCGGGAACAAAACTTAGAAATCATTTAGTACCTTAGAGTCTGGATGCCTCCATGGTAGGTTTCTTCGCTTTCAACAGTGGATTCACATCATTGGTCCCTGATCAAGAGATTCCATTGAGTGTTCAACTTCAGCTCATTTATTCACATTTGATGGATTGTACCGAGGTACTTTGGGAGTCATTGACATCAATGATGATTTCCCTCGCACTTGTTAACGGCTTTCATCAATGATCGGTAATTAAGTGGTTTCTACCATCTTTGAATTCAACACCTGTAATCGCATGGCTAGATTCATACTTACAGATGACGAGATTGAAGACCCTGGATCCCACCATTTTGGTCCAGGTTGTGATGGAGTATTTATGATTTCTATTGATGCATAGATCCACTTTGTATGTCTCGTGGCTATGTCCAATTTTAAGTTTTCTAATACATAGATCCACGGTGTATTCCTGGTGGCTATGTAGAATTTTGATGACATGGATCCATAGTGTATGATTAGTGTCCATGACTGACATTCATGATTTAAATAACTCATAGTCTGAGCATGGGAATTCCTACCTCGGAAATGCTATAATAATGCATAGATGCTTGGTTATTTGCAGGGTCCCGATTGGTGCGCTCCTTGTTCTCGACACACACACACATTTTATAAAGTATTTCAGCTGTCATGAGTTCCATCCTCATACTTTGGGGGGCATTATGTTACACATTATTTAGGTCACCCTGGTGATGTTTCTACAAGCATGTGTTCAGGCTCTCAAAGGGATCTTTTGCATGAGAAAATTAATTGGTTCCTCTCTCTACAAAACTTGTTTTTAGAAGGACGTTGCAGGATAAGAGTAATACACAGTGCGGAAATGCTTGATTTTCGCAGGTTGTCCTTAACCTGGCTTGCAGAATTTTCGTAGGTTTCTCTATAGATAGGGTGCGATGATGTTTTAAGACTAAGAAAAGGGACAAAGTTCACGAAGGTTATAGAAGGGAATCTTCTAGAATATGAGGTGGCATCCGTATGGTTGGGATCCTACTGGCTTCTCTAATTTGGTGGGATCTGTTGGCGACGGAAATCACTCCTGGATTGCTAGCAGGAGCAGAGTCCGACGCCCATCAGTTTTATGTCACAATGGTTTTTATGGGTGATCAAATGGACAGAGACTCGGGGAAATGTCACTCTAATTCAGAGACTGGGTACGGCGTGTATGAAACAAAAGAGGTCTTGATCTAACTTCAATTAGTGGGTTGATTAAAGGGTGAACAGGTGGAAGACTTGATAAGAAGAGTGAACAAACTACTTTGGGCAACAGGCTTTCAGCAATTCGTAGAAGAAAAACCCAGAATGTGAGCTCCTCTGGTTCAGGTTTTCGAGATACTGAAAAAGGGACTTGACCGGATTCTCCAATTCCAAGTCGTTCAGCGTTAAGAAAATCACAAAGACTGATCATAGACGATGCAACTGTCACAGTGATCAAATTCTACATCATCCTATGACAGCTACGACTTGACTAGATTCTCCAATTCCGAGCAGCTCTAACACAGTTTGAACAAAGGCATGAAAGAAACTGACATTCATAAGGCAAGAAGTCTCAAGAGTTCATACATAACCAGAGATAACAGTGCTTCATTAAAGCTTTACAACCGGGAGCTCTGCTCTACCATCGATACCTTACAAATTACAAAGACTGAGTTTATATACTCAGAGAAAATTGCCTCACAGGGGCACGGGCAACTATCTAAATCTTGGTGTCCCTTCAGCCAAAATCGGACGGGATTTCTATGCCAGACGCTTCCTTAACTGCGCATGACTCCTGCAGGGGGAGTAGCTGGGCCAGTAAATGCTGAGATAGCATGTGCAGGCCTCCTTCGGCTGGTCCAGAACTCGGCATGGATTTTCTGAAAAGATGGGTACACAGGACCTTCTCGAGCAGACCATTCGCCAAGCCCTCCATGCTTAGCACTTAATGATTGAGGAGAGGTTTCAACTACCCCTCCTTACCTTTCATTTACTCCGAGCGAGAAACAGTATCGAGATCAAGCCTAACTAGCATCTGAAGAACACAGTGATCCTTTATGCAACCAAACCGGGTGCTTCGGCCCTTTGCGCAATTCTTTCCATCACCCTCCAAGTGACCACGGGCTGTGACCCTGTACCTATCTTCAAAGGAATTTTCATCATGTCGCGTTTCGTGGATGGGAAGAGGCTGCTCCTCATGCTTCAAAGTTGTGAGGGGCGAGGGAACAAGGAGCCCCAATCGCTCACCAGGTGTCCGCTTCAGATGGACGGCTAAGATCTCCTCGGCGATGATGTGGGCCCAGGCCGGGATGCCATCGGCACTTCGCGTCTTGCGGATCTAAATACCAATACTTTGGGACTTCTCGCGGTGAGATCCCGAGGCTTTGTGCCACCTGTATTCCACTCCCCGACTCTGCTATGGGCCCCACTGCCTCCAGCTGTCAGGATATCACTTCTCGCAATCTCGCGATCTCTATGCCCAAATTCTCGAGCCTTTTCTTGCGAGGCCCTGATACGCGATCCCACATGCGGATCCAACGGCTCTCCTTGATCCAGATTCAATGGTTACTCATATTCTCGCTCCTCGTGTCCTCGCGACTTGAGTACCCAAAACCTGGGTCTTTACCCTGCGAACTCCCGAGTTCGCGAGATCATCGACCTTGGATGATGCCGACGACACTTTTCCCGCTCACTTGACTTGCTACTTGGGAAAAAACAGGGGTCCTTCTGCGTTGCGCTTAAGCGTTTTATGCAACTTGCATACCCGAATTCTCTCGAACCCACGACAAGAATTATCGCTAACAGAATCATCCTAATATATTTAACCATTTCTCCTTCTCCTATATAATGATGGATTTCTCATGGAAAAGGTTAATCAAAAAGAAAGCAAGATCAAGTAAGGAATTTATGAAGGAATAGGCTGAAGATTGTGTGAGGAACTCTATTTCAATTAATGCTTGAGGTCTCCATTTTTCCATCAAGCTATTGTGGGTGATCTTCATGCAAGTTTGAAGCAAGTGTGTGTGTTGGAGCAAAGGGCCACTAAAAGGGAACCTTGCAACATAAAGGCGGCTCGGTTGTATCTTCCACTTTTACTTAATATAATACGGTGGCATGTTTATTTCCCACAAAAACATTCTCATTTTATTACATGACTTCTTGATCACGTGTATAAGTTTTCATTGAATATACTATCATTGCTTTCACTTTAGTTGGTTTGTGTTTCATTGCAAGATCAATAGCACAAGAGAACCGGAGCGAATCAGGGACAACAAAGATATAAGTAAGCGATATTCAAAGGTATGTCACTCATCTCTTCTTTGATAGTAAATTCGATGATTAATCTTAGGGAAAGCGCCATGTCCTATCTTGTTTTGTTCTAGATCTAGGTGGATCTAGGGAGATCAGTTTATGTTCGCATTCACGGATTTATCCAATAACACCATCTCTCTTCCCCTTCATCTTGCACAACCCAATGGAATGAACCTATTTAACTACAATGTAGTCCCTTGAGCTATTCCACTTCTTTTCAATGTTGGAAACTCCAAGGATTATCGGTTGTAGATAGTTCTTTCACAACTACCATCATTCTCATGCACACAGGCATCAATTCCTTTCAGGAATAATCAATATTTACCTATAGCCAACAAGCAAATGGTTTTTTTCTCTCGTAATTTGTTTTCCATGCCCAAACCAAGACCCAAAATGATAAAGAATGAATGATGAATTGTTACAAATTATTTTCATCACCCCTATGATTGTTAATGATGTAAACATATCCTTTGTCTTAATAAGGATCAATGGCATAAATCCCTAAAGATGAATGAAGACACATTTTCCCAGAGAGATGGAATTATACTTTTCCTTTGTCAAAAATCTTATAAAAAAGGATCGCCACACCTTGCTTAGTGTTAAGGGTGCGATGATCTAGGATCGTTGTTGGTTGCACCATAGTGGCCTGCGACGTCATCACAGTTTTCTCAATGTTAAGGGTGAGACAATTTTTGTATGAAGGAAAAAGAGCATCTTCTCGATTCTTCTAGAAGAGAAGCTTCGAGGGTGAGTTGGCCTCCAATCGGTTTGGATCTGAGTCACATCCATGATCTCTTGGGATCATCCTAATGTCCTCACCCTATCCTTTTTAGATTATAAAAGGAGAGGAGTTCTCATGGGGAGATTTAGTTGGTTTTGGAGCTTGGGAAATTAGCTTGGATTGAGTTGGCTAGTGCTTGCTTGGAAATTTCTTGAGTTTTGTAACTTGGAGTTTTTGGACCTTGTATGTTGGCTTTGAGCTTTTATTTCTCAAGATAGATCGTGGATCTCAAAATATGTGGAGAAGAAGTGTGTGGGAAGCAAGGGACTATTGGAAGGGACCTTACAACATCAAGGCATCGGTTGTATTCTCCTTTTGATATTTCTAATAGAGCAATATATTTCTTTCCCATAAAATTGGTCCTATTTTATTGTATGACTCCTTGATCACATACATAGGTTTTGTTGAGTATACGTTGGTGCTTTCACTTTGTTGGCTTGTGTCTCTTTACAGGTTCAACAACCCATAATCCTTGGAACAGAGCAAGGATGACACTAGCGAGGACAAATGACATTTAAAAGGTACTTCATTTATCTCTTGTTAGTTAGTATGCTTGATAATTAAAACTTAGGGAAAGTTTTATATTTTTTCTTGTTTTGTTCTAGTTTCGAGGTGAAACTAGGGGGATCTGTTTGTGTCTGCACTTCCCAATTTGTCCAATAAGAAAACTGGCGATCATACCGGGGAGCATATTTTTTTCCTAGTTTGTCTTGCTTTCTTGCTTTGATTGCCTAGATTTTGTTTTCTGAGTCACTGTGAGAACCAGATGAACTCTTTGACTGTTTAAATTCACTGGAAAACCTTCTTGCTTTTTATTTTTTCTATTTTTCCTTTGATCGTCGCACCTTGCTTTGAGGGACAATGTGACGATATAAAATCAGCACACCCTGCCTTTAGACACAGTGTGACGTCATCACACTGTACTATTCTCTGGCCCGCGATAATCTAGGATCATTGCACTGTGCTGGTTGGTAGGCCGCAACGATTTTGTGAAATTTTTTACTTTTTGATGGTTTTCCCTGCCCAAATCTGTGATAAGTGTTTGGGGTGATTTATTAGTTCTGATTATAGTCTTCTTGAAAATATTTGAATCCACTTTTAACCATCTTTTCTTTGTTTTAGCTTGTTTTCTTTTGAAATATTTTATCTCTTTCTTTGAGTGTCTTTTTCTTACAAAGCATTGTTTTTTCTTTAGAATTGGTTGGTGAAAGAACTTATTCCGCAGCTTCAGTGCCTCGCTGTTGGGCTATGGAGTCACTTATTAGGCCGAAAACATGCATAAAGAAATTAAACACATAAATAAAAGACAATATTTACAAACAGAGGAGTCGTCTAAGGCTCAAATGAAACATTTTTTCAGAAAATGCCCATTCACTAGGCTGTTGAAAACCTCTTCACCCTCCAGATCCTGCAACCCATAGGTGTTGTTGGAGAAAATCTTAGAGATTTTAAAGGGGCCGATCCAGAGGGCGTCAAACTTGCTTTGCTTGCCTTTATCTTGTCTGGGAGCGTCCCACTTAAATACCAAGTCCCCAATCTCGAACTCCTTTTTCCTGACCTTCCTGTCAAAAGCCTGCTTTATCTTCTGTTGGTGACTGTAAGCTGCGTCCCTCACTTGTTCCCTGCTCTGTTGCACTTCCACTATCTGATGAATTCTTCTGATCATATGACCTGGTTCTCCCTCATAGTCTTGAAAGAACTTCGCCACAGGTAAGGTGAGCTGAAATATCCCCGATCCGGCTGATCAAGATATTCGCTACTATTCTAATGCTCTGATGTGCAGATCTGATACACTGGGGGTTTCTGGATGCATTTTAGTGGTTGATGAAGATGTTCGTTGGTTAATGTGTTTGCATGTCAGTTATTATGGTTGCATGTAGGTTATTATAGTTTCATGTTGCATAATAAATGTCTAACAATCATAAAATGACGCATGCAATAGCATAGAATGGCATCTGCTCAATATTATGAATAATAATAGTGCATGCATGGGAATACAAATCGCCTACTGAATATAGAGACTAAACGTCAGTCAGATCTCATGGATCTATACTAGAATACAATCAAATAACAAGGGAAATACCCGTGACCGCAAGAAGACAGCAGATCTGTTGCATGCACGGATAGGAAGGCCACAATGAACGATACCGGATGAGCACGGTGACCGTTATCAGCTGGAAAACTCGATCTCAAAACTCCACCGTCAGAATAAAATCGAAACTACTCCAATCAATGTGCCATGGCCTCTGCACTGAAAATAATGTCTGACGGATCTCAGAACGGACCTCTACGGCACCAGATCTAAACCCCTGGGGGGTTTGCGCCCCTCCTTGGACATTGAATGTGCCCCAATGGATTCCACCATCAGAATCTGCCGCTATGTAGCTCAAAATGATCATCTCATCCAACAATGAAATGGGTTGGAAGGGTTTGGTCGGATCCGATGAGAAACCCCTGCATGCAAGGCCAAACGTCGGTCCAGAATGGTTGCGCCCTAAACAACTGTATGGGTCACTCTGCAAGATTCCAGCGTCAGAATATGATGATGAATGGCTCAATGGAAGCGCCCTGGCTAGATATCTACTGGGTCGGAATGAATCTGCAATCGGGACCACGGTCTACTGCAGAACTCTGAATCTCCCAAATAGCTTGCGCCCTCCTTGGCTAAGTTGCGCCCTCCACACTGAATCCTCCTGAAATGAACGATGAAATACCTGGATGGTATCTCCGATGGGCTAGGGTGTGTCTCTCAACACCGAAACTAATCAAGGGTGGTGGTTTCCTCCAGAAATCCACAAAACACTAAGGTCGGCTCTCTTCCTCCTCTGGAAGCTCTCAACATCAAATCATAACAATGCATAGTGAGGAATTAGGTCAAATTCCTCTCTTTATATCTTTCCCGACCTAATTCTTCATTGACATCACTTAACCTAGGCGCCTTTCCTCCTAAGTGAATTATTTGTCAATTAAGTCACCCCCTTATCACCTTTTCATTATAATTCTTCGTTGACTTAGGCTTAAGTGATTTTTCCTAAGTATTTAGGCTTAATTTATCGTTTAGCCTTAAGTCCTCCTTATTTCTCCATCTGGTTCCCTGTTTATGCCTGACTATAGTCTACGGGAACCTATAGACCACTAAGTCACTCCCTGCTAGCCTAATCTTGGGGACGGGACATCACAGTCCTCCCTTCCCGAGATTGCTTGTCCTCAAGCAACATCAATCCTGGGTGCTGCAAAATCTGCTCTCCCTCCCATGTGGCATCCTCCACTGGAAGACCCCTCCATCTAACCAAGCACTCTCTGATGATCCTTCTCCTCAACCTGCATTCCCTCTGCTCTAGTATCTCCTCGGGTACTAGTTCCAACTGACCCTCCTCATCCAAGGGTGGCAACTCCTGTGAAGTGATAATCTGTTGTCCCACCGCCTTTTCAAGGTAAGAGACGTGAAAGATGTTATGTATCTTGCTACCCTCTGGTATCTCTAGCTCATAGGCCACCTCCCCTATCCTCCGAATGACTCTATATGGCCCATAGAACTTGGGCTTCAATTTCTCTGCTCCGCTCCTCTTCAAGGAGGACTGTCTGTAGGGCTGTAATCGCAGGAAAACCAAGTCTCCTACCTCAAAACTGCGCTCAAATCTGTGTCGATCCGCATATATCTTCTGTTGATTCTGAGTTGACTGCAAGTTCTCCTTTGCTGACTGCAATACTCTCTGACTCTCCTCCACCCAATCCTTGGCCCCCGGGACCCTGCTGTCCCCAAATGCAGCATCTATAAAGGAGGGTGCATCGTATCCATACAATGCCCTGAATGGTGACATCCTGATGGACATATGGTAAGTGGTTTTGTAGCAATATTCCCCCATATGTAACCATTTCACCCAAGTGCATTGTTTTCCCCCCACATAGTTCCTCAGATACCCTTCCACCCATTTGTTGACGATCTTTGTCTACCCATCTGTCTGTGGGTGGTAGCTGGTACTCATGGCTAACTCTGTGCCTGCCAATCTGAAAAGCTCCTGCCAAAAAGCGCTAATAAAACGCCCATTTCTATCACTGACTATCTGCCTGGGTAACCCATGCAACCAGAATACCTCCCTGAAGAAAAAATCTGCTACCTGTATGGCCTTGTAGTCGGTGGGTATGGCGAAGAAATGTGCGAACTTGGTCAATCTGTCGACCACCACAAATATGCAGTCCCTTCCATGCACCCTAGGGAGGCCTGTAATGAAATCCATGGAAATGCTCTCCCATTTCTGCTCTGGAATGGGTAGAGGCTGAAGTAACCCTGCAGGATGTGTCTGTTCGGACTTGTTCTACTGACAAGTCGTGCACTCCCGTATGTGTCTCAGTACGTCATCCTTGATACCCTTCCAAGAGAATCTCTCCCTGATCTGCCTATAAGTTTTGAAGTATCCATGATGCCCTGCTGCTGGTGAACCGTGACACACCTTCAGAATCTTCCCCTTCAGGGTGGATTCTAGAACCAAATAAATCCGGTTCTTGTAGAAAATGACGTCGTCAAGAACCCGATACCTATCATCAATCACCTACCCATCCATTACCTCACAAGAAAATTTGTTTTTGGAGTATTCCACCAACAAATGAGCTTTCCAATCTGTACAGATATCCATCATCGAACATTCTGCTGGACTCGTGGACAAGGCATCTGCCACCACATTCCTTTTTCCCTTGACATACTCAATGTCAAAGTCAAAGGCTTGGATCTTTGAGACCCACTTATGTTGCCTCTCCTTGAGGTCTTTCTGATCAAGGAAATACTTGAGACTGTTGTGATCAGTCTTCACTACAAATTTGTTGCCAACCAGATACTGCCTGAATTTGGTTAAAGCATGCATGATTGCTAGCATCTCCTTGTCGTAAATAGAATAGAGTCTCTCTGAATCGTCGAGCTTCCTGCTCTCAAACACAATGGGATGGCCCCCCTACATCAATACTGCTCCAATCCCCACCCCTGATGCGTCACACTCTAAGACAAACGACTGTGAAAAGTCTGGGAGGGCTAGAACAGGGCATGTGCTCATAACCTCCTTCATTTTGGTGAAGGTCTGTTGTGAATCCCCTGTCCAATGAAAAGAACCCTTCTTTGTCAAGTCTGTGAGTGGTGCTCCCAACTGTGAAAATCCCTTGGCAAACCGCCTGTAGTAACTACATAGCCCAAAGAATCCTCTCAGCTCCGTGAGATTCTTGGGCGTTGGCCAATCCACAATGGCTCTGATATTCTCCTGATGAACCTGTACTCCCTGCCCACTGATGATGTGCCCCAAATATAGTAGTTCTTTCATGCCAAATTCACATTTGGACTCCTTGGCATATAAAGACTGAGTCTTCATAATATCCAAGACCATCTCCAAATGTCCCACATGCTCATCCCATGTCTTGTTGTATATCAATATATCGTCGAAGAATACCAGAATGTACTTCCTCAACTGTCCTCTGAATATATGGTTCATGCAACACTGGAAAGTGGCTGGTGCGTTGGTCAGTCCAAATGGCATGACCAAAAACTCAAAATGTCCGAAATGGCGTCGGAATGTTGTCTTCTCAATATCCTGCTCCTTGATGCTGATCTGATGGTATCTTGAACGTAGATCAATCTTCCTGAAGAAGACTGCCCCATGTAACTCATCCATCAACTCATCTATGCGTGGAATAGGGTAACGATTCTTGATCGTTTTCTTGTTGAGTGCTCTGTAATCAATGCACATCTGTAGTGTGCCATCCTTCTTCAGTACCAGTACTACTGAAGATGCAAAAGGACTCATGTTGGGCCTGATGTGCCCCATAGCGAGCAATTCTTTGATCGCTTTCTCAATTTCGTCCTTAAATTTCTTGGGGTGTCTATAAGGTGTTGTAATCACCGGTGTAGCCCTTGCCTCTAGCTCAATCATGTGCTCAAACCCTCTGTCTGGTGGTCTCCCTAGTGGTATCGGCCCAAAAACTGGCTCATAACGTCCCAGAAGCTCTATGATCTGTGGATGGTACTGCTCCCTACCCTCTGCGTCTCTTTGTGTGGTGATCCAACACTCTGTTGCGTAAGCCACATCACCATGATGAAAAATATGTTCCATCCTCTTCATCGATACTGCCCGAGGTGCCCCTGTCGACATACCTCTCAGCACAACTCTCGATCCACTAGTATCTCTAAAGCTCATGGTCAACATCTGATAGTTGAACCCAATCTCCCCCAATGAATATAACCACTATACCCCTAATACAACACCTGTATCTAATAGATCAACTACATAAAATGTGTCAGTCAGGGTGTAGTTTCCAAGCTTGACCTCAAGATCAGGGACCATGTATAAACATGTCATCATGTATCCATTCGCCACTGCCACATGGAATCCCTCAAACTCCTCGGTGCGTAACCCCCTCCTAGCTACCAATGATGCCTCTATGAAGTTGTGGGTGGCCCCACCATCAACTAAAGTTGTCATGCGTTGCCCTTGTATAAGGCCCTTAATCTTGAGAGTGTTGTACCTGGGCACTCCTGAAAGGGTGGCTATGGTTCCCCCTTTCACCTCTCTACGAGGCTTGACCTCCTCCTGGGGCTTGGCCCTCGCCGGTATCTGTGGTTTCTTCGGCTGTTGCTCTGGCTCATGGGTGGTCTCAGTCTCTGAATCGTTGTCTGTATGTGCCTGAATATCCTCATCCTCCTCCTCACTACCTGATTCCACCTCAATATAGTGGATCTATCCCTTCCCTGTGCATCTATGCACGGGGTGTTGGAAATACTAGAACAACTGAGAGGGGGGGGTGAATCAGTTGTTTATAAGCTTAAACAATTTTATGCCTTTTAATTTATTATTAATATTTCTTCATGTGTCATCAACCAATCATACAGCATATGGACAGTAAGAGTAAAGATCATCAGTCACACATAAAATATACACAGAGACACATTTTCACGAGGAAACCCATAAAGGGAGAAAACCTCTTCTTCTTCGAAATGATAGGCAGTCTTTTTCTGATCTGTACATCATTTACAATTGAGCACCAACTCAATGTGAGGCTGCTACCTCTGTTTTACAA
>ML777921.1:279498-313277 GCA_009831015.1 Picea engelmannii
TTAGGCTTAAGTGATTTTTCCTAAGTATTTAGGCTTAATTTATCATTTAGCCTTAATTCCTCCTTATTTCTCCATCTGGTTCCCTGTTTATGCCTGACTATAGTCTACGGGAACCTATAGACTACTAAGTCACTCCCTGCTGGACTAATCTTGGGGACATGGAAAACCGCCTCTGCTCCGTAGACTAGCTGAACGGCAAGGTACCCAGAGACTTCTTTGTCGTGACACGATCGGCCCACAGAGAAAATTTCAACTTTGAATCCCAGGCTCTTTTGTTATCCTCTAACAATATTTTGATGATCTTTATCAGGATTTTGTTTGAGGATTCCGCTAAACCATTGCCCTGGGGATAGTAGGGGGTGGAGTGAATTAACGAGATCTGGAACTGCTCGCAGAACTTAATTAGAGGTTCAAATTTGAAAGAAGCATCATTATCAGTGATGATTCTGCTGGGACAGCCAAATCGGGCTATGATATCCTCCAAGAAGCTGATAATTACCTTGTGTGATGTGCTTCTGGTGGGGACAGCTTCTATCCATTTGGTGAAATAATCTGTTGCAGTTAGGATCCATCTGTGCTGACCACTTGAGGGAGGATGAATTTCTCCGATGAAGTCCAACCCCCACTGTTGAAAAGGTGTCGAAGCTACTATGGGTTTCAATGGCAATGATGTGAGTTGTTGCTTTCCTAAGAACTTTTGACATTTGGTGCAAGCTCTGATTTCCCTGCAAACATCAGGGAACAAAGTGGGCCAATAATACCCATCTTGGACTATCTTGTGGGTTGTGGTCTTCCAGAAATGATGACCTCCACAAAGGCCGCTATGAAAATCAAACGTAACCTTCTGGGCCTCCTGCGGGTCCAGGCATCTCATAAATACCCCTAGAGGGTCTTTCCAGTACAAGGTTTGGTCAATGAGGCAATACCTGACCGCCTTGAGCTTAATAGCCCTCACTTTACTTTTTCTCATTCCATCGGGGGGCTTCAACTCCTGCAGAAAATACAGAATGTCACGATACCAGGCACATTCTGCCAGCGATAAGGCATCCTGAAAATTCCTGTTGGATGACTCAGCTTGCTCATTGATGAAACTAATCCCCAAGGCTTGGCAGTTGTATTCAACCAGCATCTTGGCTAAACCCTGTCCCTTTATCAACTTGGTGGGCTTAATCTCCAAATCAAACTCTAGGATCTTAGCAATCCACTTCCCTCTTTTTCCATCCATGTCAGGTTGTATAAGGATGTCCTTCACAGAAGTTGAAGGAACGTATGCTATCACCTTTGAGTGCAGGACATAGATCCTGAAAGATTTGAGGGCCTTTACTAAGGCATAAGCTTGCTTTTCCATGATTTCATATCTGCTCTTTGCGTCTCTTAACGCCCTATTGAAGAAAGCGATGGGCTACTCACGCCCTCCCTCATTTTTCTGCAATAAGACCGCCGCCACTATATAAAAAGAAGCAAATGAGAAAATTAGGAACTCTTTGGAATAGTCAGGACTGATAAGCACAGGTGCCTCAGTTAATGCCCTTTTTATTTGGTCGAAAGAGGGCCTAGGCTCGTCTTTCCATTTCACTTCGCTTCCCTTCCTGAGAATGGCCGTCAAGTGCTTCATCAGCTCAGCAAAATTCGAGACAAACCTCCTTAGAAAATTAACTTTCCACAAAAAGGCTTGAACCTCTTTTTTAGACCTGGGCAGTGGCAAGGCTTGAATTGCCTCTACCCTGTTGGGGTCAATTCTCACTCCCTCTGCCGATACTATATGTCCCAATAACTTCCCCTCTTTCATAGCAAACAAAGATTTTATGGGATTTAAGGATAGGCCAAACTTCTGACATTTCAGAAAAACTTTCCTCAAATGACTGCAGTGTTCTCTGTCAGACTTGGAGTAGACCGTTATATCATCCAGGTAGATTACCACAAATTTATCTTTCTCCCTGATAAAGGCTATGTCCATGGCTCGGTGAAATGTTACCCCTACAGTCATCAATCCGAAAGGCATTTTGGCATACATGAACGTGCCCCAAGGAGTGGTGAAAGTCGTTTTTTCCCTGTCCTCAGGTATGACTGATATTTGATTATAGCCAGAGAAACCGTCAATAATGGATATCCTAGATGCACCAATTACCTTCTACAATATGTGTTCCATGTTGGGAAAGGGATAATTGTCTTTCCTTGAGCTTCTGTTCAGGTTCCTGAAATCAACACAGAGTCTGATTTCTCCACTTTCTTCCTTATTGGAACCAAATTAGCTATCCACTCGGAATACCTCAAGGGGACAATGATTTGGGCATCTAACAATTTCTTGACGTCTTTCTCCATGATAGGTAATAACATGGGATTTATCTGTCTCATCTTTTGCCTGAATGGCTTAGCCTCTTCTTTTAGTGGAATCTTGTGTTCAATGACAGATGTGTCATAAGTTTTGAGGTCTTTGTAGGTCCATGCAAACACATCAGCGAACTCTTTTAATAACCCAACATATTCCACCCTCTGTTCATTTGTCAAACTGCTTGATAATTTGACAAACTTAGGCTCCTCCTGCATGCCGATGTTACATTCGGCTATGTCAGCATCTTTACTTGAAACACTACCCTTTACTGCCACATCATTTTTGTCAAATAGCCTTTCTAAAGGGACTAGTCCCCTTGGAATGTGATTGTTAGGCAGCTGAATAATCTAGTGATTAGCAATTTTGTTTGCAAACACTTCAGGGTAAGGTTCACCCTCTGGTTCGGGATCCTGATCAATGTGCAGTGCCGAAAACTCATCGACAATCTGAAGAAAATTTTGTATTTCAAAATCGTCCTCGAATACCTCCCAATGCTTTACATTGTCTGGGATGGATGGTCTGTATCTTATTTCGACCTCATCATGGATCTTCGGTGGCAGAGAGGCCTTGAACGGACTAGCCAAAACGGCTAAGGAATCGATCGAGGTATTTTCTTCCCTTGGGACAAAAGTAATGTTGAAAGTTGAGAAACAATTATCAATCAGGTCCCATACCTCATTCCTGTAACTCCTGAGCCGAGGATGCTTAGCCTGATAAACATTCTTGACCTGTTGGACTATCAATTTTGCATCTCCGAACACGGACACCTCTTCGATTCCTAATTCCTTTGCAACCCTCATACCCAGAACAAGAGCTTCATATTCCACCACATTGTTGGTAGTTTCAAATTCCAGCTTGTATGACAGGGATATAGTCTCTTTGTAGGGCGATATGAAAATTACTCCAGCGCCAGCACCCGTACTGGAGGAAGCCCCGTCGAAGAACATCTTCCAGACAGAGGTGATTGGAGGAGGTATCTGCTGATCAATAGTAGGATTCTTTCTTATCTGTAAAGGGACCTCAGGAGTTCCAGTGATCTGTAACAAACTAGTCCCTAAGTTAGTATCAAGTGCAAAGATGGGGTGGTTAGTGGGGTTTTCTTCATCACTAACAATATAAGCTAGCTGGGCCTCTCTATACAACCTCCTGTGCTCTCCCCCAAAGACCGGAATAGTGGCATATGTGAGGTCCATTTGTAATGTTCCTCCAAGTCTTTTAATCCAAGACCTAGACAACAGCATGCCGAACTTGGGAGGAACATCAGCCACCACAATGTCCATGACCACACTCTTCATGGGCAGTTGAAACAAAGAAACCACCAGGTCCTTGATGACTCCCAGACATTGCACCCTCCTTGAATCAAAAGAGTATAAATCATGGTAGGCCCTGGTCACTTCTAATCCCAACTCTTCAATTACTATTTTGGGCATAAGGTTATGGGAAGCCCCTGAGTCCATGAGGCAGCTATGCAGCACTTTATCATGTATATTCAGGGATGTGTAGAAGGGAGGGGATGAATCATCTCTATCTTCTACCATGGGCCCTAAGACGACTGCAGGATTTTCGTCTTGAAGGTTTATTGAGTCAGAGGGAGGCTGAGGGGATTCAGATTGTAGCAATTTGGAGAGGGACCTTTTGAAGTCTTCATTTTTAACTAGCTCAGAGAGGGGTACAGGAATCCTAATATTTTGAATCTCATGCTCAAAATTGAAGGAGGGGGTAGGTTTAAGAGCTTCTCTTACCTCAGTGACAGGCTCTTTGGCTGTTGGTGAAGCACTCTGAGTCTTCTTTTCTTTAGTTGTGGCTGTTGCAGTTTTAGTAGGCCTATCTGCTATGAGGGGCTGGTCCGGGCTGTCAAAGTCTCCTTCTTTACTCCTTGACCTGAGATTGTATCTGTTAGAGGTATGACTGGCCTTTTCTTCCTTTCCTAACTCATGGATCTGAATGTTCATCAAATATCTTTCATACGCAGACTGATTCAAGTGGGGAAAAGGAGGAGTCTCTTCAATACAGTGAATTTCAGGGCCAAACTCGTCTATCTCCTCTCTTTCCTCATGATCAACTAGGTTATTTTGGAGGGGGGTTTGAACCCTTTGATATTTTCTGTCCTTTCCCCTTTGTTCCCTCGGGAAAGCCTGAGGCATATTGTTAGCAGGTCGTCTAAAACCTCTATTATCAGTGTTCTGGGCATTTCTGTACATGGGATTCCCTTCTAATTCCAGCCTTTCTATCTTGGCAGCAAGTGATTTTAGTGTTCTAGTTGTCTCAACTGTCTGATGGGGCAAGGGAGAGGAACTGGATGAGGAAGCTTCAGGCCTGTTCTTGGATGTACTTCTATCACCTGCATTCCTGAGTCGGTTGACAGCCAATATGTTAGATTCCACCTCCACGGCCGCATTCTGCATGTGGGCCAACGTAGCAGCTCTTCTCTCCCTCAGCAATAGGCAGAATTCAGGATCAAAAGCACTGGAGTAAGTGATCTTTGTAGAATCTTCAGAGGGTTTTATCTCAGCAGGGATTATGTTGTACATTTTATTAAATCTCTTGGAGAAGTCAGAGACAGACTCTCCTTCCTTTCTCTTCAATGACCCAAAATCTGTCATGTAATACATGAAATCCTTTTTATCTCCCCATTGTCTCAAAAAGGCATTGTCTAGTGCTTCAATCCCATCAATAGATCCAAGAGGCAGGGCCTTAAACCATTTTCTAGCCTCTCCTTGGAGACTATGGAAAAAGATCCTCATCCATAGGTCTGCATGCATGATGACATTATCATCTGTGAAACTGTAAAAGGATTCTAGGTGTTCTTCTGCAGTTATGTCCCCTTCTCCTGTAAACTTAGGCAGCTGCTTGAGGTAACCATTTGCCGGAAGAGCATTGAGAGGCTGAGGTAACAAAAGGGGAGCATACCTAGTGGCTATAATAGCCTCCATTCTGATCATAGGAGGATTAGCACCAGCCATAGGAATATTAGGTGGAGGAGAACTCGGAGGAGAAGGAGTTCACGAAGGGGCTACTGGGAATGAGTCACGAAGTGGAGTGGGAAACAAGAGAGGATTTGAGGAGAAGGCTAATGAACCCAAGTTCGCAGTTGCTCCTCTTTGTGCAGGAGTGGTAAAATCCTCTGCAGTCACGGATCTTCGTCGATAAACAACTTCAAAGGAGAGGGGAGTGACAAGGGTTTCTCCTTCTAGTCCCAGACAAGGAGAGGAAAAATCAGCAGGAACACTCCCAAAATTCAGGAAACGGGAAGCCTCTGAAGGAGGTCTATCAAGAAACTAAGGGGGAGAAAAGGGAGTTATTACAGAAGGAGATGGTGGATTACCTGTTTCGGCGATGGAAACTTCTTTTGCAGAGCTCTTTCCCTTTCTACGCACCGCTTCTGAGTCAGCTTCAGGTGTAGCTAGAGGCAGCTGTGGATGAGACTGCATGTGTTTGCCTCTGAAATCCACAATTAAAACAGCGGGTTCTCTCTAGTGGAGTCGTCACAATGGAGTCGCCAGGTGCACAGTAGCAATCTCGATAATTTTGATATCTGATGCACCTTCAGAATCAGTTAATTGTTGTCGTTCAATCCCAAGGAAAATATTCAACTTCGTCCCCGGAAACGGTGCCAGAAATGTTGGCGACGGAAGTCACTCCTAGATTTCTAGCAGGAGCAGAGCCTGATGCCCATAAGTTTTATGTCACAATGGTTTTTATGGGTGATCAAATGGACAGAGACTCGGGGAAATGTCACTCTAACTCAGAGACTGGGTCCGGCGTGTATGAAACAAAAGAGGTCTTGATCTAACTTCAATCAGTGGGTTGATTAAAGGATGAACAGGTGGAAGACTTGATAAGAAGAGTGAACAAACTACTTCGGGCAACAGGCTTTCAGAAATTTGTAGAAGAAAAACCCAGAATGCGAGCTCCTCTGGTTCAGGGTTTCGAGATACTGAAAAAGGGACTTGACTGGATTCTCCAATTCCAAGTCGTTCAGCGTTAAGAAAATCACAAAGACTGATCAGAGACGATGGAACTGTCACAATGATAAAATTATACATCATCCTATGACAGCTACGACTCAACTGGATTCTCCAATTCCGAGCAGCTCTAACACAGTTTGAACAAAGGCATGAAAGAAACTGACATTCATAAGGCAAGAAGTCTCAAGAGTTCATACATAACCAGAGATAACAGTGCTTCATTAAAGCTTTACAACTGGGAGCTCTGATCTACCATCGATATCTTACAAATTACAAAGACTGAGTTTATACACTCAGAGAAAATTGCCTCACAGGGGCACGGGCAACTATCTGAAGCTTGGTGTCCCTTCAGCCAAAATCGGATGGGCTTTCTCTGCCAGACGCTTCCTTAACTGCGCATGGCTCCTGCAGGGGGAGTAGCTGGGCCAGTAAATGCTGAGATACCGTGTGCAGGCCTCCTCCGGCTGATCGAGAACTCGGCATGGCTTTTCTGAAAAGATGGGTACACAGGACCTTCTCGAGCAGACCATTCGCTAGGCCCTCCATGCTTTGCACTTAATGACTGAGGAGAGGTTTCAACTACCCCTCCTTACCTTTCATTTACTCTGAGCAAGAAACAGTATCAAGATCAAGCCAAACTGGCATCTGAAGAACACAGTGATCCTTTCTGCAACCAAACCGGGCGCTTCGGCCCTTTGCACAATTCTTTCCATCACCCTCCAAGTGACCAGGGGCTGTGACCCTGTACCTATCTTCAAAGGAATTTTCATCGTTTCGCGTTTCGTGGATGGGAAGAGGCTACTCCTCATGCTTCAAATTTGTGAGGGGCGAGGGAACGAGGAGCCCCAATCCCACGCCAGGTGTCCGCTTTAGACGGACGGCTGAGATCTCCTCGGCGATGTTGTGGGCCGAGGCCGGGATGCCCTCGGCACTTCGTGTCTCGCGGATCTAAGTACCAATACTTCGGGACTTCTCGCGGCCAGATCTCGAGGTTTCATGCCACCTGTATTCCACTCACCGACTCTGCTATGGGCCCCACTGCCTCCAGCTGTCGGGATATCGCTTCTCGCAATCTCATGATCTCTACGCCCAAATTCTCGAGCCTTTTCTTTCGAGGCCCTGATACGTGATCCCACGTGCGGATCCAACGGCTCTCCTTGATCCAGATTCAATGGTTACTCATCTTCTCGCTCCTCGCATCCTCGTGACTTGAGTACCCAAAACCTGGGCCTTTACCGTACGAACTCCCGAGTTCGCGAGATCATCAACCTTGGATGATATCGACGACACTTTGCCCGCTCGCTTGACCTGCTACTTGGGAAAAAACAGGGATCCTTCCGTGCTGCGCTTAAGCGTTTTATGCAACTTTCATACCCGAATTCTCTTGAACCCACGACAAGAATTATCGCTAACAGGATCATCCTAATATCTTTAACCATCTCTCCTTCTCCTATATAATGATGGATTTCTCATGGAAAAGGTTAATCAAAAAGCAAGCAAGATCAAGTAAGGAATTTATGAAGGAATAGGCTGAAGATTGTGTGAGGAACTCTATTTCAATTAATGCTTGAGGTCTCCATTTGTCCATCAAGCTATTGTGGGTGATCTTCATGTAAGTTTGAAGCAAGTGTGTGTGTTGGAGAAAAGGGCCACTAAAAGGGAACCTTGCAACATAAAGGTGGCTCGATTGTATCTTCCACTTTTACTTAATATAATACGGTGGCATGTTTATTTCCCAGAAAAACATTCTCATTTTATTACATGACTTCTTGATCACGTGTATAAGTTTTCATTGAATATACTATCATTGCTTTCACTTTGGTTGGTTTGTGTTTCATTGCAAGATCAATAGCACAAGAGAACCGGAGCGAATCAGGGACAACAAAGATATAATGAAGCGATATTCAAAGGTATGTCACTCATCTCTTCTTTGATAGTAAATTCGATGATTAAGCTTAGGGAAAGCGCCATGTCCCATCTTGTTTTGTTCTAGATCTAGGTGGATCTAGGGAGATCAGTTTATGTTCGCATTCACCGATTTATCCAATAACACCATCTCTCTTCCCCTTCATCTTGCACAACCCAATGAATGAACCTATTTCTCTACAATGTAGTCCCTCGAGTTATTCCACTTCTTTTTGAGGGATCCATTGCTACTAGTCTGGAAATATCAATGTTGGAAACTCCAAGGATTATCGGTTGTAGATAGTTATTTCACAACTACCATCATTCTCATGCACACAGGCATCAATTCCTTTCAGGAATAATCAATATTTACCTATAGCCAACAAGTAAATAGTTTTTTCTCTCGTAATTTGTTTTCCATGCCCAAACCAAGACCCAAAATGATAAAGAATGAATGATGAATTGTTACAAATTATTTTCATCACCCCTATGATCGTTAATGATGTAAACATATCCTTTGTCTTAATAAGGATCAATGGCATGAATCCCTGAAGACGAATGAAGACACATTTTCCCAGAGAGATGGAATTATACTTTTCCTTTGTCAAAAATCTTATAAAAAAGGATCGCCATACCTTGCTTAGTGTTAAGGGTGCGATGATCTAGGATCGTTGTTGGTTACACCACAGTGGCCTGCGATGTCATCACAGTTTGCTCAATGTTAAGGGTGAGACAATTTTCGTATGAAGGAAAAAGAGCATCTTCTCGATTCTTCTAGAAGAGAAGCTTCGAGGGTGAGTTGGCCTCTAATCGGTTTGGATCTGAGTCGCATCCATGATCTCTTGGGATCATCCTAACGTCCTCACCCTATACTTTTCAGATTATAAAAGGAGAGGATTTCTCATGGGGAGATTTAGTTGGTTTTGGAGCTTGGGAAATTAGCTTGGGTTGAGTTGGCTAGTGCTTGCTTGGAAATTTCTTGAGTTTTGTAGCTTGGAGTTTTTGGACCTTGTATGTTGGCTTTGAGCTTTGCTTTGTCAAGATAGATCATGGATCTCAAAATATGTGGAGAAGAAGTGTGTGGGAAGCAAGGGACTGTTGGAAGGGACCTTACAACATCAAGGCATCGGTTGTATTCTCCTTTTGATATTTCTAATAGAGAAATATATTTCTTTCCCATAAAATTGGTCTTATTTTATTGTATGACTCCTTGATCACATACATAGGTTTTGTTGAGTATACGTTGGTGCTTTCACTTCGTTGGATTGTGTCTCTTTACAGGTTCAACATCCCATAAGACTTGGAACAGAGCAAGGATGACACTAGCGAGGACAAATGACATTTAAAAGGTACTTCATTTATCTCTTGTTAGTTAGTATGCTTGATAATTAAAACTTAGGGAAAGTTTTATATTTTGTCTTGTTTTGTTCTAGTTTCGAGGTGAAACTAGGGAGATTTGTTTGTGTCTGCACTTCCCAATTTGTCTAATAAGAAAATTGGCGACCATATTGGGGAGTATATTTTTTTCCTATTTTGTCTTGCTTTCTTGCTTTGATTTCCCAGGTTCTATTTTCTGAGTCACTATGAGAACCAGATGAACTCTTTGACTGTTTAAATTCACTGGAAAACCTTCTTGCTTTTTATTTTTTCTATTTTTCCTTTGATCGTCGCACCTTTCTTTGAGGGACAATGTGATGATATAAAATTAGTACACCCTGCCTTTAGACACAGTGTGACGTCATCACACTGTACTATTCTCTGGCCCGCGATGATCTAGGATCGTTGCACTGTGCTGGTTGGTAGGCCGCAACGATTTTGTGAAATTTTTTACTTTTTGATGGTTTTCCCTGCCCAGATTTGTGATAAGTGTTTGGGGTGATTTTTTAGATCTGATTACAGTCTTCTTAACCATATTTGAATCCACTTTTAACCATCTTTTCTTTGTTTTAGATTGTTTGTTTTTGAAAGATTTTATCTCTTTCTTTGAGTGTATTTTTCTTACAAAGCATTGTTTTTTCTTTAGAATTGGTTGGTGAAAGAACTTATTTTTATTTTATTGAATAGTTCGTGTTAAAAGAGAAAATGTGTTTGGGTTTCTTTATTTTATAGAGATTTTCTATTTCCTTTAGCTATCTTTGAAACACAAATTTAAATTTCTTGCTTTGCATTTGAAGTAGCGAAATTGCATGGTTTTTGGCATTTTTTGGTCTTGAATCGTGTATTGGTGTACATTCACTTTGGCTCATTTATTGACGATCTTGATATTGATGAGTTTAATACATTTTTGGTACATTGTGCATCTGGGAATGATAAACGTTTTCTCCTTCTCGTAATATAGCTTTCATCGAAGTGAAATATTTGCATTCTCATTTCTTTTCATTGTTTAGAGTCGGTCAAAACATCATTTAGTCCATGCCATTTTCCTCTTGAGTAAACAACAGCCTTAAAATAAAGTGCTTATAAAAATTGATTAGACATTTTTTTATTTTATGGTAGCAAACCTACATTAGCTTAGGTTGTAGGGATTCAGAATAGGTGTGAAAGATAACTTTCCAAAGCTGCAAACAAACATAGTATCTTGTGATAGGGAGAGTTAAATCCACTTATTACATTTTGTCCTGGGAATCCATTCTAACACAAGGGTCAATCATGAGGTCACATTAGGGCTTCCAAAGTTACTCACCCTGCTTTGTTGGTCTTAGTGTAGAGATTGTGTGTATTATTGGGGGTCACTTGAGAACAAAATCATGTTGGGACCTTCTCGAGTTGATTTCGGGCCAGATACCCTGCCTTTGTGTGTGGATCGAACTATCAATTGTTTCCCCAGGCATCATTGTCATAATTGGTAACCTTAGTAGCCTATCTTCTTAGGATATTTACACAAGGTGACTATGGAGGGGCAAGTCTTCATGGTACCTAGAATCGACGTTGGCCAAACTCACTCGGGCTCCTTGAGGGTATACCCACGATTATGTGTGGAAGCTTGCACCAAGGTAAGTTTGTTAAGCAGGTCGTCAACGTAACTTTTCCACCTGCTCTATCTCAGCCCCTTCTTACGTTGTTCTTGTGATGTTAGATTTCATCACCAACTAGTGCATTCATTGTGAGAAGGTTTTTCTTGTTTGTTTGCTTGCTTCCTAGATTTTATGCTCAACTTTCACTCTTTGAAATTCCATACACCTGACAATGTAATCAACAACATCCTTCTTTATCCTTGGCCAAAAGTATTGTCTTATTATTGTTGCAATTTGTTTTGGTAACCAGAATGTCCAGCATATGGAACATTATGAATTTCTTTTAATACCAAATTCTCGATTTCTCTAGAATTAGGAATATAAACTCTATTTTTATGCATAAGTATCCCATCTTCCTCTATCTCATACTCTTTAAATTTATCTTCTACATTTTCCTACTGTGAAATTTCTTTTACCTGTAGGCAGTGTTGATCTGTAACAATAACATCTAAAATTCTACTCTTTAAATATGAATTATGCATACTAATGGTTGTAGCATGCATGAGATGTACCCTTTTGTTGAGTGCATCAACAACTTTATTTTATTTTACTTTGATATGATTGATGTCAAAGTTTCACTCACTTAAAAATTCCATCCATCATGTTTTCTTGGCATTTAAATTTGGTTGTTCAAAAAGATATTTCACACCACTATGGTATGTCCTTATTTCAAATTTATTTCCCAATTAGATAATGCCTCCAAATATTCAATGTATGAATTATGGAAACAATTTTCAAATCATGTGTGGCATAATTGCTCGCATGTTCTTTAATATTTTTGGATTCATAGATAATGACATGTCCATTTTGAGTAAAGACACGACAAATCCTGTGAGAAGGGCGCTTGACCGAGAAAAACTAGTTTACCAAGTGAAGGTTTCAACCTAATTTACTCATTTTCCCAAAGAAAATATATATTCAAATGATCAAAGCCTCCAAGCAACACTAATTATTATCTTATTAGTTAGGAAGAAAAATTTGCTTGTTCCCTGCTTCCTCTCCCATACGATCGAACGTAGTTCCAGAGATTGGATTGGCTCTATTCCGCAGTTGTTGTGAGCCATCAATTTGACCTTCCCATTGCTTCCTCTGCTTATAGTTGAAACACTACCTATTCTATATTGATAATGAAAAAGGAACAAGGATGATATGATGCCTTTTTGGGTAGATTGTGGCTTCAACAAGCACGAGTCATTCATGACTGGGATAAGTTTGATCTTGGATTATATACACCGATAGTAATCCACTATAGTACACCCTATGGGGGATAGTCTTGACAACGATTGATACTTTGTCCCAAGTCCTTCTTTGCATGCATCTGTGCATAAAAAAAAATTCTCATCTGGGTCAACAATCTTCAAAATAGGTGCACTAGTAAGTAACTCTTTCAAAAAATTAAAATTTTCTTCACACTCTATTGTCCTTTAAAATTTTATTCACACTTAATCCCCTTCTTTTGTAAAGAGGTTGTGGGATGGGCAATTTTAGAGAATCCTAATACAAATCTCATGCAGTATCTAAATAATCCCATAAAATATCTAACTTCTAAAACATTCCTTAGTGTTGGTCATCCTCTAATGGCTTCAATCTTCTCTAGATCTACTGCTATACCTTCCTCTGAAATAATGTGCCCCAAATAATGGATCTTCTCTTGGTAAAAAAAAGCACTTGCTTAGCTTGGCATAAATTTGATGTTCCCTCAACACTTGTAGTACCAACCTCAAGTGGTGTTCATGCTCTTCCTCAGATTTAAAATAGATAAGTATGTTATCCAAGAACACATTGACAAACTTATCCAGATAATTTATGAATATGTCATTCATTAAGTGTTAAAATTCCGCTTAAGCAATTAAGTGTATTCGGTATTCTTTAACATTTAACAATTAGAACAATAAATACATACATAAATATCACTAAAAGAAGGACACCCACAATATACACAAGATTTACCTTGGGAAACCCTCTTGGGGGAGAAAACCAAGCAAAGCTTCTTCAATATAGATTCATTAACAAGTACAATGTCTCCTCCAAGAGAGATCTCAAAAAAAAAAAAGATAACCAGAAGATAGACTAGAAAACCTTACCGGAATAGGGTAGTGCACCACTAGACCAAGATAGATCTCCAAAATATAATTTACATTTGACTTTTACAAAGGCACAATAGGGCCAACTTTACAAATACAACATAATATTATTCTTTAGGGCTTTAACTTGGTCTAATACAATACAGATACAATAAGAACATCTTATAAAGCTACTCAAACTTCATCACTCCCTCTTAGCAAGGAAGGTATTCTTTTGGCATGATCGTCACGATTGCTTCTGCACTTCTATACACTTGACCTTTGACTTGTTGAATTTCCATGAATCTATATTGAAGAATTTTTGTAAGCATGACATGCATCCAGGGTCTCATCATCCTTTTGGGATTTATGTCATCACGAGGCTCCAACTAGTTCATACATAACTAGGAAACTCACCAGCTCACACCGAATATGGCATCTAGTTCATATAGAACTAGTAACCTCTCCAACTCACATAGAATCTAGAATCTAGTTCATACAGAAATAGTAAAATCGCCAACTCACACAAAATCTAGCATCTAGTTCATACAGAACTAGTAACCTCTAGTTTCCACGCCAGGAAACTAGTCGACAATGACCAGACATGTAATCACAAGGATTAGGTGATGTAGTGCACACACACTACCCATCTAGACCAAGGCTAGAAAACACCTCCAACCACATAGGTTGGCTATGTTGGATTACTGAGAGGGGGGTGAATCAGTAATAGAGCAATAATTATCCTTTTTCACCATAAAATGCAAGTGTTATATCAATGTAGCATTATCATCCAATAGTTGCAGAGTAAATAAACTATGAACAAATGAGAAATCACACACATACACAATACACCGGTGTTTTAAGTGGAAACCCAAAGTGGGAGAAAACCACGGAATTATTTTTCTTATATGTCTTTAAGAACTACATTCATTGGAATCACCAACTTCCTTTGTTTTCCAGTTGCAACAGGAAGAAGGCTCCAACCCCCTAGTTTCTCAGGCTACAACCTGAAGGAAGCTCCAACTCCCCAATTCTCTGGCTACAACCAGAAGGAGGCTACAACCCCCTATGTTCTCCGGCTACAATCGAAATGTGGCTACAACCACCTGTCCTTGCCCCGTCCAATTGCACTAGTATATAAGTAAAATGATGGAACCACTATCACACTATCACTGTGAAATATATTGTTGTAAACATGTACCAATCAACCTGCACCAAACAACCTATACCAATAACTTGAACCATGCATCAAACTGTACCTCAACCTTAATCAACATGTACCATAAACAAGTGCATCAACCATGCACCAACCTGTACCAAACAACATATAATCAACCTATACCATAAACAAGTGCATCAACCATGCACCAACCTATACCACAACCTGTACCATGAATAAGTGCATCAACCATGCACCAAACCTGTACGAATAACACGTCACAACAACCTTTCAAAGCAACCTATCACAAAAACTTGTCTCATTAATCTTATCAACCAAATCATATCTACTCAACAAGATCAATCACCAAGACAAATCTCAAAGATGTGCATCAACCAAGCATAACACAACAACTCATAATCATCACCAAGATCAATATGTGCTTCTAATAATATACCAATACAAGTATGCTACATCATCCATAAACCATGTATCAACAATACTACTAACAAGTGCCTCCAACCATGTACCAAGTAGATACCAATCATGTATCAACTACTCATCAACTATGACTCATCAACATGTACCAACATCATCAACTATACACCTCATGTATATGCCAACTCATCAACTACTTGTCTCAACCATGTACCCAAAATGTACCTCAACCAAAATCCCTCATCAATTTCATCATCCAAATATGATTGTAACTCTGTAATAGACCCGATGTATATGATCACATACCTTCAAACCTTCCTTAACTTTAACAACAACATACTAGCATTTTCATCAAATTTTTCTTTAGTCTCACATGACTAGTTTTGGATTAGTCAACAACCCTAACTTGAAATTATCATAACTATGTACCTGTAATGAATAAAGATCTGAAAATAGTACACAATGTTATTCAGTGTGATTTATGCAATTCCTCCAGGTGTCACTACTTGGAACCTCTCAAAAAGGAAGTTATAGCAAAAATGATATGCCTTATTGAATTTTGGCTTATTCTAGAGAGCGAAATTGTAGAGTGTGCCCCGCACGGAATATTTTTTGTATGTGTCTGAAAATTTTACACAAAATACTAAGGACTGTACTATAACCAACACATTTGGTCTTACTAAATTTGGATCTATTATGAAAAAATTATGACGTTTTTACCCAAAACACTTGTTTTAGACTAGTTTTAGGACTAGCCACAAACCCTATTTTCCACAGAGTGTAACTCCAAAAATACAATGACCCACACGATGAAATTTGTACCACAGCTACTTGGATATGTTTTCTCAATGGAATCTCAATTTCACAGTTTGAAACATTCTAGAAAATACATTATTGTGAAAATGGTGAGACGACCTGTAAATAACATACCTTAGAAAGCATCATCAAAAGAATTTATCCTCCCTTGAATTTTGGCCTTCTTTACTTCACCTTCTCTTTGAAATTCTTCTTAGATATCCTTTGGTTACCTCAGCCACCTGTATATATTCAATATGATCAAGTGTGATTAAAATTAGAGAGCCTTGCCTCTTATTTATACTCTCCAAGTAGCTTCCTTAGAAGCATCTTCTAGGCCACTTTGTCCACATAGCCACTTTGTTTGCATAGTCACCTATGTCCAACTTTTCCCAAATTGCCACTTGTCCATGTATCCAATAGCCACTTGACCAATTAACCCATTTTCCTCATTTTAGGGTTAACCTTATTATAACCACTTTCCATAATTAGAAAGTTCTCTATTTACTTTATTATTTAAATAATCCTCCTTGACTTTGTCACTTCACTTTATTATTTAAATAATCCTCTTTGATTTTGTCACTTCACTTTATTATTTAAATAATCCTCTTTGACTTTTTCACTTCACTTTATTATTTAAATAATCCTATTTGACTTTGTCACTTCACTTTATTATTTAAATAATTTCTTCTTTGCAAGCACTTTGACTTATTTGACCTTTTGGGGTTTCAAGCCAATCATATGAGGGTCCTTCAACTTCGTAAGGCCATAACTCTCAAACCATGAGGATTTATGTGACGTTCCACATACCACCGTAAATGACATGACATGTAATATCCATTTAGAATAGTCTTACCTACAAATATATCAAAACTCATACCATTTTACATCAAAAAAACTTGGGTCCATTACCCAAACCTTTGTGCTACCAAAATTTGCTACCGGACTTTCTTGAAGGGTTGACATCAATGACAACCAACCAAATTAATCAACAATCTCCCCCTTTGGGATTGATGGCAAAACTTTGATGCAATATTGAAATCATATCACTCATGCTCCCCCTGGAACCATGCCCACATCTCTATGACCAACGCTCCTCCTGGAACCATGCCTTTGTCCTCTGCATCTGATAAATCTCTCCCCCTTTGTCATCAATGGCAAAGGTATCTTTCCATTAAGGGTTTCTCCCCCTAACTGACTCGTCTAATCTCCCAACATGAACTGTCCTCTTTACGATGCTTCCTCGTGTACATCTAAGACATATAAAATAAGCATTCAAAATCATTCATTTTAGAGTAGAAATTACTCCTAGTATCTGGCGAATATACTCAAAGGCTTCTTGTGGAAGCGGTTTTGTAAAGATGTCTTCCACTTGTTCTTTTGTGCCCACATATTCAACTCTGATGTTTTTTCTCTGCAACCTGTTCCCGTAGAAAGTGATACTTGATTGGAATGTGCTTTTTCTTGGATTGCATCATCGGGTTCTTTGAGATACCGATGGCACTTGTATTATCACAATAGATTGGAATGGGCTCATCATACTCATCATGCATATCTATCAGAGTTTGTTTCATCCATAGAACATGTGTACAACATGATGTTGTTGCAATATACTCTACCTCGGCTGTAGATAAGGATATTGATGATTGTTTCTTGCTTAACCATGATACTAAACACTCACCCAAGTAGAACGTTGCACCATTGGTGCTTCGTCGGTCATCAATGCAACCTGCCCAATCAACATCTATGTAGGCAATAAGTGATAGATCATTTCCTTTTGGATACCATAATCAAAACTCTCATGTTCCTTTGAGATATCTGAAAATCTTCTTCAGTGCTAATAAATATGATTCCTTTGGTGTTGCTTGAAATCATGCCACTTGTCCAACTGCCTGCATTACATCTTGATGTAGAGGTTGTTGTCTACGCTTCATTTCCATAGTTTGTAGGGATTTTTTTTATTGGTGTTTGTGAGCATTACTCTGTTTTGATTGTGAACTATTGTATGCATTGCATGTGTCCAAAAATATATATGTCAATTTGGAATCCATTAGCATTGTTCGAGCCATTTCTTGTGTAATTGTCATCCATTATGATAATGTTCCTTTGTCTCTGAACCACTCTATGAACCAATCTATGAATCCATGCTCTCATCCACTTTCATATATATTTCCAAACCTACTAAGTATTCATACAAATCCATCTTTTTCCATATTTTCCAAGACTCTACTTGTGCAATTGTCCATAATGTTGACCCATTTATCACTATACTATCATGAAGTCTTGATTAATCTATCAAATTGTACTTCTGCTAACTGAATGCTCTAGATATGTCTTCTCAAAATCTGCAAGCTACTCGAAGAATGGTTCTTTGTTCTATCACAGCTATTGCATAGACTCCCCCTGTCTAATATTCATATTACCTGGGAGTCTCTAAGTCGGATGGCTCAGAACAATTCCTGCTCTAGTGTGCATTCATCATCATCTTTATTGGTAGATTCATCATCTCTCTAAGCTCTGACTTCTTTCTTGTTGTCTATGGATTCATATTTCACTACAATACCTGAAAGTACAATCTCCTGAACATGTTCTTATTTACTTCTTCTTTTATTTCATTTATTTTTCAAACCTTACTATATTTGACATCCTTCTTATTCTCTATAGATTTTTCTTCATCTCGTTTTATTGCCAATCTTGCGATCTCTGGGACCTGGTCTTTGTTCACCTGTTCTTCCTGTTTTCTTATCCATACTTTCTTATATCTTATATCAATGGTCTCTTTCATTGGAGTATCAATCATGCTTCTATAATCATGAGCTATGTGTCCATAGTTATGACATTTGTAACATTCAATGTTACGTGGGGCCACATAGGCATTTCTTGCTGGAACATTTCTTTTATAATCCCTACAATATGCAAACTTATGTCCAAAGTTAGTACAATAAAAACAATGACCATAAAAGAAATTTTCATACCTGAGAGTGAATGATATTCTTTGTGGTGTACTCCTTCTGAATTTCTGCCTTAACTGATCATGATCATGATTGAAGCTTATTTGTGGCTTGAACATGGATGATCTTCTTGAAGATATATCTTTATTAGTTTTCTTAGATTCTGGTTGACCATGATTCCTTCCTTTGAGTACTTCTGCATAACTCTTTCTATTTTCTTCATTCTTCTTTTGTAGCAACGTAGAGTGTTTCTCTTCATTCTCTACAACTGATGTGGATGTTTCTGTCTCTTCAATGTTCTTGTTGAGCTTGACGATTTTGACTCTTAGTGTGACAACTTCTTCTTCAAGATTCTCAACCTCTTCTTCTTTCTTCATTATCTGAGACTTCATGACCTCTTTTGTTCTCTTTGCTTCTTCAAGTTGGATTTTCAATGTAATTATTTCTTCTTCCAGACTTCTCTCTTCTTGACCAAACTCTTCCTAAGTTGGGTTAAGTCATTGTTTCTTTCCTTGAGATGATCCATCATTATTTTTTCTCTCTTTTTTGCTTCTTCCTTTTGTGATGATATGTTGGCTTCTAAACATTTCTTTTGACATTCTATAGTTTCTTCAATTCTTTTGGCCTCTTCTAGTTGAGATCTTAAATTCTTGATGACCTGCTGATCTTTTTCGGAACCTTGAACACTTTCCTTTTGCTTCATTAATTATTTATTTGATGAATTGTTTTCTTCTCTTTCTTTCTTTATATATTCAATTGCACTGATAATTTTTTCTTTGTAATCAACTTATGCTTCTTCATACTCTTCATATTCTGAATCTGTCTAACATGATGATCATCTCTCTTCTTGTTTTGTATCTACATCTTCTTTGGCATTCTCTGAATCTATGATGGGTGAAGAATATATGTCATGTAACTTATCCCAAAGTTCTTTGGCTGATGAAAATTTACCAACCTTTTCTCTTACCGAATTAGGTAATCCTTCCCAGATGAAATTCATTGCTATTTTGTTATTCTTCTTCAATTCCTTCTTGGCTACAGTCTCTGCCCTTTTTGAACTATCATATCCCGTAACAAATTATAGCCAAATATAATGTCCATGTGCCTGTAAAAATACTTTCATCCTACTACTCCACATCTCATAATTAAAACCGTTATGACCATTAAACATTGGTACTCCATTCTCAAAATAATCCATGATATCCTTCCAGTGGTTAAAATGTTTCATGAAGGAACCGACTCTGATACCAATTGTTGGATTACTGAGAGGGGGGTGAATCAGTAATAGAGCAATAATTATTTGTTTTCACCATAAAATGCAAGTGTTATATCAATGTAGCATTATCATCCAATGGCGGCAAAGTAAATAAACAATGAACAAATGAGCAATCACACACATACATAGTACACCAGTGTTTTACATGGAAACCCAAAGCAGGAGAAAACCACAGAATGCTTTTTTTTTATATGTATTTAAGAATTACATTCATTGGAAGCACAAACTTCCTTTGTTTTCCGGCTGCAACAGGAAGGAGGCTCCAACCCCCTAGTTTCTCAAGCTACAACCTGAGGGAAGCTCCAACTGCCCAATTCTCTGGCTACAACCAGAAGGAGGCTACAACCCCCTATGTTCTCTGGATACAACCAGAAGGTGGCTACAACCACCTATCCTTGACCCGTCCAAACGCCCTGGTATATAATTAGAATGATGGAACCATTGTCACACTATCACTATGAGATATAATGTTGTAAACCTATACCAATAAACCTGCACAAAATAACATGTACCAATAACCTGAACCATACAACAATCATGCATCAACATGTACCTCAACCTATCATAAACATGTACCATAAACAAGTGCAACAACCATGCACCAACCAGTACCAAACAACCTGTAATAAACCTATACCATAAACAAGTGCATCAACCATGCACCAACCTGTACCTCAACCTGTACCATGAATAAGTGCATCAACCATGCACCAAACCTGTACGAATACCTTTTCACAACAACCTGTCCAAAAAAACTATCACAACAACCTATCTCATCAATATTATAAACCAAATCAGATCTACTCACCAAGATCAATCACCAAGACAAATCTCAAATATGTGCATCAACCAAGTATAATACAACAACTTATAATCATCACCAAGATCAATAGGTGTTTCTAATAATATACCAATACAAGTATGCTACATCATCCATAAACCATGTGTCAACAATACTACTAACAAGTGCCTCTAACCATGTACCAATCATATATCAACTACTCATCAACTATGACTCATCAAGATGTACCAACATCATCAACTATACACCTCATGTATGTGCCAACTCATCAACTACTTGTCTCAACCATGTACCCAACATGTACCTAAACCAAAAGACCTCATCAATTTCATCATCCAAATTTGATTTGTAACTCTGTAATAGACCTAGTGTATATGATCACATACCTACAAACCTTCCTTAACTTTAACAACAAGACACTAGCATTTTCATCAAACTTTTCTTTAGTCTCACATGACTAGTTTTGGATTAGTCAACAACCCTAAATTGAAATAATCATAACTATGTACCTGTAATGAATAAGGATATGAAAATAGTACACATTGTTCTTCAGTGTATTTTATGCAATTCCACTAGGTGTCACTACTTGGAACCTCTCAAAAAAGGATTTATAGCAAAAATGGCATATCTTGTTGAATTATGGATTATTCTAGAGAGCGAACTTGTAGAGCGTGCCCCGCATAGAATATTTGTTGTGGGGATCTGAAAATTTTACACAGAATACTAGAGAATGTACTCTAACCAACACATTTGGTCTTACTGAATTTGGATCTGTTATGAAAATTTTTTGACATTTTTACCCAAAACACTCATTTTAGACTAGTTTCAGGACTAGCCACAAACCCCATTTTCCACGGAGTGTAACTCCAAAAATACAATGACCCACAAGATGAAATTCATACCATAGCTACTCGGATATGTTTTCTCAATGGCCTCTCAATTTCACAGTTTGAATCATTCTAGAAAAAAATTATTGCAAAAATGGTGAGATGAGATGTAAATAACATACCTCAGACAACATCATCAAAAGAATTTATCCTCTTTTGAATTTCGACCTTCTTTACTTCTTCTCTCTAAAATTCGGCTTAGATATCCTTTGGTTACCTCAGTCACCTGTATATATTCAATGTGATTAAAATGAGAGAGCCTTGCCTCTTATTTATACTCTCCAAGTAGCTTCCTTAGAAGCATCTTCTAGGTCACTTTTACCACATAGCCACTTTGTCCACATATTCACCTATGTCCAACTTTTCCCAAATTGCCACTTGTCCATTTATCCAATAGCCACTTGACCACTTAACCCATTTTCCTCATTTTAGGGTTAACCTTCTTATAACCACTTTCCATAATTAGAAAGTTCTCCATTTACTTTATTATTTAAATAAACCTCCTTGACTTTGTCACTTCACTTTATTATTTAAATAATCCTCTTTGATTTTGTTACTTCGATTTATTATTTAAATAATCTTCTTTGACTTTTTCACTTCACTTTATTATTTAAATAATCCTCTTTGACTTTGTCACTTCACTTTATTATTTGAATAATCCTCTTTGACTTTGTCACTTCACTTTATTATTTAAATAATTTCTTCTCTGCAAGCACTTTGAGTTCTTTGACCTTTTGGGGTTTCAAGCCAATCATATGAGGGTCCTTCAACTTCGTAAGGCCATAACTCTCAAATTGTGAGAAGTTATGTGACGTTAGACATACCACTAGAAATGGCATGACATGTACTATCCATGTAGAATAGTCTTACCTGCAAATATATCAAAACTTATACCATTATACATCAAACAAACTTGGGTCCATTACCCAAACCTTATTGTTATCGAAATTCGCTATCAAACTTTCTTCAAGGGTTGACATCAATGACAACCAAACCAATTAATCAACAGGCCCTACAGCTTGAAAATGTGGGAAACTTGCCAGCCCCGAAGGTTTGACATCTGTTGACCTTGTGCAAGGTCATGATGATTGGTGCCACAATCAGTAATGTGCTCATGAATGACTACCCACTATTGTTGCCACACTCTGATGTTGTTTCCCTGGATTCACATATGTAACTCATCACTCCCTCTTACTAGGGAATTCCTTTTGGACCACACCAAGCTTGTCCCTGAAGTACACAAACTTCACCCTTGACAGAGGCTTGGTCAAAACATCTGCTTATCTATAGCAACATACTTGATCTTCACTACTCCTTTATGCACCATATCTCTGATATAATGGTACATGATCTCGATATGCTTGGAATTTTCATGAAACACTGGGTTCTCTAACAACTTCACACAACTCTAGTTGTTACACCATATACAAGTCGCCTCTAAATCGAGATCAAAAAATCATGCAAGCAACTTCTAAATCCACACTGCTTCACTGCTAGTTGAACACATTGTTATATACTCTGCCTCATCTATACTGGGTGCCACACTAGTATGCTTCCTGCTAAACCATGAGATCATAGCTTATCCCAAACTGAAGCAACATCCAAATGTATTTTTTTGGTCTGCGACACTACCAACCCAATATGAATTAGTATAGTCTTGTAGGCTTATCTCATAATCTGAGACATATATGAGTCCATAGTCAATTGTACCTTTCAGGTACCTCATCACATGTTTTGTTGCAATCAAGTGAACACCTCTAAGTTTGACCATATACTGACTCAATGTGTTCACCAAAAAACATATATATGGCCTTGTGTTTGTTAAGTACATCAATGAACCAATCATTTGTCTATATATGATGGAATCCACTGTCTCTGAAGATGTATCACTCAATAACTTCATATTTGTCACCATTGGTGTAGGCATGGACTTACAATCCATCATTTTGAATCTCTTCAGAATCTCTACAGTATATTTCCCTTGGTTAAGAAAAATCTAACTTGGTCTCTATCATACCTCTAGACCTAAGAAATAATGCATCACACCCAGGTCTTTCAACTCGAATTGTGTAGCAAGCTTCCTCTTACTTTCAGTGATGAGCTTATCGTCTCCTGTTAAAAACAAGTCATCCACATATAACAATTTTTAGTATCAATATTTGCAGTGTCAAATTGTGGCCTCAAAATGCGCTACACGAAGTTCCAGACCCTGATAATAAAATTCACTAAAGTAGCACCGCAACTGTTCTATTTTTCTCCATATGCTTGCCTATTTTATTGTGCTACTCCTGTCACTTCTTTGAAACATCCATTTCCAATGCCATCAAATAACTTCAAATGCCAAGTAACTGACAACAAGATTTCCAGGATTTCAGCCCAAAACTATGATCATATGCTTAACAAAGGTGCTTCTTAAGTATTTCTCAGGGTTTTGTATTTTGGTGTCGGACGGGTCAGGGAAAGACATAGCTTCTGCAAGAAAACGGAGTAAAAAGAATAAGAAAGGAAAAACCCTACGATCAGATATGAAGGGGATAAGCTCAATAAAATATAAAATCGTTCTCAAACCAATAAGACAAGAAGGAACAGTTTGGATTTACTGGCATAAAGAGCTACATCAATTTTTCAAGAAGAGTTTGCAGTTTGAGAATTTCACCTTCAATGAAAATCCTAAATTTTGACTGAAAGATGATTGATTATGGAAGAACATTTTTCTTTCCTTGTATTTAAGTTACCATTCCTCTTTTTGTTATGATTAATTGTAAAATAGGAAAGGAAAGACGTTAAAAATGTTCAAAACTGGTTTTTGTATGTCACTACAAGAAGTTCCTGCAACTCTGCACACAGAAAACAGGGGATTTTGTGGAAATGATTGTTTTTGCAGTCAATTTCAAACTCATACTCTGACCATATGGAGAGGTATTTTGAAAAAATTAAAGAGTTTTTTCTAAATCCCAAACTCATCTCAAAAAACCTCCCTCAGTATTTACACAGGTATCATGGTTTGGGAGATACAAGCAGATCTTCACAACTCATTTTACAGATTTGAAAATACAGGAATTTTCATGTTTTAGTCATCTTCTTTGGGAACATATTACGAGGATATGGAGAGGAATTATTAAAAAATGAAATAGGATTTTCTCAATAATAGGTTCATATACAAAAACATCTTTCATTTCTTACACAGGTGTCATGTTTTGAGAGATACAGTCAGATCGTTTTAGCTCATTTTTCAGATTTTAAAATTCTGGAATTTGTTGTTTTTAGTCATTATCTTTGGACACATATTCCAAAAATATGGAGAGGTATATTGAGAAAATCAAAGATTATTTTGTCAATAATAATCTCATATACAAAAACCTCTCTTAGGTTTGACACTGCTATCACGATTTGGAAAATATGCAATGATCTTCGAGACCTATGTTTCCTGATTTTGCCAATATTTTGTTGCTGCAGAATTCTAGATTTTTTTTTTTTTTAATTCGTGAAGATAGCTATCCCAATTGATCACATCAACTCAAAATATGATTTTGAGGTTGGGTATAAGATATTTCTCCCTCATATCATGCAATCAAATCATACCTTTCCACATTTCTAGTGGGTCAAAAAACAACTCCTAGAAAATAGGAACCTACCTGATTTTGCAGATTTCTTATCCCAAAAGTGTTGTAATTTGTTTATATCTTTAACTAAGGGTGGATTTACACCCCCTTAACTTTTGGATCTCAAATTACTATTTAATTTCTATATATTATGGTGAAAAACACAAGCAAAGGAGGAGGGTTCGGTCTGAGGGACTAAGGGAGAACTGGGGATGGAAACTTGATATATTATCTTAAAAATCTTTTTGTTCACCGGACCTCTATGTAAAGATATCAGCTGCAAATAAATCCAATGGTCGGTTTGTTCTCTAATTCTGCGTAAATCATATTTTCTTGTTCCTTTGATCGAATAGGCTATGCGGTTATCGAGAACACGTACGCATTTTCTGTGCTGAGAAGGTTTATGTGTAGAGTATGTTGTAACTTTTTCCACAAAGCTATTTGAGTCTTTAATTCATGTTTAAAAAGGTTTTCTAAATGTTGAATTATTCCTCTATTGTTAGACATATTGAATAATGAGATGTTTTTTTGTTATCTTACAGTTTTGTTTATCATATTTCTTCATCACATCCCACTATCTCATTTTTCTGATCTAGGTTTTATCAACCTGATTTGATGCACATAGAAAATTGGCAAAAAGAGTCTAATCAAAAGCCTCCATATTTGATCCTACCACTCTCAAAAATTTTGAATCTAAACCCTTATTGAGCATTTTGAAACAAGGTGTTCTAGGCTTGACTCTTTAGCAGTCAAGAGTCAACTTCTAGCGCTAACATCTTTTGGCATCGTTGTCGGGGAATGGAAGAACGAAGTAATCTTCCCTGGGAGAACGACATCGATCAGATTCTCTTCTTGATGGTGAAAAAGAAGTGAACATATATCAGATTGCATATCATTCACCTAGCGACTCCACAATCTAAGACTCCGCTGGAGGAAGAATCCTATTGACGAAAAAATGAAAGCATGGAAGGGAAAAAAACAGGCATTAGCTCATTATCTTTCTCCATGAAATTTTGTTCTTATTTATCATCTCATTCATGTCTTTCCCTTTGATTTTAAAGAGGATCATCCTATTTTATGTTTATTCAGATGATTGTAAGCCTACAAATGCATATTCTTCCCTAGGTAAGAAGATTTGTCCTCTTCGTGCACTATTGACCTTGATTTAATTTCATCATGTGAACCTATTGAAAAAGATGAGGTTTATGTTTCAATTTCTCCTAAAATTGACTCATATTTTAAACCTATGGATTACAAAGTTGATACACCTTCTGAGGTCCCTGTTGAACCTTGCAATCAGCTAGTTGACCTTTGTGTTCCACCTTCTGAAGTTCAATTAAGAATCAGAGAATTTTTTAAACCTCTCAGGTTGCCTCCTATCCTAAATGCTTACCCTCCTATGTTTTGTGATTACCTTCATGTGTTTAAAGGATTCAATCATATTGCAATAGATAAGCACATGGAATCTTTTGAGGATTTTGTTGATAATTTCAAAATCATGCATGAGGATGTTATCTTAAGGTTATTTTCCAAATCCTTCGTCGGGGATGTTGCTTTATGGTTTAGAAATATGAAGGCTTGTTCTATTTGTTCGTGGATTGATTTTCATCATGTATTCCTTAGATATTGGGGTGAAAACAAATATGTTGATCAGTATTTGATCGAACTTAATAATATGAGAAGAGGGAAGGATGAAGCCCTTTCTACATTCAACAAGAGGTTTCACAGTTTTTATTCCAGTATGCCTTTGGAGATCCGACCTTTTGAAATTGTTGCCATGGTATATTATACGCTATCTCATGATCCTGAGTTGTTCCTTTATATCAGAGAGAGGAAATTCTCATCCCTTGAATAAATGTTTACTAATGCTGAGGAGATCGAGGAGAATTTTCGAGCATGTGGAAGGTTGCCAAAGCAGTTTTGGGATGAAAGTTTTGAACAAATTAAAGCTTATGAGCAACACGAATCAGATTTGGATGCAGATCAACTAGAAGAAGGATATGGACAAGAGGATGTTTATGAATAGAAGTCAGATTTGGGACATCTTTCTGCATCATTTTCAGATTTCAATTCTTTTTTAGGTCTTGAAATTGATTTTTCTACTAATGAGAATGCAGATTTATATGCTCATAACTTATACCAACAAGGTGAATTTACAAATACATATAACTATTTTTCTAGTTATGAGCCAAGAGTTGATTTTTTTTATGAGGATGATCATGAGGGTCATTTTTCAAAGGATAATTTTCTTTGTGGAAGGTTTTCAACTGGTCATAGTAGGAACCCTTTTATTCCTAGTATTGAAGTGTCGCATGACTATTTTGTTAAGGAAAAAATTGCTGCTCCAAAGGGTTTGACTGTTCATACAGGAAATCAATAGTCTTTGTTTGTTTATGATGATCTCCAGGATTATATGTTTTCAAGTTTTGATCAGGGATTTGTATTGCATGATCAAAGAAATTTTGTTTCTCCGGATCGTCATGGGAAAGGGTTGTTGTTGTTGAAGGAGAAAGGAGGTCACCTTTTTCTTAGCAAAAGAGAATTCATGCAGTGGCAGACATCTCATATGGATCAGCAGTTTTGTGATCTTGGTTTTGAAGACCAAGTAGCACTAATGTTGGATTCTTATTTTTTTAATTCTTTGAATATTTCAGATTTCATCATATCACTAGCATTTGAAGGTGAGTATGGTTTTCCAAAGAATTTGTGGTTGTTGTTATATCTCTGTTGTTATCCATTAATCAGTTGTAGATATGTGATTCTATTAATTGTGAAGTTACTTTCATGGTTGCTATGGAAATTTTCATTTACTTGAGAAAATTGGAGAGTTGGTTAGACTAGAGTAATGTAGGATGAATAAGCTCTATTTTCGAGCATTTGGTGTGTTTCATTTTGTAAAGTATGGGCAGACTACAGTATGCAGCAGTATATTTTGTTTTCATCGGTGTGTTTTTAGAATTTGAATAAGTTGTAGAGGTTTGGAAGGTGGTGAATGACTCCATAGCCCAATGAGTAAGGCACAAGTCTACAAGTTCTTGGCAACTCGCAGGGAGCATTCCATCCCCTATGGATCCCATGTTAGTATCCATATTTGTAGTGTCAAATTGTGGCCTCAAAAGGAGCTACAGGAAGTTCCAGTCCCCGATAATAAAATTCACTAAAGTAGCATGGCAACTGTTCTATATTTCTCCATATGCTTACCTATTTTATTGTGCTACTCTTGTCACTTCTTTGAAACATCCATTTCCAATGCCATCAAATAAATTCAAACGCCAAGTAATTGAAAACAATATTTCTAGGAGTTCAGCCCAAAACTATGATCAGATGCTTGACAAAGGCACTTCTTAAGTATTTCTCAAGGTTTTGTATTTTGGTGTTGGACGGGTCAAGAAAAGACAAAGCTTCTGCAAGAAAACAGAGTAAAAAGAATAAGAAAGGCCAAACCCTACGATCATATATGAAGGGGATAATATCAATAGAATAAAAAATCATTCTCAAACTAATTAGACAAGAAGTAACAGTTTGGATTTGCTGGAAAAAGTAGCTACATCAGTTTTTCAAGAAGAGTTTGCAGTTTGAGAATTTCACCTTCAATGAAAATCCTAAATTTTGACTGAAAGATGATTGATTATGGAATAACCATTTTGTTTCCTTGTATTTAAGTTACCATTCCTATTTTTTTTCTGATTATTTGTAACATGGGAAAGGAAAGACGTTAAAAATGTTCAAAATTGGTTTTTGTATGTCGCTACAGGAAGTTCCCGCAGCTCTCCACACATAAAACATGGGATTTTCTGGAAATGATTGTTTTTGCAGTCAATTTCAAACATGGGATTTTATGGAAATGATTGTTTTTGTTTTTATGCAATTAAAAACCCATATCAAAAAACCTCTCTCGGGTTTTACACAGGTATCATGGCTTGGGAGATACAAACATATCTTTACAACTCATTTTTCAGATTTGAAAATACAAAAATTTTCTTGTTTTAGTCATCTTATTTGGGAACATATTACGAGGATATGGAGAGGAATTATTGAAAACTTAAAGATTATTTTATAAATAACAATTTCATATACAAAAGCCTCTTTCATTTCTTACACAGGTGTCATGGTTTGAGAGATACAGACAGATATTTTCAACCCATTTTTCATATTTTAAAATTCTGGAATTTCCTATTTTTAGTCATTATATTTGGGAACAGATTCCACAAATATGGAGAGGTATTTTGGGAAAATGAAAGAGGATTATATAAATAATAAGATCATGTACAAAAACCTCTCTCATTTTTCACACATCTATGACTATTTAGAAAATATGCAATGATCTTTGAGACCTATGTTTCCAGATTTTGCCAATATTTTGTTGTTGCAGAATTCTAGATTTTTTTTTAAATCGTGAATATAGTTATCCCAATTGATTAGATCAGCTCAAAATATGATTTTGAGGTTGGGGATAAAATATTTCTCCCTCATATAATGCCATCAAACCATATCTTTGCACATTTCTAGTGGGTCAAAAACCAACTCCTAGAAAGTAGGAACCTACCTGATTTTGCAGATTTATTATCCCAAAAGTGTTGTAATTTGTTTCTATCTTTAGTTAAGGGTGGATTTCGATCCCATTAACTTTTGGATCTCAAATGTACTATTTAATTTCTATATATTATGGTGAAAAACACAAGCAAAGGAGGAGGATTCAATCTGAGGGACTGAGGGAGAGATGGGGATGGAAACTTGATATATTATTTTAAAAATATTTTTGTTCAACAGACCTCTATGTAAAGATATCAACTGAAAATAAAGCCAATTGTTAGTTTGTTCTCTAATTATGTGTAAATTGTTTTTTCTTGTTCCTTTGCTCGAATAGGCTATGTAGCTATCGAGTATATGTACACATTTTTTGTGCTGAGAAGGTTGTTGTGTAAGGTATGTTGTAACTTTTTCCATAGAGCTATTTGAGTCTTTAATTCATGTTTAGAAAGGTTTTATGAATGTTGAATTATTCCTCTATTGTTAGACATATTGAAGAACATGATGTTTTTTTATTTCTCATATTTCTTCATCACATCCCACTATCTCTATTTTTTTATCTAGGTTTTATCAACCTGATTTGTTGCACATAAAAAATTGGCACAAAGATCCTAATAACAAGCCTCCATATTTGATCCTACCACTCTCAAACATTTTAAATCAAAACCCTTATTGATCATTTTGAAACAAGGTGTGTTAGGCTTGACTCTTTAGCAGTCAAGAGTCAACTTCTAGCGCTAACAACAGTAATATCATTGGTCCACCATATACAACCTTATAGTAAAGGTTGGAATTTGATTTAATCTTGGTAAATCCCAAGCTCATCGGGAAACTGTTAATTCTACCAGACCATTCCTTGGGTGCTTGCTTTAATCCATACAAGGATTTCTTCAATTTTCACACATGTGTTTGACTGTCATGTGTCTTGAAACCTTGTGGTTTTCCCACATACACTTCCTCTTCTATTACACTATTTATAAAAGTTGTCTTCATGTCCATATTGTGTAACTTCCACTTCATTATTGCAACTATCACAAGTATAGATCTAATTGAATTGTATCTCGCCACGGGAGAAAATGTTTCCTCATAGTCTATTCCTCCTTTTTGGGAGAAACCACGCTCCACAAACCTTGCCTTGTACTTCTCGACACTGCCATATGATGAATGTTTCATCTTGTAAATCCACTTGGAACTTACCACTATCTTCTCTTTCAGTCTCGGAACCACATACCAAACATCATTCTTTACAATGGACTGGTATTCCTTAATCATGGCATCCTTCCATTCTTTATTCTCTGCAGCCTCTTCATAAAAGGTAGGATCAACATCAATAATGTCACTTAGCAATTCCACATAACTAGAGTATGGTCGTTGTCTCTTGCTTTCTTTGAAAGATCCATCTAGAGCACTATACTTCTCTACATCCTGAATAATTTCTTGAGCCCAAGATGGTCTTCTCTTCTTTGTATTCATCTCTCAAGATGAATCTGCAGGTATTTTTGGTTCCTCCATATCATGATCTTATAGTACAACATCATCGCCTGCATTTGTATCTACAACTTTGGGAGCTTTAGGTTCCTCATCATGGACCTCATCTAAATGATTTTGTCTCGATCTACTGAAATTTGTATCCTCATCAAAGGTGACATCTTTGCTAGTCTCAATATGTCGGTGACTAGGGAAGTAGACTTGGTATGCCTTCGATGTTTCACTATGGCCAACAAATATACCCTTGTTTCTTGAAGGGTCCAACTTCGATCTCCTGTCCTTGGGAACATGCACATACACTGGACAACCAAATATCCTCAGGTGCCTAACCTCTATATTTTTACCTATAAACATTTCTTCTGGTGTCTTGTTCCCAAGTACATGGTGGGGAATTATGTTTTTCATATATACAATGATCCTGGATGCTCCTACCCATATATGCATCAGTAAATATTGATCACGAATCATGGCCTTTATTGCTTCCTTGATTTTTCGGTTCTTTCTTTCTACCACACCATTCTTCTGAGCATTGTAGGGAGTAGAGAGCTCCCTCTTAATCCCAACTTCTTTGCAGAATGCCTTGAATTCATCTAATGTGAATTCCCCTCCATTATCTGACCTTAATATCTTTATATTCTTTTCAAAAAGGTTTTCAACAAGTACTTTGAATTCATTGAACTTGTTGAATACTTCAATTTTAGCTTTCAAAAATTAAATCCAAGTGTTACATCAGAAATGATTAATAAATGAAACATAATATACCCTCTAAGTGAAGTGGCTGGCATTGTTCCACACAAGTATGAGTGTACGATATCCAAGGCTCCTTTGGCTTTGTTGTTGCTTCTTGGAAATGGGTTCTTCATGTTCTTTCCTTGTGTGCATCCCTTGCATATGCCTTCATGATTCACTTAAATATCTGAAAACTTGTCACCATCTTGCTCACGATCAGTAATGCTTTGTAATGTATGTGAGAAAATATTATATGCCACAACTCACTCGAAGTAATTTTTTTGTGTATTAATGTTGAATTTGAATGTCCCTTCAATTTGTATAGACCTCCTTCTTGAAAACCAATCACTAAAGCATCATCAATATACTTTCCTCTTAGCCACATGAGAACTTCACCATCAATTAAATAAAATATGAATCCTTTCTCATCCAAAGCTAATATAGAAAGGAGTTTCTTCTTCAAACCAAGTACATACAAAACATGCTTCATCTTCATAGGCTTTACAAAATCCAATATGTAAGAAGCTTCTCCTACTCCTTTAATGGGATATTGATAGTCATCACTGAGCTTCACCTTGTGAGGTGAATCCTTCTGAACTAATTCTGAGAAAGAATAATTGTAACTTGTCATGTGCTTAGAAGCACCACTATCAATAAGACATGTGTCACTTCCATGAGTAATTGTTCCTGTAAGAGTTGATAACAATACATCTTCTTTGCTTGAGTCATCTTCTTTGGCTCTCTTCTGATCAAGTTCATTGACTTTTGCAGCATGAGCATGATGTATTTTATACTTTCCTTTTTTGAACTGATCTTTTGATTGGGGACAATTTATCGCAATGTGTCCCATCTTCTAGAAGATGTAACATCTGTAATTTGATTAATCCTTTTGAAAATTTTGTGTCTTTTGTGACCCTTAAGAATTTTTGTGTGAGCGAACCTCTTTCTTGTGCTTTCCTTCTCTTGCATGTGCTCCTAGAGCTTGATTTTTATCATCGCCTAGTTTCTCTTCTCTTGCTGTCAATCTATCTTCTTCCTGAGTGCAATCCTCCCATAGTTTGGTAAAACTTGTTAGATTTCTTCTTGAACAGATTCCCTGAATGAATGATTCCTGAGATCTTGGGAGACCATTCAATGTAGTCATTACCAGTTCATCTTATTCCATTGTGTCTTCAATGTCTTCAAGTTGTTCTCTGATTTGAAACACCCTAGTGAAGTAGGATTGAATGGTTTCTGAACTCTGCATCTTTACACTCTTGAGATGTGTCATGAACATCATTATTCGGTTGATATTCTTGCCTTCATATAATCGAGATAGGGCATCAAACATTTTCTTTGGAGTCTTCAACGATGAGACATGAGGGATCAAGTGATCCTTGATAGAATCTACGATAATCCTCTTTTCCCTAACCAGGTGTTGACGGGCGAAATTGTACGTCCGTCAATTGAGAGAGTGGAACCGGTCCGGGGTTGTCTAAATAACCCAAGCCGTTTGGAATGGACCACCCTGACGAGTTTAACGGCTCCGTTGGCCGCTCTAAGGTCTTAAGAAAACCAAAGAGAAAACTAATCTAAACTAACTAATCTATCTAAAACAAATAAAACAAACTAAAACTAAATAAAAGAAACTAAACTAACTAAAACTGATAAAACAAATTAATACACTAATCTAATTGAAACAAACTACTATATAATCTAAACTAAATATAACTATTCTAACTATTATATACAATCTACTAATTACTATTATAATAACTCAAATCAACTATCTAATTACCAGCTGCAATATTACTTATTCACAAATGTACACTATAAACAACCTACAGATTTAATTAAAACC
>ML777921.1:326060-373550 GCA_009831015.1 Picea engelmannii
AAATCCAATTTAATTTTCTTTTAATAAATATCCAAAACGAATCACTATGATTCCAATGAGTTTATCATTCAAATTAACAAAATCGAAAAGGATGCAATCGAGACAGGGTAAGAATGCTCTGTTTTTTCAGTTGCCATAAAATCAGGTCAAATAGTAATCGAACTGTTTCATATCAAATGAAATTAATAGTGAATCATATCGAATAAGATATGATTTAATTCAACACAATCATAATCGATTTCTTACGGCTATAACAATGTACATAAGATTCATATTGTTTTAATCAAATGCCAATATGGAAAGGCTATTACGATTATAGTCAAAATGAAACATGTCTAATAGAATCAACAAACTTCGCCATAGATTTCGATCGTTGAGCGTTACACAGTCGACAGACAGGACCAAAAATAGTGATCGCAACCATCAACAGAAGTGATAATCATAAACTGGGCAACAATCAAATCGAATCGTGACTGAGTCAAATATAGAAACAAATCGTAATCCTGGGCATAATCACTTTCGATCCCAAATCAAACTTAAACAATATATTTGTTGCAATATGAATCGAACTGATAACACGGTCAAACAATGTGAATCGATAGGTTGGGTATAACAGTCATGATTCGTATCTATTCGCAATTTGGTTATGCATTAACAGAATGGTATTCGAATTGGTCGAAAAAGACATGGAATATAAAATCATAACAGTTAACCATCATTGCCAACCATATCGTATAGAATATAACCAATTCGAATCGAAACATTTAACTGTATTCGAAATCGAAATACCAGAAACAGCCTGTGTTTAGAAAATATTAACAACTTCAATAAGCAACAGAGTATTCAGTTCAAACCAAATTGAAACAATCAAATCCATACTACAATTAACTGAATCAAAGCTAAATCCAATCAAAACTAATCCGGGAAACGAAATTCGATTAATCAAAAAAAAAACTATGCATATAGTGCATGCTTATGTGTCAAAGAAAATCCACGCTGTAAACAGAGCTTATGAGTTTATCATATAAACAGGTGATAGTCATACCAGTGAGGTTGCTCGAGCTATGTCAGCTTTGAATTAACAACCGTTGTAGCTGACTCCACGTTCTTAAACAAAATCGAACCTGTTGTTCGCTGTTTCTTATCCGTGGTTGTCGATTTAGCCTTTTTATTGGTGAGCGTTGCAACTTGATCCTCCAGAGCATGAATTCTGGACTGTAGCATTGGCACATCAAGGTAATACCTTTCTAACCATGAGCCACACTGATCACATGGTGGAGCAGCTGGTTGAGATAGAGCAGGAGGGGGATTTGATGAGTCACTGGGGATTTCACGAGGCATTTTAATGCCGGGGTAATTAGGATCATTTTGCAAGCAAGGTGGTAGGTTTTTGACAAAGTCGTATGAGGGTTTGTCACACAGACCTTCAGAATAGGGATTCTCACTTGTCAGGTAGAGTTCCACCTCCGAGTCAGAATCGTCACTCACCATGATAGGGTCAGGGTTGACAGGAGGTCTCGGTTTGTTTCTTTCCATGCGAGAGATTAATCGGGCATTCTTTTTTCCTTTAGAATTCGCAGTAGGTTTGGCCTTAGGCATTTTAGCCACGGGTTTAACATTTTCCACATCCTTGGTGACAGAATTGGGTAGGTCAATAGGTGAGTCGGGTAGGGTTTTAGGTAACAGAGCACTGTAAGGCACAGGGGGTACTAACTTGCTCTCGCTCACCACAGGTTTGTCAACCTGTGGTGGGGTTGAGTCCTCAAAATTATTGCGATTAAGAAAATCATTCCAACAGTCACGGTGTAACCCCAAATGACAAACCAGAAGCATTTTAATTAACCCAAAGTGAAAAAGGTTGTTATCGGCCTGGTTCCGTTTGTATCTTTTAGACATTTTAAACAGACTCCTATGTAGATAATAAGGCATATTAAGCTCATAGCCCATGAAAACCATAAGTAGCCGAAGGTGGTACAAGAAAACGAAACCATACAGGCCCTCGCAGGTGATAAACTACTTTGTTATCATCAGCAAGTCGTGCCAACGTTGCTTGAGCATATTCGCGGGCAAACCTTTGTCACAGGAGCTCACCCTTCATGACTGGAAGAGCAATGTCCACGGGACATCTTCCACTTTGCAATTTTTTGACCATTTCTATCCAGTAGCAAGCAGACCGGTAGCTAAACTGAGAAATTGCTCGTCAATTTCCAATTGGACATCCCCAACCTTGGCTCGGCAGCCATCAAAGGTTAATGCAAATTGCCGAGCCACACAAGGGTTAAAGCCATCAAACTTTCGTATGAACGAGAGCCATCCAAATTCCTCAAGGTCACTATAAGCATCGTCGAACATCAACAAAGCTTAGCAACCATTGGGTTCAGCCCTTACGACTGGATCCATGGCACGGGCACATGGTATGGTTTGGATTAAACAAAATAATGCACAGGAGCAAAGTCACTTGGGATAACAGCTGAGAACGATGAAAGGGGAGGAAAATTAATGTGCGCATGCGAGGGTGGTGGGATTATCACCACCATGCAGCAAAGCAATGGCAAAGTACAGCGTTGTTCAATCAATCATAAACCACAATATTCGGCCAACCCAAGATTTAAACGGTGGATGACATACCAATGTGCCATTGCATTGTTTGAAACCACGAACGTTCAATATAAAATCAAACCCAAAGTTAAAAATGTGCATGTTGCATAATTCAAACCATTGTCATTCAACATTGAATCAAAACCCAAATGTTTAACCAATCGTGCCATTGCATATTCAAACATTATGATCAAAGGTTTTAAAAACATAGTGACAAATGATTTCATGAAATCGACAAGCCAAGAGCTTATAATAATAAGGATCACATTATATAAAACAAAATCAACCATGACCCCTATAGAATCAAATATAACCCATAAATTTACATTCTCAATGCCTTATCAATCAAATAAAAATCAAGTTGCGCAATCAAAGCAAGAATAGGCAAATGGACATAGTTCAAAAAATCATTCCAGCCACTTAATAATAAACCAAAGGTAAGTACCAATCAGAATATCAATGAGAAGATCATGACAGTTCAAATAACGATGGAGGAGTTTTTCACGCTTACAGTCGTGAAAACTAAATCGAAATCAATTTGCAAATGTCGCAAGAAATGAAAATATGGTCTATTTGCAAAATGCGACGACAATTTGAAGTTCATAAGACGTAGGTGTAGGCAGCTTATGGGGCAATAGAAAAAATTAATTGGCTGCCAACACTAGGTTCTTCTTGTACTTTTCCTTGGCCTCATTTTCCTCTACTTCTAGAACTTCTTCTTTGACAAAACCTTCTGCATCATTATCTTCTAGAATGAGAATTACTCTATAATTCCATGCTCAGAAGTTATCAACATCCTCAAGCTTCTCATCAAGCTTGGTGTTGGAAGTCATATTTTCATTGGATGGAAATACAATAAGAAAATAAAAAAAATTCAAAGAAAGGTTTTGATCTTACCAGAAAGTGTGCTATGCTAAGGTGATTTACTCCAACTTCATTATGCAACTGCCTAGACGTCTTGATCTAGGGTTTCATGAGGAACCTAATTTTTGAACTTGAGAATTTTGGAATTTTGATCCGAGGGAAAGATGCACCCTCCTTAGGTGAACTATTTGATGGATTTATTTTTACGAACGTCCTTCAGAAGGTGGGTGACATCATCACCTAGGGTTTTATGCAGAAACCTTAATTTTCATTAACTTGAAAACTGCAAAACTGGTCCAAGAAAAATATGTGCGAGGGTTAGGAGAGTCTTCATATGGTCTTATTTTCCCTATTGAGCTCCTCTATAATATGAAAATGAATTCTTTCAGGCCTACTCTGATGCCATGTTAAAATTTCTCTTAAGCAATTAAGTGTATTCAATATTCTTTAACTTTTAACAATTAGAACAATAATTGCATACATAAAGATCACTGAAAGAAGGACATCCACAATATACACAAGATTTGTGATGGGAAACCCTTTTGGGGGGAGAAAACCCAGCAAATCTTCTTTAATACAGATTCATCAATAAGTACAATGTCTCTCTCCAAGAGAGATCTAAAAAAATAGAAGATAACCAGAAGATGGACCAGAAACCCTAACCAGAATAGGGTAGTGCACCACTAGACCAAGATAGACCTCCAAAAGATAACCAAAACCATCCACGAAAACAACCTTACTCTATAGTTGTGTCTCCTCTTAAGACTTGTGCACTTTTCCTTGAGAGAGAGAGAACTTGTATTGTGTATTATTCAAATGAGGCACCTAGCTTCTTATAAATACAACTTGAGTCACAATCAGGGTCGACTTGTACAATTAACACTTTCTAATTTACATTTGAATTTTACAAAGGCACAATAGGGCCAACTTTACAAATACAACATATATTATAATTTAGGGTTTTTACTTGGTCTAATACAATACATATACAATAAGAATATCTTCGAAGCTACTCAAACTTCACCATTAATCACATAAAGACAACTGGTGCATTGGTCAGTCCAAATTGCACCACTACAAATTCATAATGCCCATACCTGGTTCTAAAAATTTTCTTAATGATGTCTTCTCACTTAATTCTCACCAAGTGATCTCTCGATCTCAAGTATATCTTTGAAAATATTTTTTTTCCTCTTAGTTGATCAAATAGGTCATCAATTTTGGGTAGAGGGTATTTGTTCTTCACAGTTGTTGGTTGTGGAGCCTGATTATCTTCTTAATTCGGAGGTCCTTGCTTTCAGTCGTGTTTATACCCCATGAAGACTTTACACCCCAGAAGTATGTACACTATAAAGTCGCAAATCTAACGGTAGAAATTATGTTAGGGTTTTTTTCCCTAGAAGGCAACCCTCTGTTATGAGGGAAATGTATTGTGGCTAGGCATTATGGTGAGCATTGTATTCTGAGAGAGGAGACTGTGAGAGAAAGAAGAGGAAGTTACATCGGGTTTTGTTGTAGGTTGTATCCCTTCATTTGCTGGATAATAATAAAGGAAGGACCTAGAAAATTCTCTGGTGGACATAGCCCACACTGGGTGAACCATGTAAATTTGTGTCTCTATTGTATTGTGTATATTATGTGTTTTGTTTCCGCATTTGTTTTATTTTATTGCTCTGTGGTCCTATTTTTCTAACAACAGTGGCTTTATTAAACTGTCTAAAGTCAATACACAACTTCAACCTTCCATCCTTCTTTTTAACAAAGAGTATCGGTGCTACCTAAGGTGAAACACTTGGGCATATGTACCTTTTCTTCAATAATTCTTCTACATTCATTTTTAATTCTTTTAATACTGGTGTACTCATTCTTTAAGGAGTTTTTGACACTCATCCAACTCTTGGTACTAAATCAATAGAGAAATATATATATCCCTCTTTGGTGGAAATCCTGGTATTTCTTTAAAAACATACTCAAACTCTTGCAATACTAAAAAATCTTCAATACTTGGCAATTTTGTCTTTTCTGGCTCCTCCGCATGAGCTACAAACAATTTACATCCTTTCCTAAAACTTTTTTTCAGCTATAAGGATGAAATGTACCTTATAGAAATGGGTCTTGGTATTCCTTTCACAATTCTCTATTTTCTTTCTTCATCAAGACATGTAAATGTCTTTTTATGGAAATCTAGTACATAATGATGCTTGTCCAACCAATCCATTATAATTAGGTTATCATAATATCCTAATGGTATGACATTTAGATCAACATTAGTACTCACTCCATTCATATTTATTGGACAATATTTGACAGTCTCATTGATCCTTCTTTTGGTTCCAATGGCTAGCTTCCATATCAATCATATGGGATTGGTTTTCTCCTTGTCTATCTTCAAGGGATGCATATATCCTTGGAATATTTATGCCCATGTATTCTACTATTGTAGCTTCTTGGATGTTGTGCAGTGTCATCATTTTTTTTTTCTCTGTGAGGGAAATCCTTGTACATTTTATCTTCTTTACATCCCAACATTTGATTGGTGGTATTCCCCTTTTTCCCAAGGATTCATCCTTCTTGAATTCATTCTTAGAAATCCTATCTTGTTCATTTGTATTAGGATTGTTTCTATTGAAAGGATGTTTGAATCCATTCATTCAATGATTATATTTCTCCTTACGTTTATCCTTCCCTGATTTCTACAAATATTCTCTTCCCTTGCCTTGCTCATATAGGTATTTAGTTTTTCTAATTGTATCTATCAAAGTTTTTGGTTCATCATATTGTTTATCTTTATAGAAAGATGGAAATCCACTCATAAACTTTTGTATCTTCACCTTCTTGATAAACCCCACATACTTCAAAAATCTCAAGAAATTCTTTTCATATTCTCCCATGGTCATGCTCCCCAACCTGAGTTCAAATAAATCTTCCATATTATTATCATAGTAGTGCTCTGAAAGATAATCCTTTTGAAAAAAATTATTAAACTGTGTCCAAGTAATCCTTCTCTCATCAATGTGCTCAACTTTCTTGAATTGATCCCACCACATAACATATTTTCCATGCAAATGTTATGTGGAAATCATGGCTTCAAAGTTAGAGGAGTAGTTGTGTAACTGAAAATACTTCCTGTTTCCAAGAAACCAAGCTTCACCGTCTTCTTCTCTTTCCCTTTAACCATCAAAGGATGGTGGTTTAAGCCTCCTAAGATCTCCTTCCAAACTGTCCAACTCATATCTTCATCTTTGATGCCTAACACGAGACACTTCTGGACTACTCCTTGAATCTTTAGATGCACAAAATTTCCTATTTGATTAGTGAGGTGACTAATGTCTATGGTTTTTACTAGGAATTCTTGAGTGACTAGGTCTTATGTAGTTATCTCTTCTTCCATGATGTCTTAAGTCTGATCCATTCTTCGCTTGCCTCTTCAACTAATTTAGGATTTGCATCATTTGATAATTTATTTTATTCTTCTCCTCGCATGCTCTCATTATCTTCTCATTGTCAACTCTATAACCTCACACTTCCATTTTGAGACTTTTCATAGTCTCTACGAATTTTGTTGGTTCCACTTTGCTCTTATGTCCATTAGATTTTGTTTCAACATTACCCACACTGATATTTTGGAATTTGGCTTCTCTCTCATGACTATAGACTCCCTAATAATCCTCCATGTCTCTGATATGCAATAATGGGATTGAATTCGTTATCTTATACCTCTAATTCTATCAAATGTGAAAGAAACATTTTCTGTCAATTAATGCTACACGTCCTTTTTCTTCTCAATTCATGAAGAATTATGTCATAATTCTCCAAATCATAATAATCCCATGTTATTCTCATATGCATCATATTTCAAATGACTATTCCTATGCCTAAATCTAATTTCTGCAATGAAATTTATGGTTTCCTAAAAAACCCATTTCACCCAATTTATGCATTTTCTTCATTGGTGCAATTTTACTAGAAGGCCAACTTCTATCAACTGCAGAAGAAAATCCATCAAGAACCAAGAAAATTTTTGAATTAGGAACAAACAAAACTCATTATTTTTAACACACAAAAACCTTCAAGTTATAAATATATTGATCCGTTAAAATTCTACAATAATCTGGAATTTGCAACTTTGTCCTTTTTACAATTTTTCCAAACTTAGAATTTCAAGCAAAACTAGCTATCTCCCAAACCCTGCACTTATGGAAAAACTTCATTATACCAAAGTTGTATATCTTAATGAGTATGAAAAATATTGAGTAAATAAAATTTTCTAGTTTTGAAATATGGGATCACTTTTCCTCCTCTAAAAATCCCAAAAATCCCCAAAAAGTGGTATGGAATAGTGGATTTTGGCCTATTTCAACATCCCCATTCCAAACCCCTTAGAGTTTATCCAATTCGTTCATTGAGTATTTTCATGTTCGAGTTTTGAAATCTCTCTAACAATTTTAGTTGATTCTAGATCCTAGTCATTGAACTAAACCTAGATATTTAAAAACCAATATCTTAAGTTTCTAAAAACTCCAAGAAGAAATGGCCAATGACCCTCACTGGGAATTTTGTAGAAGTACTCACTACGAAAAAAACCCATAAATTTTTTATCTCAATCTGATTTGTTTTGCTCCATTTATGGCCAAAATAAGAAAATGGCTCCAGACTTAGTTTTTCTTTTGAAACATAGGCAACTCTATGCATATGTGGCATATGTCGACATGGATGTTGATATGACACCATGTGTCCACATGGGACCCTTAGGGAATGACATCTCACCCTTCCAACCACCTGGCCCTACCCTGTCATCCTCCTTCACCACCTTCTCTCTCTCTCTTCTACCTTACCTTTACCTTACCTTTCTCCTTCATTATTTGAATAAAATAAATTATTATTAAATATGGGACCCCACCTGTACTGGTTGACAAGTGGAACCACCACAATGTCCTATTCCACCAACGGGTCCCATCCCAACCTTTACTTCCAATGCAAAACCCACCCACACCCCCAATCTGTTGGCGGAGAATCCAAATCAATAAATGGTTATGGTGGATTTCATAGATTGAAGTAACTGGGCATTAATGGTGCCCCAAACCTTCTGAAACTTCCATAATACCAAGTGGAAAGATGGTAGCTCCACATTCATTTCGAGGTTTTTGCAAAAATTCTAAAATCGCTCACAAAATATCCAAAACCACTTATGGTATCAGTCGCCACCCCACCTTTCGCCCCGCCACATATATCTACTTCCCCGCCATCGGGGCCTGCCACCCCACCATCGTGGTTGCCACCATATCCCTACCACCATGGAATTCCACATCACCACTGCCACATCACCCAATACGTTTGGCCACCCAAGAGCCTTCGAGCTTGTCATATGTGAAAATAATAGTTTTACACCTTACAAGTTGACCCATACAACCCAAGTGCTAACCGGTGTTATGATACCAATATGTAATGTACCCATTACCAACAACCATGAAATCGTTGCTTTGATACCAATCTATGATGCACCCATCGATTTGGGTACCTCAAAATTCACTTTCTTGATGGATTTCCAATTTTTTATACCAATTATTAAATTCAAGAAGCATGAAACCAATGCATGCAATTAACAAGAACACATTAAACTATAAAGGAAATGATTAATATGTCATGCACAACATTAACAACAAACATGCATGATATAAACACATATAGGAGATAATTCATACACAACAGAATATATAAATTACATAGAAAACACAAATAACACTTATATTTAAATAAACCATTCACCAACTGGATGCATACGTCAAATGTTCCACCCAACCATAGACACTATTGTTCTAGCTCTCAACAGCAGATCACCCTTGATCCAGGGCTATGAATCCACAAGGACAAGTCCTAGTACGACTCTACACACAACCAACTATAAATCTCTCACAAGTTTTCAGACCACACAAAAATAATAGTTTACCATATCTCTTCCCCGTCATCCTGCACAACCCAAAGAAATGAACCCCTTTCTCTGCAACACAGTCCCGCGGGATATTCCACTTATTTTCCATGGCTCCAATGCTACTAGTTTGGAAATCTCAATGTTGAAAACTCCAAGGATTCTCAACTGTAGATATTTATTTCACAATTACCATTATTCTCATGCACACATGCATCAATTCCCTTTTGTAATAATCAACAGTTACCTATAGCCAACAAGCAATGGCTCTTTTCTCTCATAATTCATTTCCCATGTCCAAACCAAGACCCAAAATGAGAAAGAATGAATGAGGAACTAATAAGAATGATTGGGTAACCCCCAAATAGACCAAAAGCAGTTTGTATATAATTACATGCAATTAAGCAACATGTGGCTTCCCCAAGAAGCTCACATAACCAATTTTCCCCACTAAAATCAATATGGGTGAATAAAGTAATAATAAAAGACTTAGCCCCTTTAGCCCCCTCTCTTGTGGAATCATAGCCCCCTATCTATGCTCATGTTCATATTGCATCCATCGATGCATTTTATTATTATATTCAAAGCATTACATTTCTAGGCTCTCCAATCTTTCAACTTTATAGGAACTATGACCTTTCATCAAATAAACAAAAATACATTATTAATCTGAAGACTCAAAACCAGGGTATTACAAAGAGAACCATTCTAACCAACATAATCCAAGGCATCCAAAGGCACTAAGAATAATGACTTTCCAAATATAGCTCAGACACCATTCTTCTTGTCATTTTGAATCCAATGGACATATTGACCTACATTTTGTGGAAGCCTTCAGGTTTACCGTCGAGCAGAGTGCTAGGTAGTGGCACCAATCTCGATTGATCATGGTTCCATTTTTTGATTGCAGGCCATCTAGACGTGAATGTACATGCATACATCATATGCAAGCACAACGATAGTTCAATGGCTCTCTAGTCGAGTATTGGCGTGAGTGGAGTCCCTATGTTAATTTTGTTGAAGTAAAAATATATCCCCTACAAGAAGGAAACACTTGAAAGCAATCACAAAGCTATGATTAATAGTGCATATAAGGTCATCATATTGAAGCCCCTTTATTGGGAGAATAGAGAAGTATGAGTTCATTGATTGTAGAAAGAAGCCATTGTTATCTTCCTATAGGACATCAAAGACTAATTTTTGTAGATTGAAGGTCATTTTCTGATGTAAAGAAATTTAAATATGTGCTTTGCATCTTTCTGAATGGATCGGTTTGTTAATTGAAGTGGACCTGGAGATGTAACCCATATGGGTGAACTCCATTATCAATTTGTTGAGTATTGTGTGTGTTATTTTAGTTCTTTTTTGAAGTGTTGTTCTTTAAAAGGTTATTTTTAATTAATTTAGCCAATTTTAAACGCAATTGCAGGAAATTGAGAAGTTGGTTATAAGAATCAGAATTAGTCATTTTTTTTTCAAATGAAGCCTTTAGAACTAATCTCAGATCATCCTTTGATGATTTTGTTAATAATACTTGAAATAACACTCTTTCCTTGAGTGTTCTTGCTCATCCTTAATTCTCAGTTCAAACATGTTTGCATGTTATTAAGCAACCATTTTCATTGCCATGATTTACACCTCCATATGTGCCTCTACACCACTATGCAAGCAAAATATTGAAGTGTAGACAACCTTTCTCACTTAACATCCATGTCTAGTATGCACCTCTATCATCTGAAACTATTTTCCAATAGTAAAACTATTTTGGAAAATCTTCCACTTTTAATTGTTGTAATTATTGCTCAGTCTGAATGTCATTTTTCCTTTAACTTTTTGAAATAACATGTTTCTTACTTGGATAACTTAGACCTTCTTTCATGTTTTCCTATAGATTTCATTTCCAATGGATATACTCATCATTCAATCTTATTTCTAAATTAAAAGTTATGGTTGATTGAAATCAACAGTTTTGCCCCTTTTCTGCACTTGCCACACTAGTACCATTAATCTTAGAGGCCAACTTCTACCACTTATAGAAGGAAAACTAGCAAGAACCAGGAAATTAATTGATTTGATGCACCGTTCAAATTCTGCAGAAATTTGGAATTGTCAACTTTTCCCCTTTTACATTTTCTCTAGACTTAGATTTTTTAGCAAAAACTAGGTATCTCTCAAACTGAGAAAAACTAGGAGAAATTTAGTAAAACAAAGTTATTGATATTGTTGAGGAGGTAAAATGTCAATTAAATAAAAAAATTCCATATTTTTTATATGGAGTCCCATTTCCTTAAAAAAATCTCAAAAATCTCCAAAATGTGTCCTGAAATAGTGGATTTTGGCCTATTTTTGTGTCTCCATTCAAAACCCCTTATAATTTGGCCAATTTCTCCACTTGGTTTCTTTGTGTCTACTCCCTTGACTCATTGTAATTTTTTATTAGCAAGAGGGACTTTATCAAGGAGTACCATCTTCTTCAAAAACCATTATTTTGCATTTTGTGAAAATATGGAGCTGAATCAACTAATGGGCCTCACTGACACTATTGTGCCCCTTGATACTATGGAATTAACTCCAAATTTTCATCTAGTTCTAAGCTTCTATTCTTTTGTTATAGCTAAAGAAACTTTTTGGCTATAGACTTGCTTTTTTTTTTTTTTCTTTTTACTTTTTTATACCATCATCGTGTGTACATGGAAACTAGTTGATGTGATTTTTGATACCCACCTATCATCCCCTAATGCAACCATGTCACCTACCTCATTTTCCTTTCCATTGATGATAAAACTATTTCTTCCATCTGCCAACCTCAAATTTTGGTTCTTCGACGAACTAAGGAATTTGTCTCATCAATGAACAAATAATTGTGTTCTATTACTGAGCCACCAATTTGTTCCATCAATGAAAAAATAATTTTGTCCATCAGTGAACCAAAGATTTTTTCCATCGGTGAACCAAAAATTTACTCCATTGGCAAATTGAAAGTTTCCTCCATCGGTAAACTACAAATTTTTTCCATCAATGAAACTAAAAATTTATTCCATCAATGAACAGAAAATTTCCTCCATCGGCAAACCAAAAATTTCCTCCATCGACGAACTACAAATTTCCTCCATCGGCGAACCAGAAATTTCCTCCATCGGTGAACTACAATTTTTTTCCATTAGTGAACTAAAAATTTATTCTATCGACGAACTACAATTTTTTTCAATTGGGAACTAAAAACAATTTCCATCAGTGATCCACTAATTTTTTCCTCCATCGACAGACTTCAAAATGTATCCCATTGATAGAATTCAAAATTTGTTCTTATCGTTGAACTATAAAATGCACTTTGGCGAACTACAAAATGTTCCTCATCAATGAACTTCGAAATCTTTCTTTAACAAACTACAAAATTCATCTTCATCGTCATAGTACAAAATGCACTTTGATGAACTACAAAATAGTCTCCATCACGGAACTTCAAAATATTTCTTCAACAAACTACAAAATTCTTGATCGTCAAACTACAAAATGCACTTCAACGAAATACAAAATGGTCTTTATCACTGAACTTCAAAATCTTTCCTCAACGAACTCAAGTAAACTCAACTTAGGAATTTTTTTTTGAACAAATCCAAGATAAACCTTGACCATTGATCTCAAGATTAGATGTGATGCAGGATGTTGATTTTTCCAAACTCCACAACTACCATGAAAGAACCAAATTCAATTTCACAAGCCAAATTTAACTCTATAACTTGCAAATCTATGTAATTAGTCGTCTCTTTGATGATTCTCGGTGTAAAATCGAAATATATTTTCTTAGAAATTTGGAGATTTCACTTTATTTTTGTCTTTTTCCCCAAATTTAACATAGAATAAAAAATTGCAACAATAAATTTATCAAATTTGTGTTGGTCTTTGGACCATATGGGTCCAGTGTTAAAGCCTTTGTTTTGATACCACTCTATAATGTACCTAAATTCCATGTTGGGTCACATTACTACAACTCTAGCTCTGATACCAAATTGTAATGTACCCAGTTCTCTCGTTGGGTCGTGTTACCACCATTTCAACTTAACATAAATCTAATACCATTTTAAAAAATGCATGTAACATGACACACAAACTCATGCAACTAATCATCAATTTTAAATTAGTGAATGCAAACCATTAAAGAATACATAACTTCATTCAAACACATAAAATATAGAGTAAAACATAGAAATTACAAAGCATCAAAACAATAAATTGGCAGTGACCAAAACACTTATCGTATGAGATAATGTCACCAATTTGTTGCATACAAAGGACTTTCCTCCCAACCACAAGATTTGTTGCTCTAGTTATTTCAATAATAAGCCACCTCCAAGCTGGGGCTATGAGTCCATAAGGAGGAAATGGCTCCTATGGTTGGTTATGGTCCACTCAATTTTCCAATACCCAACAATCTCACAATGGTGCAACTCCAACAAAAATTCTAACCACCCAATTGATCCAGGTGGATATTGGTGGCCACCCACTGGTTCCAAATTCCAACTGGCTCATCTTGACAGTTTTTATTTTAGCACATTTCTCTGTAATGGGGACATTTCTTTGTAATTGTGGGTTCTGGACTTCTGGGGCTATCTTTAATCCCTACACAGCATCCATGAGGATAATGGTGGCCACCCACCTATTTGAACTGACTTATTTTAGAAGTTTTCATGTCAGCACATCTTTATGTATTTCCAACGCCATTTTGGGGCCCTAAACAGTGTTTTCTTGGATTTCCATAGTCAAATTGTAGAAGATTTTAGATTTTGATAGCATAATGTGTAGTTCTCTAAAATACCTTTCCAACGGGCTATCACACACCTAAAATGGATATCGTATGCAAAAGTTACAACCCCAGGAAGTTGATGTACTAACTTACCCCAACGGGGCCCACGTGACTTTTGGCGCTTCATCTCCTAGGGTTAGGTTTTTGGATGTCTAGGGTTTTGGCATTCATGTTTATGATAAAAATGCCTTCAGAGCCTCATTGTAATCATCTTCTAACGAATGAGCGTAGATGTCACATCTCTTCTCAGAGATAAAGCTTCCACCATTCTAGCAAGTCTTGCACTCTGTATTTTTACAGTTTCTGTACATTTCTTTCATTAATAGAATTTATGTATTGTTGTATTTCCCTATTTCTGGAAATATTTATGTGTATTTCATTGTAATATAGTTGCTTTCATTTTGTTCTGAAAATAATCCAGATCGCTAGCTCTCTTCCCCATCAATTTGCACAACCCAAGGGTTGAGATATCCTTCTCTGTACCACAATCCATTAGAAAATCTCCATCCCCTCCAAGGCTCCAACATAGATCGACCAAGAATCTCTCAACTGAGGGCCTTATTAAATCTAGATATAACAAGAGTGCTCATAGCATCCTTTACATGTTCTCTTGGTTAATTTCTCAACAAAAATATCCTCACATGCATGATAACCTATTTTTCAGCATAATTTACGGCTCTATTACCAAGATGAAATGAAATTATAGAAATTCCAACCACCCAACTCTCTTCCCCATTAGTGTGCACAACCCAAGGGATGATATTTTCTTCAATACATCACAGTTCCTTAGACAATCTCCATCCCCTCCAAGGCTCCAACACATGTAGGTCAGGAATATCTTAGATGGGACTCTAGGAAAGCCAATTTTAATTGCATCTAATATGACTATCACCAACCTCCCATGGTTTTTTTTCCACATAGTCTAGCTAGCTCCTATTTTCCAACTCTAAAATCTATATTTTCCTCTCTTTCTCTAGTTGTAAACTCAACTCTTCCCTCTACTCGAATTTCTTCTTCCTTTTCTCCAATGCATGTTTGACTCTCACAATTCCCAAAAACGATTTTACTCAGCCCATGTTGTCATAACTAGGTGAGATGGCTCTTTCACCCACCTCTGACACCATTCTCATCATGAGTGTACTTGGCCCATGCTCTCTTAATTAGGTGGCCAACCTCTTACATGATTTCAATGATTGGATTTAATAAGTCAAAGGAGGATAATTAGACAATAAGAAAAATGATTTATGAAGGTCACATAGGACTCTAGGCATATGGGATTTCCCTTAAAACCCTTGTATACCCCCTTTCTTTTGGAATCATAACCCTCCAACGTTATTGTCCCTATCATATCGGAGTCAACGATGTATTTTTATTTAATCAATGTATGTATAGATTACAATGTTATTCTCTTTGGCCATTGATCCATACAGGCTCTCTGACCCAAAACATATTGGCTCACCGAATTATTTAACATATGTACATATACATTACAATTCCTAGGGATAAAAATTGGGGGTGTTACAGGCATTGTGACTTGTATGGCTACTATAAATTCTTCTATTTCATATATTATATTCTCAATATCTCTCTCCTTTTCTCCTCTCAACTATGGAACAACAAATCAATACAACAAAAATGGAACCCCTTCCTCTCCTAGTGGTCAAATATTAAAGTATGGAACAACAAATCAATACAATAAGAATGGAACCCCTTTCTTTCCTAGTGGTCCAATATTTAACATGTCTTGATAGTTGTCTAGATTTAGGGTCATGGTTTTTCTTGCCCAAACTCCTGATTAGGGTTGGGGTTTTGCATGCTTCAACTTTCGATTAGGGTTAGGGTTTCAAACCTTCTAGAATCTTCTTAAAAATACATATATCACGAGATCCACATGTTTGAGTAATGAGAGTTGATGTGGCATCCACTCGATACCATGGTGATCTGTAACACCCACTATTTGATTAATTGTTGGTCAAATTTGTATGCTATTGATAGTGTTGTTGCAAAATCAATTTACATTCCAAAAATTTAGTTTAGATCATTATATGAGCATTTGTTGACATATGTGAATTTTTGTTATGATATAAAATATTTAAGTGTTATTAATACATTTATAAATAATGCATGAATGAATAAGAAGATGTAAATAAGTTAAACAATGAAAAGACTATAAGGGAGAAGAATTATATTATAAATATCATAATTACAACATAATTAAAAATTAATACAACAATGTAACATAAGGTTAAAAGGGGGATTAAGATAATTAAACTTGTATGAAGGAGTATAAGCATGGTAGCTACTTGGCATGAAATAAATTAACCATCACTGAAACAAAATGTAATTTCCCCGGCCATCAACCCCACGATCGGACAATACTACTATGCGAAACATTCTCATAAATTTATATATATAATGCATATTAAATCTAATTAACAGATTTTAATGAAATTTAACCAACAATATAGAGTAATCACAGTATTACTTCTAACATACAGAATTAATGGAATTAACAGTAATATCATTGCAACAGAATACATGATAATATTGCAAGCATCACAGACATGCATTTTAATTGAAATTAAAACACAAAATTAATACTTGTCTTTGAAACTGTAATAACTCCACCAAATACGTGTAGACCTTCCACGAACCTCCCAACCTTAGACCACGTTGCTCATCACGCTCAGCAGTGGGTCACCCCTGAGCTAGGACCAAGCTCCACCCAGGGTAAGAGAATCCTAGACTAGGTTGAGGTTACATGAAAAGTGCATGGAGCAACCAGAAGGATTCTCTCCAAGAGCCTTCTTACGCCCACTACTCACGGACTCGCATTCCCCACATGCCTGTTCCAGCCAGGAGTATACACCTTCACAAGCACAGTCCATCGGTGCTTCACCTCCCTCTCTGGGTCTCGACAACAGGTCGGATCAGGAATTATCAGAGCTTTGTTGTTCGTGTTGGACTCTCTCTGGGAGAAAACCACTTCCCAGCAGACTCTCTCACCTAGAGAGAGTTGCTCACAGGCCTGACAAACTGCCTCTTCTACCATGGGCCTCACAACCCAGTTCTTCTACTAGTTTCCAACTCAATTCCCGTAAGTTCAGGATAACAGTAACAACATCAGCGTTTGGTTAACTCACATGTGACAGCAGCAATAGGAAAACGGGGTGCGGAAACAGGAAACGACAACATGCCACTAAGACACATCATGGTTCAGTTAACACCGGTTTTCAGGATGCATGACAAGTAATCCACATAGAGGTCGACACAGAATCAACAATTTGGATAGAGGGTGTACCATCTTCTCAAGAAAACATCACAGGCCTCAGGTTTCAGAGCTACATGAGGCTTACAGAACTCAGACGCAGAGATCCTTCGGTTCAGACAGTCAACGACAGAATGGAGGACGAACCCCGAGACCAGACAAAATTCTCGGTTTCAGACAGTTGATGGCGGAATGGAGGACGAACCCCCGACTCAGCTGACGCTTCAGCTTTTAACCACATGCACCCAGGTCGACACTTGTCTTCCTGGGGATGCATGCGTTCCCTTTTGCACACGTTGGAGCTGCATGCATTGCCTCTCCTAGAACTTAGGATAAAAACATGTTTTGTCCCACAACTTTAGAATAATAATAAAATATTATTCCCAAGGACTTAAGCCCCTAAGCTTAGCCCCTCTTTCCAACCTTTTGTCCCCCTCTTTCGTTACCCACCATGTGGAATCTTAGTCCCCCATCACTCTTTCTTCGTGGTCGGTTTGCACGCAACAATGTTTAATATTTATTAATGTTCTGCATATTACATATACAAAAACAGGCTCCTAGCCTTTAACACTTAGTCTCTCTGGCCTAATAAACACATAAGCCTATCGGCTTATCAATACTCGACTCACAAGCCTACAAACATGATTTACAATTCATAAACATGATTACAACAAGGCTCATCCTTGGGGATATTACAATCCCCTCCCCTTATTTTTGCACTATCCTCAATGCAACTTTCACACAGCATCAACAAGATTTTCAAAATCTTCAAAAAGATGCAGGTATTCTGCCCGCATAGCATCCTCATGCTCCCATGTCGCGTCCTCAGGACCGTACCAGGTCCACTAGACCTTTACAATCCCTATGGCTTGATTTGGGAGTTGTTTTCTTTTCCGGTCCAATATGTGCATAGGATGCATTTTCAGGACACCTTCTTGCTCCACCTGAATCACATTCCAATTGATTACATGATTATCATCAAGTATATATTTCTTAAGCAATGAAACATGAAACAGATCATGTACATTAATGGATGCAGGTAATGCAAGCATATACGCAACTGGCCCAATCCTTTCTAGGATTTCAAATGGCCCACAAAATATGGCTGCCAACTTGGCGCAGTTTCCTAGCTTTAGGGAGCTTCTGCTAGCTTTTACTTTCAGAAAAACATGATCACCCACTTTGAATTCCCTGTGGACTATGTTTTTATCAGCATATTTTTTCTGCCTGTCTTGGGCAACTTTCAAATTCTACTTAATTTTTAGCATCTGTTCTTCCATTTCCTTGAGCAACTCTGACCCAACTACTGCACTGTCAGCTGGATTATCCCAGCTTACTAGAGTATTACACTTTCTTCCATAAAGTGTTTCAAATGGGATCATCTTCAACGATGCTTGATACCCATTGTTGTAGGCGAATTCTACCAAATGTAGGTAGTCTTCCCATTTTGAGGGTTTTTCCATCACATACATCCTTAGCGTGTATTTTATTGCTCCGTTCACCCTATCTGTATTCCCATCAGAATCAAGATGATAAGTTGTGCTAAAGTTCAGATTCGTTCTGAATCCTTTGAACAACCCCTTCCAGAAATTTGAGGTAAATTTCGGGTCTCTGTCAGACACAATTGTCTTGGGGATTTCATGCAAGTGTGTTATTTCCTTCACAAAGATGTCGACAACATCTGGTGCCTTGTGAGTAGTCTTTAATGGAATGAAATGGACAACTTTCGTAAGCTTTTCCACCACCAACATAATTGAATCATGTTGCTTGCCTGTTCTGGGCAATCCTGTGATGAAATCCATTGTCACCACTTCCCACTTCCACTCAGGAATGGGTAAAGGTTGCAGCAACCCTGTTGGGTGTCTATGCTCAGCTTTAACCTTATGGCACTCCATACATCTAGTGATGTATTTATAAATCTCTTTCTTCATACCTGGCCAAAAGTAACAGCTCTTGACTGTTGCCACGGTGTTTTGATATTCAGAGTGCCCTGCATAAGGAACGTTGTGCATTTCATGCAAAATCATATGTTTCACGTCCTGGACATTAGGTACATAAAATTTGTTCTTGTATAGAAGTATTCCATTAGTTTCCAATTTATAACTCTCCACTTTCTATGGCATCTTACCCTGTTGTAGCTTTGCTACCAAATCCCTGTACTGAAAATCTGTATTTGCGGCCTCCAAAATTCTTCTCTTAATATCAGTCTGGTATGTGCTAATGGTTGTAGCATGCAATTCATGTACTCTTCTGTTGAGTGCATTAGCCACTTTATTTTCCATCCCTTTGATATGCTTGATATCAAAATGGTACTCACAAAGAAACTCCAGCAACCTACTCTGTCTAACATTCAAGGTTGGTTGATCAAACAAATACTTCAAACCATTATGGTCTGTCCTGAGTTTGAACCTCCTTCCCTTGAGGTAATGCCTCCATTTCTTTAGAGTGTGTACTATGGCTGCCAACTCCAAATTATAAGTTGCGTAGTTCCTTTCATGGTCTTTCAACTTTCTGGATTCATAAAAAATTACGAATACATTCTGACTGAGGACTCTTCCCAGTCTTTCTTTGCATGCATCTATGCACACCACAAAGTCTTCATTCAGATATGCAATCCTCGGGATTGGAGCACTGGTTAATAGCTGCTTCAATCGCTAAAATCTTTTGTCCACTGAAATTTCTTCTCTTTCCTTTGCAAGGAAGTGATAGGGTAAGCTATCTTTAAGAACCCTGCAATAAACCTTCTATAATAACCAACTAGACCCATAAAGGATATGACTTATGTTACGTTTTTTGGCACTGACTATTCTTTGATGGCCTCAATCTTCTCAGGATCTACAGCTATCCCATCCTTCTAAATAATATGCCCCAAGTAATGGATCTGCTCCTGATAAAACGAGCACTTGCTCAACTTGGCATACAGTTGGTGCTCTCATAGCACCTGCAACACCATCCTAAGTTGTTTCTCATGCTCTTCCTCCGACTTGGAATACACCAGAATGTCATCCAGGAAGACTATGACAAAGTTGTCTAGGTAGTCCCTGAATACACCATTCATCAAGCACATAAAAACAGTGGGTGTGTTCGATAGTCCAAATGGCACCACTGTGAACTCGTAATGACAATACCTTGTTCTAAAGGTGGTCTTGTTGATGTCTTCATCCTTTATCCTTACCTAGTGATATCTCAACCTGAGATCTATCTTCGAAAATACATTAGCATTCTTCAACCGATCAAAGAGGTCATCAATCCTCGGTAGAGGATACTTGTTCTTAACAGTTACTTTGTTTAGTTGTCTGAAATCAATACACAACCTCAATGTTTCGTCCTTCTTCTTCACGAAAAAGACTAGGGCTCCCCAAGGTGACACACTTGGGCGTATGTACCCCTTCTTAAGAATCTCTTCAAGCTACAATTGCAACTCTTTCAGCTCTAGCGTACTCATTCTGTAAGGAACTTTCGACACTGGAGCTGCTCCAGGCATCAAGTTTATAGAGAAATCAATATCTCTCTTCAGAGGCAATCTAGTTACCTCCTTAAATAAATCTTCAAACTCTTTTAGTACCACATGATCTCCAATATTTGAGACTTCATCCCTAGATGCTTCCTCCACATGGGCTGCAAATAATTGACAACCTTTTCTGTAGCACTTCTTCAACTGCATTGTTGAGATTTCTCTGATAGCAACAACTCTGGGAATTCCTTGGATTGTTTTGTGATTCCCTTCCTCATCCAGGCAAGTGAATGCCTTGTTACGATAGTCCAAGATGGCATGGTGTTGGTCCAACCAATCCATCCCAATTAGACAGTCATAAGACCCTAAAGGTAGAACATTCAATTCATCCTTTGTGCTCAGTCCCTTCATATCCACTGGACAGGACTTAACTAACTCAGTGAATTTTCTCTTAGTTCCTGTAGCCAACTGCACTAACCAAGACCTTTTATGTTTGCTTCTTGACAAATGCAAACTTTCCACCACTCTAGGATCTACATAACTATGGCTAGCCCCTGAATCAATTAAAATAGTAAATGGTTGGTTGTTAATCATACCTTCTACTTCAATCATGTGTGATTGAAATTTGACTTTCTTGTTGTCCAGGGTTGCATAGATCCTTGGCATTCTACTTCCCACGTCCTCCATTGTTTCAGCTTGTTGAACATTATGGACATCTCTCACTTTGCCATTTTTGTGGGGACAATCTCTGTACTTATGGTTTCCCTAACAACCCCAACACTAAATGGGCGTCTTTCTTGGCCTTTGTTCCCCTACTTCAGTCATTCTCTGCTCTCTAAACGATGGTTGTCATTCAGGACTATTTTTGAAAAAAGGAGGTTTGTTTCCCTTCTGCCTCTGTTCTTTCTTGAACTTCCTTTGGTCATCCCAAGCCTTTTGAAAGGTAGGATTTTCTCTTTGTTGCTCATATAATCATTTCGCTCTTCTTATCGTTTCTTCCATGGTTTTTGGGTCATCATACTGGATCTTGTCCCCAATGGAAGGTGGCAGTCCACTCAAATACCTTTGAATCTTGATCGTTTCTTCTTTGATGAACGGAACATACTTCAACAATTCCAGAAACCTACGTTTATACTCATCAATGGTCAAGCTACCTAACTTGAGTTCAAAGAACTCTTTCATCTTTCTGTCATAATATCTCTTAGTCAAATAATTCTTCTCAAAATACCTCTTGAATTCCTTCCAAGTGATATCTTTCTCTCTAATGTGTTGCACCTGCTAAGTTGATCCCACCACATGGATGTTTTTCCTTTCAATTGATACATCTCAATTCTTCCTTCCACATGAGAGGAATAATTATGTATTTGGAAGTATTTCCTCATACCAAGCAACAATGTTTCAGCATCTTCCTCCTTCTAATGTTCTCCATCAAATGTAGGAGGCTTAATCTTGTTCATATCTCCCTTCAATTCATCCACTCCAGATCTCATGTGCTTTTTGGTAGGGGATGGGCTTGAACTACTATGTGTCCTTCTCTTGGAGTGACCTTGGGAGTGATGATGGTGTCTACCCACACTCCTTGACCTTCTTCCCTCAGAAGTTTGGTGACTCCCTATTCTGCTCGAGTCACTCTCCTTATCCAACTTCTTTTCTATTTTCTCCAAACTCTTTAACAAACTTTGTGTTGAATTCTCCTTGTTTTTCCTGATCTTTTCTGATTTTTCTACTATCTGCTCGGCGAGTTTGGGCATCTTTTTGCAATCCTTCAATGATCTTCCTCATGTTTCCTTCCTTATCTATCCCTTCTCCATGTCCATTGGAGTTCGATCCTTCAACTCCCAAATGGACATCCATTCCTTTTTCTTCATCCTCGGAACTGGAATCATTCTCTGTCTTCTCCATTTCTTTTGCACTCGGTGACAACTCTATCTGGTTCTAGAACTCGTTAAACTTCCATAAACACAATGTGCAGACAACCAGAATTTGTCCAGTCATTATTCCTTAACAAATCCCACAGCATTTATAAACAACTTGATTCAAGAAAACATTCAGTTTCCATGAATTTTCCAAGCTCTGCTCGACTCTGTAGTGCACTTAGGTCTTAGCCCTTTTCTCTCAGTTTTCCAAACCCACGCGACCATGGTTTATGACCAAGCACGAGATCTCAAGGTTCTCTAATCGTAACTTCAGGGTTTCATGTTTCGGGGTTTCGGGGTTTCAATCCTAGAGGCTCTCATACTCGCTTCCCTCTCCAACTCCCGACTTCTGAACTTCCAACCTTTCTAGCCTCCGAGCCCACAATACAGTTGTCACCAACCATGGTGGTGACACATGTTTCCCTTAAGAAGGTCCATGTCACCCTAGGCAACACCCTCCGACACCACTGTGTCTACTTTTTCCTTCAGTACCCACTGGCACGTGGCACACATCCCATGTATCCACGTCCATCTCAGTGACATCAACCCGACCCGCTACTTCATCTTTTAGGGACTTCGCGATTTCGGGCTTCGGGAGTTTGTTTGTGCATCAACACATCCCACCTATCCCGACAGTCGAACTCTCGAAATTACCCTCTGCTCTTCTGTTCAATCCAACAGACGAAATATTTTTCCCAGATCTACGGTGTATATCTTCTCGGGACTTCGGAGTTTCGGGTTTCATGGGTTTGTGTCTCAGTGCACCCCGCTTTTCCCGACAGTCGAACTCCCAAAAGGCTTCTCGGATATCCTCCCGGCACCTTCTCTGGATCTAACAGTCGTAAAGGGTTTTTTTTTTTTCGAACAGATCCTACAGCTCCAACACCCCAAGTGTTGAGTGCCCTCTCTCTCTGTTGTCAAATACCACAATGACTGTGGTTTTATTCTACCGCTACTTCTCCTAAGCTTCGTACATGACTAAGTAACCCGTTGGCACTCAGAAACATTCTAAGGTTCGAAATTAGTCCTCCAGACACAATTTCCTCTCGAAACCTTGGGTCCAAAGACCACTTATCCATTCCATCCAGGCTCAACATTGAAACCTTGGGCTCTGATACCATATTGTAACGTCCCCGACCATCAACCCCACGATCGGGAAACGCTACTACACGGAACATTCTCATAAATTTATATATATCATGCATATTAAATCTAATTAACATATTTTAATGAAATTTAACCAACAATACAGAGTAATCACAGTATTACTACTAACATATAGAATGAATGGAATTAACAGTAATATCATTGCAACATAATACATGATAATATTGCAAGCATCACAGACATGCATTTTAATTGAAATTAAAACACAAAATTAATACTTATCTTTGAAACTGTAATAACTCCACCAAATACGTGGAGACCTTCCACGAACCTCCCATCCTTAGACCACGCTACTCATCACGCTCAACAGTGGGTCACCTACAAGTTGGGACCAAGCTCCACCCAGGGCAAGGGAATCCTAGACTAGGCTGAGGTTACAGGAAAACTGCATGGAGCAACTGGAAGGATTCTCTCTAGGATCCTTCTTACGCCCAAAACTCAGGGACTCTCATTCCCCACATGCATGTTCCACCCGGGAGTATACACCTTCACAAGCAAATTCCATCGGTGCTTCACCTCCCTCTCTGGGTCTCGGCAATAGGCTGGATCACGAATTCTCAGAGCTTTGTAGCTGGTGCTGGAATCTCTCTTGGAGAAAACCACTTCCCAGCATACTCTCTCACTTGGAGAGAGCTGCTCACAAGCCTGAAAAACTTGTCGCTTCTACCATGGGCCTGACAACCCGATTCTTCAACCAGTTTCCAACTCAATTCTCGCAAGTTCAGGATAAAAGTAACAACATCAGCGTTTGGTTAACTCATAGGTGATAGCAGCAACAAGAAAACGAGGTGCGGAGACAGGAAACGACAACAGGCCACTAAGACACAACACGGTTCAGGTAACACCGGTTTTCAGGATGCGTGACAAGTAATCCACGCAGAGGTCGACACAGACTCAACATTTCAGATAGAGGGTGTGTCGGCTTCTCAAGAAAACATCACAGGCCTCAAGTTTAAGAGTTGCATGAGGCTTACAGAACTCAGACACAGAGATCCCTCGGTTCAGACAACCGACGAAAAAATGGAGGGTGAACCCTGACACTAGACAGAATTCCCAGTTTTAGACAGTCAATGGCAGAATGGAGGATAAACCCTCGACTCAACTAACGCTTCAGCTTTTAACCGCATGCACCCAGGTCGACACTTGTCTTTCTGGGGCTGCATGTGTTTTGTTTTGCACATGTTGGAGCTGCATGCGTTGCCTCTCCCAGAAATTAGGATAAAAATATGTTTTGTCCCACAGCTTTAGAATAATAATAAAATATTATTCCCAAGGACTTAAGCCCCTAAGATTAGCCCCTATTTCCAACCTTTCAGCCCCCTCTTCCCTTACCCACCCTGTGGAAGCTTAGTCCCCCGTCACTCTTTCTTCTTGGTCGGTCTGCACGCAGTGATGTTTAATCTTTATTAGTGTTTTGCATATTACATATACAAAAATAGGCTCATGGCCTTTAACACTTAGGCTCTCTGGCCTAATAAACACATAAGCCTACCGGCTTATCAATACTTGGCTCACTAGCCTACAAACATGATTACAATAGGGCTCATCCTTGGGGATATTACACAAAAAGAGAAGAAATACTCTAGGGGGTTTTATTCCATGTAATTTTAGTTCCTTTGCATGAGTCCATACGAGGGGAATGTGCTAGTTTGTATCAAATTTCAATAAGTTTGAAGTTTTGTTGATTTACTCATAAGAGAAGAATTATCTATGAATGTTGTTGGTATTTAATTTTTATAGTTTTATGATTCGTTTATGTAGAATGATTGAGATTGATTAGTTGGGAGGGGGATTGGGGTCAGCGCACTTTATGCTAAGGGATTATGTTAAAGAAATTCATTGAACACGAAAGAGAGCTTGTATAGTCTTGGTGGAAGTAGCCTCAGATATTCTCAACCAGATTTAGACGAGTTTGGTCTGATGGAGAGTCTTTCAACCTGATATTGTTTTCACTTATTCTCTGTGGGATAACTCGGGAGCAATCTTTCCTCTCTAGTTGCTTTTCCGACAATTTTTCCAGCGATTCGCTTTTAAATTTCGACCAATCTAGAATTCTGATCGATTTTCTGAGCATCTAGACTGGTTTAAAATGGGGCAAAACCCCTAAGATAGAGTTCTGAAATGCATGGAACTTTGATCCATGCTAAACTCAAACTACCCCTGAAAATTTGACCAGACTGTTTTTTTACTAAAAAGAAGAACTTGAGAAAGAAGATTGCTCCTGAATTAGCGTACTCCCTTATCCTCGGGGATCTTATACATAGCGTGTGAACGCTTCCTATAAATGACCTCACTTGAAGGATCGTTTGGTGATTCCCCTGTAAATTGTCAGACTGAATTCCTGAAGTTGAAACCATAGTCTGAACATAGTCAACCTCTATGTCGCTCTTAACACGGAAACCATGGTCAACTACCAAGCCAACAATTCCATTAATATAATCACCAACCTTGGCATTTTACCAAGTTCAAAATAATTCCAACGGGAAGGAAGAATACATAGCCATGCAAAACTAGTACATTTCTGATACATTTTTAATACTTGTATGAAGAATGATAGTTCTTTTCGCGGTCCCTGGATGGGGTGTTCGTGTTGGCACTGGTGCTTGCATGCAAATCCGTCTGAGCCCCTTTGTGTTACAAGTCATACAGGGTACAGGGGGCAGTCCCTGGATCCTCATGACCAGACCATCTCGTCCCTCGATGGAATCGCCATCATGCAAAATCATTAATTCAAGAGGTTTAGGGGGTTTTATGGCTAGAATGGGTTTGATGGCAGTAGGGAAACGCAGGCTCTCAGGTTCAGGAATTGGAAGGGTCGGGGCTCTTCTCTCCAGGTCTCGTCCTCCTTCAGTTCTTGTAAGCTCTCCAGTTGTTTTGTTGTCTTTGTTTGTTTGGTTGTTGATTTCTATGGTTGTTCCTATGTTTTTGGGTGGAGATACCACAGTGAAGGCAGAGGAGGCTTTGCTTGTCATGGGAACTGAACCGCGATAGCGAAACCCCAAGACCTTGAGCTCTCATACAAAATGTTAAGAACTAAATATCAAAATAGCATAAAAACCTAAGAATAAGTTCTCAACTCCTTGACAAAAGGAGATTTTCAGATAATAAGCCTCTTTGAGGGGGAAACCTCCTTATACACCACATAAATTTTCAAATACAATATTATTCCAAATGAAAAGGTATCCTTGGTATATATAGGAGACTAAGAGGTACAATTACAACTAATGGACCCAAGCCGATAGAAATAAAATAACAATACTATTGTAATATGCCCCAATTAAGGGGTAATGTGCCACTATTTAGGTCTTGACGATTAGAAAGAGAACCATTCTAACCAACAGAATCCAAGGCATCCAAAGGCACTAAGAACAACAACTTTCCAAATATAGCTCAGAAACCATTCTTCTTGTCGTTTCGAATCCAGTGAACATATTGACCTACATTTTGCGGAAGCTTTTGAGTTTACCGTCGAACAAAGTGCTAGGTAGTGGCACCAATCTCGATTCATTATGGTTCCATTTTCTAATTGCAGACCATCTAGACATGAATGTACATGCATACATCATATGCAAGCACAACGATAGTTCAATGGTTCTCTATTCAAGTATTGACGTGAGTGGAGTCCCTGTGTTAATTTTTTTGAAGTAACAATAGATCCCCTACAAGAAGGAAACACTTGAAAGCAATCACAGGGCTATGATTAATAGTGTATATAAGGTCATCATATTGAAGCCCCTTTATTGGGAGAATAGAGAAGTTTGAGTTCATTGATTGTAGGAAGAAGCCATTGTTATCTTTCTATAGGACATCAAAAATTGATTTTTGCAGATTGAAGGTAATTTTTTGATGTAAAGAAATTTAAATATGTGCTTTGCATCTTTCTGAATGGATCGGTTTGTTAATTAAAGCAGACCTTTGATCATTTTTTTAATAAACCTTGAAATAACATTCTTTCCTTGAGTGCTCTTGCTCATCCTTAATTCTTGGTTTGAACATGTTTACATGTTATTAAGCAACCATTCTCATTGTCATGATTTACACCTCCATATGTGCCTCTACACCACTATGCAAGCACAATATTGAAGTGTAGACAACATTTCTCACTTAGCATCCATGTTTGATATGAACCTCTATCATCTGAAACTATTTTCCAAAAGTAAAACTATTTTGGAAAATATTCCACATTTAATTGTTATAATTCATGCTCAACCTTAATGTCATTTTTCCTATAACTTTCTGAAATAACTTGTTGTTTACTTGGAGAAATTAGACCTTCTTTCATTTTTTCCTATAGATTTACTTTCCAATGGATATACTCATGCTTCAATCTGATTTCTAAATTAAAAGTTATGGTTCTCTGAAATCAAGAATTTTGCCCCTTTTCTACACTTGCCACACTGATACCATTAATCTTAGAGGCCAACTTCTACCACTTATAGAAGGAAAACTAGCAAGAACCAGGAAATTATTTTTAATAGGAATATATAGTATTCTTGATTTTAAATACACCTCAACTTCCAAATCAGTCATTTGAAGCACCATTCAAATTCTGCAGAAATTTGGAATTGTCAACTTTTCCCCTTTTACATTTTCTCTGGACTAAGAATTTTTAGCAAAAAATAGTTATCTATCAAACAGAGCAAAACTAGGAGAAATTTAGTAAAAAACATTGTCGATATTGTTGAGGAGGTAAAATGTCAATTAAATAAATAAAAAATCCTTATTTTTGATATGGGGTCCCATTTCCTTCGAAAATCTCAAAAATCCCCAAAAGGTGTCCCGAAATAGTGCATTTTGGCCTATTTTTGTGTCTCCATTCAAAACCCCTTATAATTTGGCCAATTTCTCCACTTGGTTTCTTTGTGTCTACTCCCTTGACTCATTGTAATTTTTTAATTAGCAATAGGGACTTTATCAAGGAGTACCATCTTGTTCTTCAAAAACCATTATTTTGCATTTTTTGAAAATTTGGAGTTGAATCAACTAATGGGCCTCACTGACACTTTTGTGCCCCTTGATACTATGGAGTTAACTCCAATTTTTCATCTAGTTATAAGCTTCTATTCTTTTTTTATAGCCAAAGACAATTTTTGGCTCTAGACTTGTTTTGTTTTTTTGTTTTTACTTTTGTAAACCATCATCTTGTGTACGTGGCAACTGGCTGATGTGGTTGTTGATATGGTGTTGATACCCACCTAGCATCCCTTAATGCGTCCATGTCACCTACCTCCTTTTCCTTTTCATTGATGATCAAACTATTTCTTCCATCCACAAACCTCAAATTTTGGTTCTTCGACAAACTAAGGAATTTGTCTCATCGTTGAACAAATATTTTTTTTCTATTGGTGAGCCACCAATTTGTTCCATCAACGAAAAAATTATTTTTTTCCATCAATGAGCCAAAGATTTTTTCCATTGGTGAACCAAAAATTTCCTCCATTGGAAAATCAAAAATTTCCTCCATCGGTGAACTACAAATTTTTTCCATCAATGAAACTAAAAATTTCTTCCATCAATGAACTAAAAATTTCCTCCATCGGTGAACCAAAATTTTCCTCCATCGACGAACTACAAATTTTCTCCATCGACGAACCGAAAATTTCCTTCATTGGCCAACCGAAAATTCCCTCCATCGATGAACTACAAATTTTGTCCATTGGTGAACTAAAAATTTCTCCCATCGACGAACCAAAAATTTCCTCCATCAACGAACTACAAATTTTTCAATTGGGAACTAAAAATTCTATCCATCAGTGATCCACAAAATTTGTCCTCCATCGACAAACTTCAAAATTTATCCCATCGATAGAATTCAAAATTTATTCTCATCGTCGAACTATAAATTCACTTTGGCGAACTACAAAATGTTCCTCATCGCCGAACTTCGAAATCTTTCTTCAACAAACTACAAAATTCATCTTCATTGTCGAAGTACAAAATGCACTTTGATGAACTACAAAATAGTCTCCATCACAGAACTTCAAAATATTTCTTCAATGAACTACAAAATTCTTGATCGTCAAACTACAAAATGCACTTCAGCGAAATACAAAATGGTATTTATCACCGAACTTCAAAATCTTTCTTCAACGAACTCAAGTAAACTCAACTTAGGATTTTTTTTTTTAACAAATCCAATATGAACATTGACCATTGATCTCAAGATTAGATGTGATGCAGGCTATTGATTTTTCCAAACTCCACGACTGCCATGAAAGAACCAAATTCAATTTCCCAAGACAAATTTAACTCTATAACTTGCAAATCGATGTAATTAGTTGTCTCTTTGATGATTCTGGGTGTAAACTTGAAATAAATTTGCTTAGAAATTTGGAGATTTCACTCTAATTTTGTTGTTTTCCCCAAATTTAACATAGAATAAAATTCTGCAACAATGAATTTATCAAATTTGTGTTGGTCTTTGGCCCATACATATCCAGTGTTAAAGCCTTTGCTTTGATACCACTCTGTAATGTACCTAGACTCCATGTTGGGCCACATTACTAAAACTCTAGCTCTAATACCAAATTGTAATGTACCCAGTTCTCTTGTTGGGTCACGTTACCACCATTTCAACTTAACATAACTCTAATACCATTTAAAGAATGCACGTAACATGACACACAAATTCATGCAACTAACGAGTAATTTTAAATTAGTGAATGCAAACCATTAAAGAATACACAACTTCATTCAAACACATAAAATATAGAGTAAAGCATAGCAATTACAAAGCATCAAAGCAGTAAATTGGTAGTGACCGAAACACTTATCTTAATATGAGATAATGTCACCAATTTGTTGCATCCAAAAGACGTTCCTCCCAACCACAAGATTTGTTGTTTTAATTATTTCAATAATAGGCCACCCCCAAGCTGGGGATATGAGTCCACAAGGAGGAAATGGCTCCTATGGTTGGTTATGGTCCACTCAATTTTCCAATACCCAACAATCTAACAGTGATGTTGTTGGTTGTGGAGCCTGATTATCTTCCTGATTCAAAGGTATTTGTTTTCAGCTGTGTTTATACCCCATGAAGACTTTACACCCCAGAAGAATGTACACTCCTCCACGCGAGGGAGTGCAGAAGGGGGGTTACCCCCTCTACGAGGTCCGGGGGAAAGCGGGGGTTCGGGGGCTTTGCCCCCGAAGGAATAATTGCCTTGCAAATGTATATTGTAATTTCATTGTAAATATGGACCATTCATTATAAGCTCAATGATCTGACGGTAGAAGTTATGTTAGGGTTTTTTCCCCTAGAAGGCAATCCTCTTTTATGAGGGAAATGTATTGCAGCTATGTATCATTGTGAATATTGTATTCTGAGGGAGGAGACTGTGAGAGAAAGAAGAGGAAGTTACAAGGGGTGTGTTGTAGGTTGTATCCCTTCATTTGTTGGATAATAATAAAGGAAGGACTTGGCAATTTCTCTGGTGGGCGTAGCCCACACTGGGTGAACCATGTATATCTGTGTCTCTATTGTATTATGTATCTTTTGTGTTTTATTTCCGCATTTGGTTTATTTTATTACTCCATGATCCTGTTTTTCTAACAGATGCAACTCCAACAACAATTATAATAGTCTGGCTCTCTTCCCCATCAGTTTGCACAACCCAAGGGTTGAGATATCCTTCTCTGCACCACAATCCATTAGACAATCTCCATCCCCTCCAGGGCTCCAACACAGATCGACCAAGAATCTATCAACTGAGGGCCTTAGGAAATCCAATGATAACAAGAGTGCTCATAACATCCTTTACACAGGCTCTTGGTTAATTTCTCAACAGAAATATCCTCACATGCATGACAACCTATTTTCAGCATAATTTACAGTTCTATTACCAAGATGAAATGAAACGATAGAAATTCCAACCACCCAACTCTCTTCCCCATTGGCGTGCACAACCCAAGGGATGAGATTTCCTTCTCTACACCATAGTCCCTTAGACAATCTCCATCCCCTTCAAGGTTCCAGCACATGTAGGCCAAGAATCTCTTAGATGAGGACTCCAGGAAAGCCAATTGTAATTGCGTCTAATATGAATATCACCAACCTCCCATGGTTGTTTTTCCACATAGTCTAGCTAGCTCCTCTTTTCCAACCCTAAAATATCTATTTTCCTCTCTTCCTCTAGTTGTAAACTCAACTCTTCCCTCTACTCGAATTTCTTCTTCCTTTTCTCCCATGCATGTTTGACTCTCACAATTCTCAAAAATGATTATACTCGGCCCATGTTGTCATAACTAGGTGAGATGGCTCTTTCACCCACCTCTGACACCATTCCCATCATGAGTGTACTTGGCCCATGCTCTCTTAATTAGGTGGCCAACCTCTTACATGATTTCAATGATTGGATTTAATAATTCAAAGGAGGATAATTAGACAATAAGAAAAATGATTTATGAAGGTTGCATAGGACTCTAGACATATGTGATTTCCCTTAAACCCCTTTTATCCCCCCTCTCTTTTGGAATCGTAACCCTCCAACGTTATTGTCCCTATCGTATCGGAGTCAGCGATGTATTTTTATTTAATCAATGTATGTATAGATTGCAATGTTAGGCTCTTTGGCCATTGATCCATACATCCTCTCTGACCCAAAACATATTGTCTCACGGACTTATTTAACATATGTACATATATATTACAATTCCTGGGGATAAAAATTGGGGGTGTTACAGGCACTATGACTTGTATGGCTACTATAAATTCTTCTATTTCATCTATTATATTCTCAATATCTCTCTCATTTTCTCCACTCAACTATGGAACATCAAATCAATACAACAAAAATGGAACCCCTTCCTCTCCTAGTGGTCAAATATTCAAGTATGGAACAACAAATCAATACAATAAAAATGGAACCCCTTCATTTCCTAGTGGTCCAATATTTAACATGTATTGATAGTTGTCTAGATTTAGGGTCATGGTTTTTTCTTGCCCAAAATCCTTATTAGGGTTGGGGTTTTGCATGCTTTAACTTTTAATTAGGATTAGGGTTTTAAACCTTCTAGAATCTTCTTAAAAATACACATGTGACGAGATCCACATGTTTGAGTAATGGGAGTTGATGTGGCATCTACTCGATACCATGGTGATCTGTAACACCTACTATTTGATTAATTGTTTATCAACTTTGTATGCTATTGATAGTGTTATTGCAAAATCAATTTACATTCAAAAGATTTAGTTTAGATCATTATATGAGAATTTGTTGACATATGTGAATTTTTGTTATGATATATAAATATTTAAGTGGTATTAATACATTGATAAATAATGCATGAATAAGAAGATGCAAATAAGTTAAACAATGAAAAGACTATATAGGAAGAACAATTATATTAGATATTATTTATGGGATTAACTGCATAGTGTAAGTCATTAATCTATGACCATGTCCATGAGTATTAGTCACAACTGACCAATAATTCTCATGATTTGAATATTCCACTTAGCACTCATTGCATTGGGTGATGCTCACAGGGGTGAAGAAATGGGATTGAAACCAACGAAATGAATCGCATAACATCAATCATCACTTATGGGGCTTGCACCCGGTAACCAGGACTTCCCAGGTGGTCACCCATTCCAAGACGCCTCTGGCTCAAGTGCGTTTAACTGTGGAGTTTTTCCCACAATCAAGCCCATTTAGCTTGCTACCCCATTTGAAAAACCTTAGCAAGTATTGTGCCTTATGAACTACCCAGTTAGAGCTCCCTTCACTCTTATTATTTAAGCATATAGGGGCTTCCGCAGTGCAAGATATTAGATATTATTTTTGGGATTAACTGCATAGTGTAAGTCGTTAATCTATGACCCATGTCCATGAGTATTAGTCGCAATTGACCAATAATTCTCATGATTTGAATAGTCCACTTAGCACTCATTGCATTGAGTGATGCTCACATGGGTGAAGAAATGGGATTGAAACTGTTATCACCCCATAGATTATGGGAATCAACTGATGATTTGGATATTATCTGTCTCTAGTATTTTGTTAACAAATGATTTTTCATTCTGCAAATAATTTGAGAAAAAGAAAAGAAAAAGAAAAAGAGAAAAGAAAAGAAAAAGAGAAAAGAAAAAAAAGAAAAAGAAAGAATTGAAACAAAATCCCCATGCAATAATAGTAACTTGACCATACCTTTCAAGCATGGCCAAGTTCTTTTTAAATTTAACGTTGATAGATTAGTGAATAAATCTGACCAGACTATCTAATCATGGTCAGATAGCCCTTAGGTTAGATTAGTGAATAAATCTGACCAGACTGTCTAATCCTGGTCAGATAGCCCTTAGGTAGGGTAATTTCTTAACCCAACAGTTTAATCTGGGTTAATTGTCCTAGGAAGATAGGTTAGCATGTAGGTCGGTTGCTTCATTTGCTTCACTACCAATGAAACCAGATTGATGATAATGTTACACCATATCTCAATTGCCTAAGAATAGTTGGACGAGGTCCCTTGGTGGTATCTATGGGAAAAGTTTGTGAAAAACCCGTAAAATGCACTTATCCTAAGTTTTCTCAACACATATTTCTCCGTTACTGGTTTATGCTCCATGCACTTTTCAACGATCCAGATCATGGCGCCCAGATCTACGGCGCACAGAGTATTCCGGACCCCCCCCCCCCGACAGTTCTGCTTTTAACCGGGGGGGGTCCGGAATCGATAATAACATTGGCGCACATCTAGACGGCCCAGGGAAGGGCGCTTAAATCAACGATTCACAATGGATTCCGGACCCCCCCGTCTGTTCTGCTTTTAATGGAAGGGGGGGGTCCGGAATGCGTATTAAAGAGCACGTTAAGATCTACGGCCTGGAAATGGGCACGCAGATCAACGGTCTAAAAAGGTTTTCGGACCCCCCCTTGATGTTCTGCTTTTAACCAAAGGGGGGGGGTCCGGAATTGTTACTTTTCTCCGGTGGGCCCCTTGTCATACGTGGCGTTATCCTATTGGTCCAGAAGTCTTATCCTCATCTGCCATCTGACAGCCCTCGTCACTCATGGACGTCATCTCCCACTTGTGCCACTTGCTCCTGAGTGTGTCTCATCACATAACTGTTGTCAGTCCCTGCTGTCAGTACCTAACCCTTTTCACTCATGAACATCCCCTTATTGCGACTTTTACCTCCAATCACCAGCCTCCACGTCACCCATCCGTATGTTTTGGCCACCGTCACCTGCCACCTCACCCCAAGTGGCCTGTTGTCCATTTATTACAGGATAACATACCCGTTATCCTGCTGACCTGTCTCTTGCATCCAACCGACCCCAATTTTGAATAAAAACTACCATTATTCCCCTTTTCATTCGTTATTCGTCCATCGCACCAGAAAATCTACCTCTTATTCCTCCATTGTTTTCCCGTCACCTTCATCCACAGCCAGTCGACCCCACTAACATAGTGTTTATTGCAGGTATTATTGCAGAGATGGCGCCAAAGCCAAGACCAGCGGAAGGAGAAGAGAATCATTTTCTTCCTCCTCCTGTCGACCCGGACAAAATCCCGTTGGTCGATAAAGACAGATTGATAGCAGATACCATTTGCGACTTCGATTTTTCAGACCTCCAGTCATGGCTCCGAGAGGTGTTCCTGGACCAGAGCGATGAAATTGGACTCTGGGAGTCCAATTTGCCCCTGTACCTTTTTCCCTAGATACATCACTTTCCCGAATTCGCCCTCAAATGCCAAGCTCATTATATTCCCGACCAGAGAGCCATCGTCTCTTCATCTGGAGACGTCCTCTTCTTCATCACTCCCGAAGACATTGACCAAATGATGCAAATTCCTCATGCTGATTATGTTTCTCCTTTCAACCTAGAAATCCTGACAGAGTTGTATCAAAAGATGACCTTTACCCAGAGAGCTCAAATTTTCGAGTTGTTCCTTCCCACCTCCGCTCAATTCCCTTCCACCAATCCACCTTAACCATCATCCATGTTCTCCACCAAGGGAAACCAGATCATTTCCTCTCTTTGCGCTCTGTTAGGATATTATTCCGACCAGTGGGTAGATGAGCCCATTCTAGGTTTTCTATCCATTTTCTCCACTGATGAAAAACCCACCACACAGTTCGATTTCAGTACCTTCCTGGCCAACAATATTCACGAACAGTTCGTGAATTTTGGCATGGAAGGCATGTTAAAATATTCTTCTATATTGGCCTACATGTTTGTTTTCTATCAAGCAGATAAGTTCAGTTTTTCAATGCAGAAAATGGACGCAGATGGAAGGCCTCAGCCAGTCACAGCGTGGACATCTTTGTTGAAGCGCAATTCCACAAATTATAGCTTCAAGGCATTTATTGATCTTTTCTACCACCCTGTGGTAAGCATGTTGAGTGGCAGGCCCGAGCCACGAATAAACGACGAGGTCCATAGAATCCTACATCTCTCGGACAACGCAAAGACAGGGGACTCGTACCTGTATCAAAGCCATACCGAGATCAGAGTTTTCGGGTGCGAATTGGCACCTTACAAGCTACCCCAATATGTGCCGGTAAGAATCTTTGCGTTAGAGTATATAAGGAAAATTATGAATTCAGATGACATTCATTTTGTTTCCCTGAAGAAAAAGAAGCAATTGAGAATCAAGAGGCAGATTGGCTCTTTCATCTGCAATAGTCGAGGTGCCGGGGAAGAAGCTGACAAAATGTTGAAAGAAATGAAATTCTTTATGAGTTTCCCATGGCACTATGATCCATGCGAGATCATTTCAGAAATGCGGGTAAAAAATAAAAACATCCTGTATGTTCATGAGTCCAAGGCCGAGATCGAAATTTTTTCCAATCAAACAGTGTGGGTGCCTGACACCTTGGTTGAAGTGGAACAACAGGTTCCCCTGACAACTGTGCAACCAACTACTACGCCTCAGGTCCCCAAGGAAAAAAGGCCTCGACAAGAGTCATCTCCGCCTGTAACGGAGGTATCATCATAAGAATTCCAGATGCACACCAAGAGGCCAAAGACAGTTTCAATGCCTGGCACTACAGTAGAACAAGAAGCCCCGCCTACTACAGTAATCAAACCGGTCATTCCACCGTTTGGTTCGAGCCTTTATCAAAGCATCACCCCAACAGTACCGAAGAAATCCACAGAATCTCCCCTGAACAATCATCCAGGCAAGACTGGGCCCAAATTGAGCATCTTCGAGAAGTACGAGTTGATCAAGAAGAAGAATCAAACCCTTACCAGCAGTACTTATGCTCAGTTTCAGAAACAAACGTCGACTGCGCAGCATAGATTGTTGTCCGCATTCGACACAGAGAAGGGCAAGATGCACATGGCCTTCCTCCAAGCGCAGGTTCCAGATCCCAAGGTGATCTCGGACTATAAGAGGGCCACCTTCGAATTCCAGGCAAAGGACGTGCACCCAGCAGATCAGATGGACCTGCACAAACAGACAAGTGAGATGGTATTCCATACATTGGCACATGCTTCTGCTTCAGCAGCTAAATTTCAGGTGTCGCTCAATAATGCTCAAACACAGCTCAAGATGGAAAAAATATCGTCATTTGCAAAGGACAATAGAATTAAGACTTTGGAGGAGCTGGTCCTCAAGATCGGTTATGATCCCGCGAACATCAAAGATGCAAAAGAGATGATAAAGAAGAAAAACACAGACATCGCCTCCTTGAGGAAACAGCTGAAACTTTCGCCTACAGAAGACTCACAGGCGAAGGAGATAGCAATGAAAGAAGGCGAGAAGGACGAAATGCTTAAGCTGCTCATGGAGCAGAACGCCTAGCTCAAAGAGATGGAAGCAGAGATGGAGAAACTGCTAAAGGAGAAAGAGCAGCTAAAGTCTATGGAAGCCATTCCATTGACTGTTATCCCAATCTTAGGGACAAGCACAGCAACAGTAACAACAATCCCATCCGCAACACCAGTGACACCACAGGAAGGGACCGTCGATCTCGCCAAATCCATGGAGAAAATGAACCTGTAAGAGACAAAAATCAGCAGGCTGAAGAAGGAAGTTGAGAACCTCCAGGAACTCAAAACTTCTTTCCAAACCAGCCTATCCAAAGAAAGGCAGGTAACTGAGCAGCTCAGGAAGGAACTGTAGCAGCTCCAAAAGGAAACAGTGGCAGGGAAGACTTTGGTTGAAGTCAAAGAAAATGTATGGACAGACATCACAAAGTCCATAAATGAAATCTGGCCCATGATCCAAATCATGTTTGAGCAGAACGAGTTTGTCCAGAGGAGAAAACAAGACATTGAAAAGATTAGAGTAGAGTTGGGAGATAGACCAACTTAGGCAAATGATATAATCAAATTCCTAAATTCCAAGACCAGAGAAGAGCTATAAGAGCTTAAGATAGAGGACAGAACAGAGACCATCCTGGAGGTCAAAAGGGTTTTGACCAAGAGAAGTCTAATGCTTCAGCTGGAAGAAAAGGTGCAGGTCATGGATCAGGGGGTACAGATATTCTTCAGCAAGATCGAAGCTCTCCAGAAGAAGGGTCTCCCCGGTCTGAAGGTTATTAATGATAAACTGATGACACTCCCTGATTACAAAAAGAGATTGTCCGAAGTATCTAAGGACAGTTCAAAGTTTGTTGGCATACAAGGGAGTATCACTGGCAAAGCATTCCTGGACGCTCTTTAGTTGGACATCTGTATCCAACACGAGATTCGATACATATTCCTCACTAAGCCCACATTCGCTAAATATACTGAAATGGATGAAGTGTATTGGAGATTGCTCAAAGTCACGGTGCCTAGTCACCTCAGATGGGAGGAACTTTGTGATCTGCTAGATTAGCAGATGAGTTGTCCAGGTCCAATCACCTGTCCAATCAGAAGAGGTTGCACAGGAACCTCGCCAACGACCTACCCCAGAAATTCCGCATGCAGTTGTACCAAGTCATCAAGCAGTTTTGATTAGTTAAATTAGTTAGACTAAAAATAGAATGAGCACGTCCTGATCATTTATGACAGGAACATTTGTAATTTGAATTATAAATACTTCACCTTTCGAAGTATTGAGGGTTGTTGATCTTTACACCCTAACGCTATCAGACTATAACAATTTTGGAGAGATCCGCCATTAATAAAAGGAGGCACTTTTACAGGATTCTTGTGTGTATTCACTGGTGATGTTTATTCTCTGCGTTTAATGTTTTCTTGCTTTGTGATCATATTGTTTTCTGAAACTAATCTTTAAGAAGTAGCGTATGTTGTAGGATTTATCTTGGATACCCTGTTTCCGACTTTAAAAGATTTTAATGTTCATCTTCTGATGTTTTCAATTAAGAAATTCTTAATTGCTTCTTAGTTGAATGTATCTTTCTCATCTTTTCTTCTGTCCATCATTTAAGCTATTAAAGATCCAGTGAGTATATTATCTCGCCCTGTGGGAGTATCCCTTTATGTTTATGGTTTGTATCTCATGTTTATTATAACACAGACCCCATAGCCCAATGGAGGTGTAGACTGTCTCAACCAATTCAAAAACACTTTACAACAAAACCTACTTGTTTCTTTACCTAGCCTAACATCTAAAGTTAAAACAAAGCTAAATCATATAGAGAGATCCCTCTATGAAGCTGGAAGGGCTAGATCCCAGCTTTAAAAGTGGTTGGATAAAGTTACCTTTGTAGATTTCTTCTTTTTCAACCTCTAGGAAATTTACCAAGTGCTAACAGAAACCAACGAAATGAATTGCATAGCATCAATCATCACTTTCGGGGCTTGTTGATTGGTCAGTAACATTTTGGGGACCAAAAGGTCTTTTAGTGGGGAAGTGTGATCCAGAATCGGATCCAGAAGCCTGACAGGGCTAAAAAAGGCTAAATAATGAAAGTGCTCGGAATCCGATGAAACCAGCGCCACTGCGTCCGTCTTGTCTTGCTGATTCCGACCATATATTTACTTCATCAAACGGGCTCCATATGCGAAAGATATCGCATTCTGTCCGAAAACCCAAACAGGGAAAAAAAGAAGGGATGACTGTACAATCCGTACAGTGCCACGTGACATGCTGATTGTACAGGTCGTACGACCGTACAACTGATGTGGCAACTCCTGGGGACGACACGTGGTAGGTGACAGAGCACATGACAGTACATATGATGTGGCAACTCCTGGAGACGACACGTGGCAGGATTATGTGGCGTACGATAGACAACTGGACCAATCTATGGGTGACACGTGTCACCACTGTAAGGGTGACACATGGCACAGGATGACATCAGCAGGTGATTGGGCAGGTACGGTGGCAGGGTACGTGGACCATCCAACATTTGACACATGGCAGACACGTGGACCATCCGACATTTGACGCGTGGCAGAGTTCTATTGGTTGTTGAGGTGCCACGTGGCCCAGTGATGGGCTGTCATGTGGCACTCTGTGGTTGGTTAGTTGTTTATGTAAAATTTTATGGGTTTATCGTGAGTCGAACCCCCGACCTATCCTCCGAGCAACAGATCGGCAGGACCGGGCTAACCGCCCGCTCCAATGGTGGTTCTTAATAGCTATGTGTTAAACAATATATTTATGTTTAATCAAATGGATGTTCGGAGGGGGGAAAGGGTTGGGGCTTAGCCCCAACCCTCGGCGCTAACACACGACGATGACCACTACACATAACTGGGAGCACGGGACTGTTGGTGGATAGGGCCTGGCCCTTGGTTCTTGGGCGGTCCCATGTGACCCGGAACTATAATCCATTTGTGGGCGCGGGGGTTAGTCGGTTAAGCCTGCGGTTCTATCCATGCCCGAAAAACCAGGTGTTAGCGCACAGGGGAAGGGCCAGTGCTCAGCCACATGGCCCATATGACCCTGCCAAGGGGGCGCGCGCTGGACAAAGGGGGCTTATCCCCTATTTTTTTAACTAAAGTGGGCTTTTGTTAAGTTTTTGGATTTTTAATTGATTATATGCCTGTTATTAATGGATTTTCTCCATTTTTGGGAGATATTGGGCATTTTTGGAGCCCAAATCTTGGGAGGAAGTTGGGGATGGATAACCAACTTCATATCTATATAAACCAGGCCTATTTGAGGCCATGGAGGATAGTCAGAGCAGAGTTATGCTGAAGTGAAGCCAAGCTAAAGCCATTTTTATGCAGGGAAGCTATTGAGGAGCAGACGTATGCAAGCCATTTCTGGGAGCTCCGGACGTCCATTTTGTGTGTCGTTTTCTTTGCAGGGTTCTAGAGATCTGGAAGAACATGACCAGATCAGTCTTGTATCCAATTGGCACTGCTGCGATGTACCTTTGAGATTTTGAACAGAAATAAAGAAGCCTCCCCCACAGAGACAAAGGCCCGGAGACGAGGCAAAGTTGTGCCGAACTCCGTTATCAATTCTCGTGTTATGGTTTGTTGTCTATTATTTCATTTCAGATCTGCAAATGTGTATATGGTTGTCATAATTCCTCTTCTTTTTTCATTCTTTCATTAAGCTTCTCAATTGGATAATTAACGCATGCAAAATTAAATTTCAACCATAGTCATTAAAAGATCACACGGATCAACTTAGCACTCATTGCATTGAGTGATGCTCACATGGGTGAAGAAATGGGATTGAAACCAACGAAATGAATCACATAGCATCAATCATCACTTCCAAGGCTTGCACCCGATAACCAGGACTTCCCAAGTGGTCACCCATCCCAAGACGCCTCTGGCTCAAGCGCGCTTAACTGTGGAGTTTTCCCACAATCAAGCCCACTTAGCTTGCTACCCCATTTACAAAACCTTAGCAAGTATTGTGCCTTATGAACTACCTAGTTAGAGCTCCCTCCACTCTTATTATTTAAGCATATAGGGGCTTTCGCAGTGCAAGATATTAGATATTATTTTTGGGATTCACTGCGTAGTGTAAGTCATTAATCTATGACCCATGTCTATGAGTATTAGTCGCAACTGACCAATAATTCTCATGATTTGAATAGTCCAGTTAGCACTCATTGCATTGGGTGATGCTCACAAGGGTGAAGAAATGGGATTGAAACCAACGAAATGAATCGCATAGCATCAATCATCACTTCTGGGGCTTGCACCCGGTAACCAGGACTTCCCAGGTGGTCACCCATCCCAAATGGGGTAGCAAGCTAAGTGGGCTTGATTGTGGGAAAAGTTCCACAGTTAAGCACGCTTGAGCCATAGGCGTCTTGGGATGGGTGACCACCTGGGAAGTCCTGGTTACCGGGTGCAAGCCCCAGAAGTGATGATTGATGCTATGTGATTCATTTTGTTGGTTTCAATCCCATTTCTTCACCCCTGTGAGCATCACCCAATGCAATGAGTGCTAAGTGAACTATTCAAATCATGAGAATTATTGGTCAGTTGCGACTAATACTCATGGACATGGGTCATAGATTAATGACTTACACTACACATTTAATCCCGAAAATAATATCTAATATCTTGCACTACGGAAGCCCCTGTATGCTTAAATAATAAGAGTGAAGGGAGCTCTAACTAGGTAGTTCATAAGGCACAATACTTGCTAAGGTTTTGAAAATGGGGTAGCAAGCTAAGTGGGCTTGATTGTGGGAAAAACTCCACAGTTAAGCGTGCTTGAGCCAGAGGCGTCTTGGGATGGGTGACCACCTGGGAAATCCTGGTTACCAGGTGCAAGCCCCAGAAGTGATGATTGATACTATGCAATTCATTTCGTTGGTTTCAATCCCATTTCTTCACCCCTGTGAACATCACCCAATGCAATGAATGCTAAGTGGACTATTCAAATCATGAGAATTATTGGTTAGTTGCGACTAATACTCATGGACATGGGTCATGGAAGCCCCTATATGCTTAAATAATTATACAACCTGAGTGGGCCTAATGGTGAAGAACATTTGTTTCCTCCTAAGAGGTCACAAGTTCAAATCCAAAGGGGGGGTAGGGTATGTATACCTCCATATACTTTACCAGTCAAATCGTTGAGCAGAGGAGGTCCTTTGTCCCACAAACAAGGGGGTCTCATACACCGTCCTTTGTCCCACAAACAAGAGGGTCTCATACACCAGTTTAGTGTAGCTTAGTCGTGACCTTAAAAATAAATTATTATTATTATTATAAATATCATAATTATAACATAATTAAAAATTAATACAACAATGTAACATAAGGTTAAAAGGGGAATTAAGATAATTAAATTTGTATGAAGGAGTATAAGCATGCTAGCTACTTGGCATGAAATAAATTAACCATGACTGAAACAAAAAGAGAAGAAATACTTAGGGGGTTTTATTCCACGTAATTTTAGGGGAATGTGCTAGTTTGTATCCAATTTCAATAAGTTTGAAGTTTCGTTGATTTGCTCATAACAGAAGGATTATCTATGAATGTTGTTGGTCTTTACTTTTTATAGTGTTATGATTGGTTTATGTAGAATGATTGAGATTGATTAGCTGGGAGGGGGATTGTGGTCAGCGCACTTTGTGTTAAGGGATTATGTTAAAGAAATTCATTGAACACGAAAGAGAGCTTGCATAGTCTTGGTGGAAGTAGCCTGAGTTTGTATAGTCTTGGTGGAAGTAGCTTCACATATCACTAACCAGATTTAGACGGGTTTGGTCTGGTCAAAAGTTTTTCAATCTGATATTGTTTTCACTTATTCTTGGAGTAGGCTAGCTGAGCAATTTTTCTTTCCAAATTATTTTTTCGACAGATTTTTTTGGCAGTCCGCTTTTAAATTTCTAACTAAATTGATTTAAAATGAAACAAAACTACTAAAGTAGAGTTCTGAAATAAATGGAACTTTGAACAAAACTTGAAAAGGAAGATGGCTGCCGAGTTAGCCTACTCCCTTATCCTCAGGTATCTTATACATAGCGTGTGAGCGCTTCCTATAAGTGACCTTGCTTGAAGGACCGTCTGGCGATTCCGCTGTAAATTGTCAAACTGAATTCCTGAAGTTGAAACCACAGTCTGAACATAGTCAGCCTCTATGTCGCTCTCAGCACGGAAACCACGGTCAACTACCAAGCCGACAATTCCATTAATATAATCACCAACCTTAGCATTTTACCAAGTTCAAAATAATTCCAACGGGAAGGAAGAATACACAGCCATGCAATACCAGTGCATTTCTGATACATTTTTAATACTTGTATGAAGAATGATAGTTCTTTCCGCGGTCCCCGGATGGGGTGTTCGTGTTGGCACTGGCGCTTGCATGCAAATCCGCCTGAGCCCCTTTGTGTTACCAGTCATACAGGGTACAGGGGGCAGTACCCGGATCCTCATGAGCAGACCATCCCGTCCCTCGATGGAACCGCCATCCTGCAAAATCATTAATTCAGGAGGTTTAGGGGTTTTTATAGCTAGAATGGGTTTGATGGCAGCAGGGAAACGCAGGCTCTCTGGTTCAGGGATTGGCAGGGTCGGGGCTCTGCTCTCCAGGTCTCGTCCTCCGTCAGTTCTTGTAAGCTCTCCAGTTGTTTTGTGTTGTTGATTTTTCTGGTTGTTCCTGTGTTCTGGGGTGGAGATACCACAGTGAAGGCAGAGGTGGCTTTGCTTGTCCCTGGAACTGAACCGCCAGCCCTCTCCCCTTCCGTCTTTGACCCTCTCCTCCAGTCACAATTCCAGGCCTCATCTGATATCCTTGACTGCTGCAATTGGTTTACCATGAAGAAAGCTGAGTAAGGTAAATGGCCTGAATCCAGGAAGCAAGGTCATGGACGAAGCTCCAAACATATTGCTAAAACCTACCCCTACTGGAAAACCACCCATCTCATAACATAGGCCCAAGTGGATGCAATGAAAGGTGCAGAGAAATTCCATTGCAGATTTGCTCATTATGTTAGGAATGAGGCTGCAACCATGGTGCAGACTATCTGACAAAAAAGAAGAAGGAAGCTTTCCAATCTTCCACTGGAAACAGAGGACTGGGTGCCCAGACAACGGGTATTTTAGATCACGTGACACAAAGGTTTTCAATCTCATTGAGCTTTAGTGGCTCAAGAAGACTTTTATTGCCCGTGTGGTGGAGGAGAGAGGACAGCAGAATCAAGCTATTTTGCAAAAATTGGACTTCCTAGACAAGAAGTTCGAGGCAGTTTGCAAAAACGTCTTTGACATAGAGTTCATGGTTCCATATCACATAGACTCCTAGGATGATCATAGGGCAGTTGTTGGCCAAGCTCAAACTTCTGGAGGCGCACCATCCAACCCCATCAGTGTGGATGAGGACCAGAAAACCCTGTGAACAAACATAACTGGTAGGTCTCCTTCTTGATTTCATAAAGGTGGGCATTATGTCTTTCTCTAATAGGGTTACTAGGTCGAGCATAGCTCTTTCCATATTATTGTATTGAGCTCTTTCCATATTTTTGTATTTAGCTCTGGTTTTGGGTTTTAATGAGTCATGTCAATGTGCTATAGGGAATTAATGACGTTGGACTATGACGAGTTTTTGAAGCAATCTCTATGGCTTCTGGAACTGTTGTGTACTATAATCTTCGTCAGATTGATTGCCATAATCTTTTATTAATTAACAAAGATGGAGCGATTAATACAAATCCCTAAAATTGCGGAATAGAGTGGCCTGGAACTGACATGTGGACAGTCAGATATGGAATACCAAGGATGCTCCACATCATCCTCCCCTTCTTTTAGAAATTATGCATCTTCTGGTTCAAGATCACCCGGTGTAGTTGCTCGACTATACTTAAGTAGGTCAGTCTCAGTGATCCAACTGTTGTAGGAGTTTGGCATGCCTTCTCATTTAACAAAATAAAGCTTATATGACTTCGAATGTGTTGCAATGAATTTGGTGTCCAACACTCATTCAACCTGTTTTCATTTTTTCTTTGGCAAGTGTTGGGTCTTGTTGTCCTCCTTCTCCTTCTAATTATCATCCATTTGGTCATCATTTTCCCCAACTAAATATGAGTGAAGGTCAACAACATTAAAAATAGGACTGATATCTAGATCCTCTGGCAGATCAATCAGATAAGCATTGTCATTTATCGTTTTCATAATTTTATAGGGACTAGATTTCTTAGGCTTTAATTTGTGGTAAGTACCCTAGGTACCTCTCCTTGCGCAAATGTATCATTACCATTTCTCCTTCCTAAAAGACATTTTCCCTCCTGTGCAAATCAACATGTTTCTTATATTTTTCATTCATTGATTGAAATTTGTGTTCAATTTGTTGATGTATTTCACGAATATTCTCCAAAAAAACTGTAGCATTTGGAATGAAATATGGATTTGCAAGTAGATCAACTAAGTCTACAATTCCTTTGGGATTGGCACCATATACAACTTGAAAAGCATATTTACCTATAGATATGTTTATGCTAGAATTAAGGGCAAATTCAACTTAGGGTAATGCTAAATTCCATTGTCGAGGATTGTCACACACTGTGATGTCCCATTCCCAAGAGTAGGCCAGCAGGGAGTGACTTAGTAGTCTATATGTTCCCGTAGACTATAGTCAGGCACAAACAAGGAACAAGATGGAGAAATAAGGAGGAATTGATGGCTAAACGATGAATTAAACCAAAATACTTAGGAAAAGTCACTTAAGCCTAAGTCAACGAAGAATTAGAATGAAAAAGTGTTAAAGGGGGACTTAATTGACAAATAAATCACTTTAGGAGGAAAAACGCCTAGCTTAAGTGAAGTCAATGGTGAATTAGATTGGGAAAGGTATAAAGGGAGGAATTTGACCTAATTCCTCATTATGCATTGTTATGATTTGATGTTGAGAGTTCCCAGAGGAGGAGGAGAGCCGACCTTACTGTTTTGTGGATTTCTGGAGGAAACCACCACCATTGATCGGTTTCGGTGTTGAGAGACACACCCTAGCCCATCGGACATACCATCCAGGTATTTCACCGTACTTTTCAGGAGTATCCATTGCAGAGTGCGCAGCTCAGTCAATGAGGGCGCAAGCTAGTTTGAGGGTTTGGAGAGCTGCACGAGACCCGTATCCAGATTGTAGTTTCCTTCCAACCCATTTGAGATCCAGCCAGGGCGCTTCTATTGAGCCATCTATCATCAGATTCTGACGGTGGAATTTTGCAGATCGACTCATTCAGCCATTTAGGGCACAACTCTTCCGGATAGACATTTGGTGTTGCATGCAAAGTTTCAGAGCAGATCCGGACAAATCCTGCTGAGCCATTTCCTTATTTGGCGAGACGATCGTTTTGAGCCATATAGCGGCAAATTCCATTGGTGGAATCCTTTTGGGCGCATCCAGTGCTCTAGGAGGGGTGAAAACCCCCCAGGGGTCCAGATCCAGTGCCTTAGAGACCAGATTCGAGATCCGACACTCATCCATTTCAGTCTAGAGGCTAGGGTGCTTCTATTGGAGTAGTTTCCGACGCATTCCGACGGTCCATTCTTCTAGACGAGTTTTCCCAGCTGGTAGCGGTTACCGTATTTCTCCGGAACCGCATATTTTTGACGATCTATCCGTGCATGCATCAGATCTACCATCATCTTCTGATCACGGGTATTTTTATGTTATTTGATTGTATTCCAGTACTGATCCATGAGATCTGACTGACGTTTATATTCT
>ML777921.1:394133-477767 GCA_009831015.1 Picea engelmannii
AGCTTTCTCATAATTCTTGATTTTATGGCATTCCCATTATCATCCCTTATGTTATGGGATCTAGATGCTTCCACTTGCCTAGTACTAGCTACGTGCATAGAGATGGAATCTTTGTTTAATTGTTTATGCAACATATTCAAACTTTGTAGCATATCCTTCCAATATTTAATTATCTTCTCATTATTTTCCATATAGCTCTGCACTTCCCTCTATAGGCTTCTCATATTCACAGGCTCCTCTCTGCCTCTTCTTCCATTGGACTATGTCTCAGCGTTTCACATGCTAACATGTAGACCTCTTATCTCCTCCTCATGGTTGTAAGATCCCCGAGCATCTTCGATAACTCCAATCCTCATATAAGAACCAAATATTTTTTTCTTGACCTCTATTTCTGCAAAAAAAATTGAATACAATAATTTTTTTGTTACACAAAAATATATATAGTGAGTTCTAGAAAAAGAATGAATAAATTTTATGTTATTTAATGGCCACCAGTCATATTCTTCTGAGTTGGATGTAAATTCTACTACTCAGATCAATTTTTTGGGTTGATATATGGATTCTCCTCCTCACAACCTTTCCAAAAACTATTTGTTTTCCCAAATTTGAGTTCTGAGTATAAAGTTATGGGTAATTGAGTATTGCCACCTTACCCCTCTTGTGCACCTTTCTCCCTAGTGCAAAATAATCTCAAAAACCAACTTTTTCCATTTATAAAGGTAAATCTATTAGGAACCAAGGAAAATTTTGTATGAGAAACTAATAATATTTTTGATACTAAATTTACAACAACTCTTAGAGTATCAAACTAATGCTCCAGTCAAAATCTTCAACAATCTGGAAATGACAACTTTATCCTTTTTGCACTTTCTCATGGCTTGACAATTCACAATTTTAGCACTGTTTAAGCATCTCTACATCAACTCCTTTGGAATTTTTATAGAATCCCAATTGAGTATCTTCATTCCTATATTTTTAATGATCTATCAAAATTTCACCCTTATTCAGGCTCCAAGCTAATAGTTATGGCCTAAAGAAATTTTGACTATTTTTTCTCATTTTTATCCATGTTGTTGTTCCAGAGTCTGTACTTAAGGCTATAAAGTATAGAGTCTAGGCATCCCAAAGTGAGTGAGTGATTAAAAGGGAAAGAACAAACTTCAGGGAAGGAAGCTACGGTTCATTTATGAGTTGTCTTTGTCTAGCCTCCAAATGTTATTGGATGTTGATATCTCGTTCAATGGATACCCATGAACGTTCGAGCTCTGTCCAGATGATGGCAGTCTTAAGTGTAGTATCGAAAATATTCAAAGCGATGATGGTTTGATCCGATAGGTTGGGTTCAATGTTAGGTTGTCTTACAATGGGTACAGTCATGGAAAAACACAACTTTTAAAGGGGCTTGATGTTTTAAAATGCCATTTCAATTTTAGATTATATAAGAGAGATTTCTCAAATCCGAATTAATAGTATAACAAAACCAAAGGCCTTTTTCCCGTAACTGAACTAACTTTGAAAAATCATGCATGAAACGTAAGAAAACATTAAGCTGTCAACAATGCAAGGCTCCAACAGAGGGAGAATCTCACCCTGTAACAGAAGAAGAAAATAGACAAGAAAACACTTTGACAAAACATAAAATATAGAAATCTAAGTAATTCACAGGTCTTGTACCTGCTAATAGCCGATACAGAGGAAAAACTACATATGTTTAGAAGACTAGACAGTTGATCACCACAGTAGAAGTTGCACTAAGTTGCAGCTAAGCATTCATCAAAGATATATATGAGAAATGAAAATGGACATGAGATAACAGAGAATAACACATAACTCAGTCTTCAAAGAATTCAGAGTCTTTGAATTTCTTTTTCATTAATTTTGGCACAGGAAATCCTCTATTACAGTTGGCCCCAAAGAGAAAAGCCCCTTTGTTCTTTTCAAAATGTATATTTAAACAAACTTCTAAACATTTCGAATTCCAATCATTCTAGAAACTTGTCAGCTACAAATGAATAATTGAAGCATTTCATTTCCTTGTCTTTTGTCTTCCTTCATAAGGGCAGAGCGCCTTCCTTTCTCTGCTCCTCTGGCTCCAGAAATAGAACGGAGTGACGTCTGTCATCATTTAACACCAGAAGCCTATCTGCAATTAACGCACCTTTCAATCAACTGGGCTATCAACCTAGAAGGCTCTTCTTGGTTGTTTGTCTCAAAGGTGTAACAATTCTTTGCCAACTGTGGCAATCTTTTTCCCACTTGTCGGTCTTCTATGACGATAGACCATAATTGTAAAATTGGCTTCACTAGCCATTTGTCTACTTGGACCATATCAACCTGGCTTATCTGAGATATTTCGGCTTGCTCCTTTTCCACATTTTCCTTAATATCTAGCAGGTGTTTAGCTATATTGATTTTTCCCAACGTCCCAACACTGCTTTCCTTATCAAGGTCTAACAAACTTTTATTTATCAAGGCGAATGTTTCTTCACAAGAATTCCTCGCCTCTTTAGCTCTCCCCCTGCTCTCCAATATATTCTGCTCTAACACCTTCAGTAAGATATTCCCTCTGGTTTGTTCTGTGATGGATAATTTGGAGCTATTGACCATCTCTACTTTCGGTGTGGCTATAACAGCCTCCTGGAAGGCAACCCGAGCCGCCTCAGCTTCTCTTTCTCTCAAAGAGATATCTTCTAGCACTTGATCTATCGACTGAAAGTGATTCTGAATGGTTCCCACTTTAGCAAGGAAGTCCTGTTGAGATGCTAATACCTTCTGTCGGATTTCGGTGGCTTGGGATTGGAATATCTTTATATCTAAGATCTGGTTTTCGGCAACATCTAATTTCGACTGTAACTGTATTATTTGTTGCTCTTGTCAGCTTACCTGCATTTGGCTTATTTGCACCGACTGGCGCACCTGCTCAAGGTCGGATCTAAGTTTCTCGATCTCCTGCAAATCGGCCATTCTGGCTTGCTCGAGGCTTTTGCTCACCTCATCCCTGGCATTTGCTTCCACCATAGCCACCTTAGCTTCCAACTTACCGATCAAGAGGTTCTTTCGTTTCAATTGTGCCTTCAAAGTTCCAATTGAATACTGGTTGGCTATAGCATAAGCCCCCAGTGTTCCTGCTATCTTGTCGATGAATTCTTCCTCTTCTACGACCTTTCCTTCTATCAGGATTTTAAACCTTTTAGCCACTGCGCCCGCTTTTTGATACGATTTTTTTTTCACTACGGCCTTCCTTTTCTTATCAAAGAAAAATTCATTAGGAGGTAACTCTTCTACATAAATGGGCGTTATTTCTTCATTGTAAACCCATCCTGCATATGGATTCCCCTTTGTGAACTGTAAGGGTGTGATAGAAGCAATGGGACTGGCAATTTCCTTGAATAATTGTTTCGGGATAGCATCCGTGGCTGGCTTGCTTGATATGAGCGATAGTGAGTCAGCCACCCCTTGCGGGGGTATCTCTGCTTGAATTTGGACCTACTTGCCCGGCGTACCCTTTTGTGGGTTCCCTTCCTGTTGATCAGGGATTTTGGCTCCTCGTTCTGAGGCCCCAGCCTCCCCTGTTTTCTCTTGGTTCTCCTCCTTGTCAGGACTTGAGTCCTTTGAGCCTTTGGCTTCCGTTTGTTGTGTAGCCGGAAGCTTTGGGGTTTCTCCCTGTAAAACCTGGGGAGACAACTCCGTCGGTGCTCCTAGAATTTAAAGAAATCGACCAAATCTCCGGGCGGCAGGGCTGGAAGATTTCATCATGAGGCGAATCCTCGTGTTCGTATTTCTTCAGGCCACAACTCGCCAGGTGATTACTCACAACCTTATTAAGGTTGTGCTTCTTAAACTCAATGTCCACCAATTTCATTTCTTCTAAGGTTGTAGCCTCGGCTCTAGCATGGCCAAAATCTAATAATGAATATGCACCAATTTGAATGGGAAAAGGCGGCCATACCTTTTTCAATACTCCTTTGAGCTCTTTGCTTATCCCACCAAGCACAGTTTGTCTGGCGATCTCGCAACACAATAGCTTATCTAGCAAGAATAGCGGCATAGCGTATGGGGGAACAGAGGTGCCAAAGACCCTGATGTATGAAAATTCCGCTTCTATATACCAATATGCTACGCTACTCAGGTTGGTCATGATGTTATCCGAAATCCTGGGAGGCGGATGACCGAAGATGGAGACATGCACTGGTACCATTACCCAGTTGAAGATCTCGTAGACGAATTCTTTGGCTTTATCCTCCCAAAGTTTCGAGTGGTAGACATGAATAGGCTTTGTATTAGATGGAGCCTAGCTCCAGTTCATTAGTGGGAAAGGTGTCATGAAGAAAATGGCGTCCATGATGTAAGCAGGCATAAAGAACGAAGCCGCTTTCCTACTTTCCCTCTGCGCTCGGTATTCGGTAATTCAACTGGTCAGACTGTCAGACAACAATTTGGCCCAGTCGAAAGATAAACCCTCAGCAACTGTATGAATAAGCGGTACCCATGGGAGGAAAAAGTGAGTAGTGTCCTTCTTCCCATACAACCTACAGGCCATCATCGTTATATACTTGAATTGCGGCTCTAAGGAGGATATTGAATAAATTTCATTAGTATCAGCCCTGAATTTCGCGGGGTGCGAAACCCAATCTTTGATCAGATCGGATAAAAATTTTCCATACTGCTCGCATTCCTTCTTCTTGAAACCCTCTAGGAATTCAACATTGTGAGTAAGGTTCAGTGTGGGTGACAATTTATACATTGCCTGTAAATGCTTCAGTCTGAAAGTTCCAACTGCCACCCTCTGTTCGCTGATAATCGTCCTAGTCAGGATATCCACATGGTCCAGCGCCCACCTGATCATATCATAATAGGGAAGAAGCCATGGCCTTGCTGCTATTTTGTGCATCTCTGCTTGAGCGACGATTTTGTATTTGGTGGACAAGTAATCCTTCTCGTTATCGCTGGAATCATCCAAACAATTTATCGACTCGGATTGCAGAACGTTGGAAACGTATGTCCAAGTTTTGACAGAATTAATACTTCGGGGCGAGGTATCAGAAACAACGTCTGAACCCTGACCTGGACTCTCAGTAGCCTCCTTGGGCACTTTTCGTGGAGCCATGATAGAGAACCTTGCAACTAGATCCCCTGCCGGAAGGATTGAAAAGACAGATAGAAGTTATCCTGGTGAAATGGCTTTGCGCGCAAATATAGATGCAAACTGAAATAATGAAAGAAACCCCCTTGTCTTGATCTTTTAATCCCGTGCGAGTCCTTGCTGACAGAACAGTCAAATCTCTTAATAGAAAGATTTAGAAGTAAAACGAGATCTTACTATCCATCACCTCACTGAAATTCAAATAAATGCCATAAATGCTTGACGATTTGTGACATGGAAAAACGCAGAAACATTCAAAACTTCATCTGTAAAATGTGTGTGCTAAAGGTTGTTTAAGGCGTTAATTGATCTAGTTTAGTTCCTTTAATTAAGTGTGCTTTAGCCACTAATATCTTTTTCGGCGTTCGTCGTATCAGATGATTTCGCTCCTAGCCTTTGAACCCTAAAGACCCGAAATCGCGATGGTGCGATTTAGTTGATTGTCTGTGATTTGACTTAAGCCTTTAATTAATCCACGCTCAATTAATGAATATAGCGACTTCGTGGATCAAAGTTACAAAGGTGCTTCCTTTTGGGGAAGCAATCGTCGAGTCGTGAAATCACGATAATGATTAACTAAGGTTTAAAGTGATTTACTCTTGATATTAACCTAGGTAACTTTAACACAACTTTGCGACTTCGCAAGTCGGAGGTTTGAGAAACGTTCAACGTGTAACTCCTGAAAGTGAGAGTACAAGGTAATGAAAGATGATAATCCATGCTTAGTCATTTAATAATGGTGATTAGAACTAAAGAAGTTTTTGCCATTTCACATGTCGGGATACTGTGGCTTTAGTGGGTAGAATCGTGAAATAAACGAAGTCCCGGAATCCAACTTTTGGGGCTTAAGTATAACATTTCACCTATTTAGAGAAGGGCGGCTCCAACACATGTATGCTATAGGTGCCTTCTCTCTGATCCTATATAGTTTTATGTACCCAAATTCCACATCTAGCTCCATGTCTATTTTCTATGGTCCATGAGCTTTATATACACTACTCTTGTGCCCCAAACTGACTTCTGAGTAAGGAGTTATTCCTTCTAGAAGTAAATTGGTACTAAATTATATCGTGTATTGTTTCAGATGTAACTTTCTCATACGAGCTCTTGTTTTGCTCCCAGAATAGCTCGTTGGAAATATCTCACTAAGATCTTTCATTTAAGAAAAACAAATGTGTGTACTAAAGATACAACAATTACATAAAATTTGAACCCCTAAAAATGTTGTTTAGGGCCTCAAACTACCCCCACAAGTTGATGACCTTCAAAAACTAGAATTTTCGTAGAAAATAGACTGATTTATTGTTGCAACAATTTGTAGATCTGAGCCTTCGATCTCAAAATTAAGAGTAACCCAAATCGTTGATCCACTAAACCTTTCCAGGCCCACATCCAAACCTTCTGCAAGCCTATCAAGATCAACTTCACAGACTCTTCCCATCAGAAAGACTAACTTTCCCCACACTCATATATCCTTCCAAAATCCGAAGTCCAAACACTATCATCCTTTTTCCATCGGAATGCCCCCGTTAGAATGGAAACTTGCCATGCTTATTGATATTTCCACAGTCCGAAGTCTGATAGCCTATTGGACTCTCTATATCAGACTTATCCCTCAGGAACATCCCTTCCAAAAACCATCGAAAACAATCATTTTGAAGCCCATCAAGAATAATCCCTCTGAAGACTATTATGAAACTTCCTTCCAAACACCATTGGGGACCTCCTTTTCAAAGACAGTTGGGAACTTCCTTTCTGAAAACCATTGAGAATGGTCCTTTCGAATACCATTGGGAACACATCTTTCCAAAGACCACCGGGAACACATCTTTTTTAAGACCATCGTGAATAGTCCTTACGAAGACCATTGGGCTCTGAAATTCGTCGGGCATTGGAATTTTTCTTTGTAACCTTTGTTCAAAATTTTTGAATTATGAAGACCAATGAACTTGGGATTTCTTCCCAACCCATGTTGGATCTAGACCGTCAATTTTCGATATCGGAGTGGTCTCTACCATCGATCCACCATACTGCTCCAAACTTCATCGGACTTCCTCGATCCTGCAATTGAAATTTGGTTGTTGATTTCCCAATTTCAAGTGATCTCGACCATTGATCCATAAGCTATGCTCCATGACTCTCACCTTATGCCACCATGTCACTTCCATCGTGGACCCTTTTAGTCCATGTCACAGTACGGTCCATGTTATCCATGTAAGGAATTTTTCCAAAAATTATAATTTTTTCAAAAATTTTATAATTTTCTCCCAAATTTTTTCGTCGATGTACTTGGGAGTTTTTTACTCGTTCTAGAGTTAATATTGTTCGTCCACTCCCAATGTATAAAATATCTTAGTCATCAATCTTCTCATTCTTCAATCACCATGACAATGCGAAATCTATCCTTCCCAACCGAATTTCACTCTCCAACATGTAGATTTATTCCATTTATCCTTTCTTTGACTGCTCTGAGGCAATTTAACCTCGAATCTTCTCATAAATTTGGGGATTTCACTATGTTTTCTCCATTTTCCCCAAATCCCTCATAGGTGAAACTATGCAACATCAAATTTCTACAAAATCCACATTGACTTGGCCCATACAAGCTCGGTGTTGAACCTTGAGCTTTGATACCAATCTGTAACATCCCCTAGCTGAACTGAGGAACATTACCATGTGAAAACGCCAATAAATTCAAAATTTTCTGCTAACTAATATTGTATCTTACCAACTACATGAATACACATGGATTTAGCCATTTGATTACCATTAATTTAAATGTAGCTACAACATGTTGAAATAAACATGGATGTAGCTAATTAACCTTGTACATAGCAGCATATAAACCATTCATGTACACAAAGTTAAAACACAACAATTTAGCTCATAAAATAACACAGATAAGCACTTATCGTTTCATACAATTGTGCAACCACCTGCTTGGGACAGACGTTCCACCCAACCATGGACTTGTTGTTCTAGATATCAATAGAAATCCACCCCCAATTTGGGGCTAGGAATCCACAAAAGAGGATGTCTCTCATAGTCCACTCGCAACTCAGATATCCCACAACCCAATGGTATTCTCCTACAACTATCCCTATTTCCACAATCTTTCTTCCTCTTGACCTACCCAACCCAAGGAATGTACCCTTTCACTACATTCATTCCATCGGGCGTCCTATTCGTTTATCAAGGTCTCTCTAGCTCAGGTAACTAGGAATCTCTCTACTAAGAACTCAAGGGAACTCACTGCTAGAAAAACTACCAGCAAAACAACAACAATGACTTCTTGTTACAGTGCAACTCACACAGGATTTCACTCTTCAGGCTCGACAACCGGGTTCTTCTGCAAGCCTAACAACTTGCTTCTTCAGTCTTCAACAACTCCAAAAACACTCCAGAATTTTCCCTTGATTGTTGTTCCAGCTCCAAAGCTCCACTTTTTCCTTGTTCTCCCCCTGCTCATGCAAAAACATGACTATCCAAAACTACTTGTTCTACCCATACAAATTTCCTCCCTTTTCCCCAAGAAAGTTGACTCTCACTCTCCCCAATGTTGATTTTACTTCAACCCCATGCTCCTAATAACTATGGGATGTGACTTCTCACACCCACCCTCTTACATGTATTCATTGATTGGGCTCTCATACACTCAAACATAAAATATAAGGTTTATACACAATGATAATAAAATTCAGGAATGTGGATTTGGATTAATACTCATAAATAATTTCCCCCTTGGATCCCTCTTAGACACTCCCTTCTCTTTTGAAAAACTCATCCCCCAACTCTGTCCATGTCCCCCAATAGCTGGATCACATTTTATTTATTAAAATTCAGAAAATACAATTCTCATATTATATTGCTTGGTCATAGCCACATTCATACATACATTATGCATTAATTAAGCTGGAGATTACAATGGGGATGTTACAATCCTCAAAATGAGGGGAAGTACTTGAGGGTTTTCCCTGGGCTTTGTAAACTAGAAAAAATCACTATGTGTGTGTGTGTGTGTGTGTGTGTGTGTGTGTGTGTGCAAAGCTAAAGAACCCATTAAAAATGATTGTAGGTCTCTTTTATATTTATCTATTTTGGTTGAAATATAATTTGAGTGAATGGGTTTCTCTTGAATCACAATTTTAATACATGAGCTATAATTTTATGTAATGGGTTTATTTTCGAATGAATTTTCGGGTAATGGGTTGTTTCTATTAGAACTTTGGTTCATGGGTGTAGCCTAGGTGTGAATTTATAAGCACATTTAAAGATAAACTTCTCTGCTAATTTCAAGGTTCATGCATGTCTTGTACAAGGCCAAAGGATTTCACTTGTTCCTACTTTATTCAATGATTGAACTAGTTGTTTTTGTACTTTTAGTTCATATGTCATGCTTGTTGTGCCTATGTCTCTCACAATATCCTTGGCTGGAAAGAAGGCCCACTCTACACATTTTTTTCTAGGTTAATTTACAAGTTTATCCTAGGCAGATAGTTGAAGGAAACATAAATTTTGATTTATATATTCCTATGGCAATTGAAATGAATATAGTTGTTGTGTTTGCACTCCATCATTTTAATGAGGGTATTTTATGTGTGTGTGTATATGTGTCTGCACACATAGATACATAGGAATTATCATAAGGCTTCTCAACATAAAGTAGGGTTGGAAGAATCATGTGGAGAAAGTGGTAGGACTATTGAAGGGGAGGAAGGTATAAGGGAAGTAGTAGAGGGTTAGGTGGGGGACAGTTTGGAGGGAGGAGTAGCAAATAGAGTTTAGACGGAAGTTGGTGATATTTTTATCAAGACAAAGAGGAAAAAAAACATTAAACAAAAAATTAATCATGTCAAGGTCTTTTTGGGTGAGGACATTAAGATGCATGAGGTTGTAAGGATGACATCATAGAATCATAGATGTTATTTGGGAGAATTAGTAGGAGGAGGTGTTGTGGGAAGAGTATTTAGGCCTAGATGAAAGTTGAATGTGAATATTCATTAGGTTATATGTACATATGTATTTCACTTCATGAGTTTGGATAGATTTCTTATTTCACTCTGCTAAGGATGTGGAAAATATTTTGTCTACTCACTAGAAGTGGGATTCCACTCCTCTTTCCATCAAGAAATGGTATCCTTCCTTTGACTCTCGATATGAAAGGGTAGATATCATGCAAGTGTTGGTGAAGTTAGTATAACTTTTTCTCAAGTAATTTGGTATGTAAGGTGTTTAGAGAAATTAAGAATTCCCTTGGGAGTTTCATTAAGGCATATATGAGTTATTTAGATTCAAGAAACTTATCTACTGCAAGGATTCTAGTCAAATTAGATCTGAGATAAGGTTCATAAAATGAAATATTACTTCATAATGGTTCAAGTACATTTGTTCAGACTTTGAATTATTGTGGAATCCCATTTCATTGTGTAAGGTATCATAAATATGGACATTTAATTGTGGATTGTGATTTGCCATTAAATAAGAAAGTATGGGTTCAAAAAAATCACAATATGGTTGAAGAAAAGGGGACAAATAAGAGTAATTCAGATAAAATGGAAAGGGTTGATATGGTTCAAATTGATGACGTAGTGGTTTTTATTGAGATGAAGAAGAAGGCTTAAAATCATGAACAACCTAATTTAGGAAAACTGGAGGATAGTAAGGTAATCTATGATGAAAAGGCAAGTGGTATGATTAATATAATTTATTAGGAACATGATGTTGGACTTAACAAGACCTTGGATTCTCCATTGGAGGATTCCAGTAAGTCTGTAAGTGACTTGGCTCCTCTAAATCTGGTGTTTTCTATTGATAAGGGGATTGATTTAGGGTTCTACGCTAGAGTATATTTCAATATGCTTGGTTTTATAAGTAGAAAAATGTTCTTCTATGTGGTATCAAGAAGGTTGGGATTTCTCACAGAAGTCAACTGGTCCTTTAATTAATTATGAGGAAATGGTAGGAACTGAAAGGAACAAATGTATTATGGAGATTGATATTCCTTCTTAGGATAGTAATGTTTGAAAGGAGAAGAATAGTAGTTTGATCAATGTTCAATATATAATTTAAGAGGTATGAAATATTCTTTTGGGGTTGGAGGAGTGGAAATTGATGGAGGTTTATCATTGAATTTAGGGAAGAAGGTGAAAATTTCAGGTAGGCGTAGGAATTCCTTTCTATCCCTAGAACAAGAAAAGGTTGTTAATGAAGTTTTGATGGGAAATAAATCATCTATTTTAAGAGTTATTATAGAAAATTCCACCCTTGCTAAGGGTGGCTCATGATCTGTCTATCCCTTAATTTTTAAGGGTTGGGAAGTTCCTCCAAAAAGATATCCATAAAAGGACTTGTGGAGACCCGCAAACTAGACATTATTATGCTACAAGAGATGATGGGAGAATGTGGTAAAATTGTATCATAATTGGGTTGTTTAATAACCAGATGGAAGTCAATATCTTTATACTATTCTAATGATTTGTCTTGTGATTCAAGTTTGGGTACTTTTTTTTAATCCCAAGAGATGGGCAAGGAGATAGTGGTACTAAACATATATGGTACATAAAATTAAAGAGTGGAATATTGGGAGAATTTATATAATATGGGCATCCTATAACAAGGGAATGTTATATTGGGAATTGATTTGAATTTCTCTTTGGGTAGAGATGAAATATGGAGTCTTGTAGTATAGGTAGATCCTTTAACTGTTTTTTTCTTACGAAGGCTAGAGGACATGGGTTACTTGACACTGAAGCCAATCAAGTTAAGTTTTACATGGAGGAATAAGAGGATGCTTGAAGATAGGATTATTAAGAGGTTGGACATATTTCTCTTGTCGAAAGGTTTTATAAATGACTAGGTTTGGATAAGATAATTGGTAGGATCAAGGGGAGAGTATGATCATTTTCCAATTTTTTTGCAGATGGACAAAGCTGGGAGGAAGCCACCTAGTCCCTTCAAGTCGAACCCATCTTGGATTGAATAAGATTTTTTTCTTTTTAAGTTGTAAAGGAGAACTAGTCTCCTTTTGATGGGACTAGAAGAGAATCGACATCCATTCAACTTGCATAAAACTTAAAAAAAGATAAAGCATGTGGTTGTATCATGCAATCATGAGAAAAAATTATAACACTTTCAAGAGTTAGAAGTGTTGGAGGTTCAATTGGATAGTATAAAGTACGAAGAGGTAGGTTATCCAATAGAGGAATATAAAGTGGAGGTTTGTAGATTGGAGCAAAGGAAGAGAGAGTTGTTAGAGGATAAGGAGACTATGGAGGCTAAAACGTAGAGCCCTATGGCTTGAAAACGGTGATGAAAATACAAAGTACTTCCATCAATTTGAAAACCATAGGAAAAAATTTAAGGTTATATGGAAGGTAAAGAAAAATAATGGAGACATGGTGACAAGTTTTGAGGACATTAACAAAATAGAGGTGGACCATTTTTGTGAGATTTGTAAAGAATAAAATATGGAAACTATAACATAGGTAGTTAAAATGATGACATGCTTCTATATCTTTGTGTCTGAAGTGGAGAATGGGAGGTTTTTAGAAGAGGTATGAAAGGATAAATTGGAAGTGGTACTTCATAGTTTAGAAAGGAGAAAATTATTGTCCCTTATGACTAGCCTATTGAATTCTTTTTAGGTTTCTATGAAGTAATTGCGGATGATTTAATGAGGATAATAAAGGAATCCAAAGAAAATGAAAGGATGATTATTACTCTTATCCTAAAATTAAACAAGCCTTATTCATTTGAAGAACTTAGTCACATTTCCTTATGTGACTATGTTTACAAAATTATTGCAAATATCATAACTATGAGGGTGAAGAGTTTGTTATCAGATACAATCTCTCATGAACAATTTGGTTTTTTATCAGGAAGACGGATCTATGAGGCAATATGGGTAGCTTAGGAGGGTCTACACTCCATTAAAACAAAGAGGATGTCTTCTACAATTGTAAAAATAGACTTATAAAATTATTATTATAGGCATAGCTAGTTATATATGAGGTTAATGTTGAGTCATCTAGGTTTTTGTGTACAATTTGTGAATTGGGTTATGATTTTTTTAACCACGGTAGCTTTCTCCATTGTGATAAATGGATATACTTCAAAAAAATCTAGGAGAGGTTTGAGGAAGGGTTTCCCTCTATCACACTTACTATTTCTTATTATTGTTGAAGGACTAAGTAGGGCTTTGATAGACACAAAAAGAACCTGAAATTAAAGCCGTAAGAATTGGTAGATTGTTGAACTTGTCTCATTTGCTATTTGTAGATGATATTTTGTTGTTTTGTGATTGAACAAGGAGATAATTGATATGTATTGTACAACAACAAGAATGATGATTAATATTGGGGTCTACAATTTTTTTTTCAGGGGCAAGTGATGAGGATGTCATATTTTTCTCTGAGTTATTTTTGTACAACAACAAGAATGATGATTAATATCGGGGTCTGCAATTTCTTTTTCAGGGGTAAGTGATGAGGATGTCATTTTTTTTTCCTGAATTATTTCCTTACAAATATGTTGAGCTTCAAAGTGGATTGAAGTATTTATGTTTTTACTTAAATCCAAATGATTATGGTAAAAAATATTGGGACTGGTTGATTTCAAGGGTTGAAAAGAAACTCTCAATTTGGTGTGGTCCCTAATGATTTAGGAGTGGAAGACTTATTTTGGTAAAGTTTATGGTTGAAGCTATTGGTTTTAGATCAACTTAGGCCTCCGCACCCTCCAACCAAGTAAGTTGTCAATAATCATCTTGTGTATGCATGTATAATCCATGTATTGATGCACCCTCCCTCTCAAGAGAGAAGTTCTTCCATATGAAGTGGCTTTTCTTCATAGGGCACCCTAGATAATATAATATGCTCTTCACTTAGAAAAGAAAGAAGAAATATCCCTCTAATCAAGTATCCCAGACCACATATAAACGATAGCACAATGGTGCCACTTTGGGAGGACTTCCCTTTCTTCCTACCTGTGGATCGTTTTATGGTAAACATGTGTATGATTGTGTGCCTCTTCAAGATTGTGTGGAAAACAAATAAAATTAGTTGATTAAGTAGCTCTTCTAGCTAAAATTGAAGTGATTGTTGTGTTATTAGGGTGCATGCTAGAAACGTTCAATTGAATGGATGCAAGACCAACATACTAACTTTTATTTTTACTAGGAGAATTGGTAAACCCACTAATTATCAATTATCACCAAAAAAACCCAAGATCGAATAAAAAAAACCACCACTATAAACTTAGACCTAACACAAATATCTACAAACCACACAAGTCAAGTTTCAAACTTGGACAAGTACCCTATAATGGAAGACATCATCTTTCCAAACAATTATCACCAAAAAAACCCAAGATCGAATAAAAAAAACCACCACTATAAACTTAGACCTAACACAAATACCTACAAACCACACAAGTCAAGTTTCAAACTTGGACAAGTACCCTATAATGGAAGACATCATCTTTCCAAACAAGACATCCAATAGTTACCCTATCCCAATGAACTACCAAGAAACAAAACTGTTAAAATGGTAAATAAACATATGATAAAGCAAATGTGTCCTGACATGCACTAATTAGCCTACCTTAGTGACCCGAAAAGCCTGTGTCATATGTCAACTTCAATGCGTCATCTACCATGATTTTGTTACGTCATTACCCCCCATAAATATCATATTACCTCTATAGAGAAGATACCATGATAGTGCATTGTAGCCAACGTGAAATGGGGCAAGTATGGAGATAGTGGGGACTTTAATGATCTATTGGTTGTGTTCATGATAACATTTCGATGGATAGTAGGTTATATATTTTTATTGTCAACGAGTATAGAAAAAGAAACATACCATTAGTTAAATGGAAAATGTTACAAGTCCCAAAGGAGATTGGAGTATGGGGATTAAAAAGCATTTATCTAATTTTTAAAATCTTTTTGTAAAGATTAATTTATAGTAAGAGTTTGTGGTGTGAGAGTTCATTTAAAATTACATTGATTTTTTTATTAGTTCTTGTCATGAGATTATAGTAATGAGTTTGCTTTTGATATGACATTAATTTGTCTTTTATCATAAATTTGTGTATGTAATGTAATGTTTAATATAGGAAAACAAATATATATTTTTGGATATAATAAAAATATTTGTGTTTCTCATTTCTAATTGGTTGATAGAATTGAAGTGTTATTGTTTCATTCATGACTTTCAATATGTAAAATTAATTACATAATCAATTAATTTCACCAATCACCACGTCTAAATATAAAAAATTGTACAATGTATTTATTATTATGCATTATTGTATTTATATTATATTTATTATTATATTTATATTATGTTTATAATATATTTATTATATTTATATTATATTTATGAATATTATAGTTTTATTCAGCTTACGGTTTATTATACATTTTAAATAACAAACAATCCTCAATTATTATCTTTTGACAAAAAATATTCATTACTTATGCATTTAGTTATATTCAACATGTATTTCCCACCTAACTTGACAGGGACTAGGTTGTCATGCAACCCTTGTTGATAGTATTGCATAATATTAATAATAAAGTATTGTCACAATGTTTCAATTATATGGAAGGGAATAATTATAGCTTTCCCATTAATTAGAAGTTGATTGTTATGGAAGGCAGAGGATGGGATGGATTGGATGGTTATAGGATAAAGTTTGGTTAAGATATGTGGATTGAATGTGGTGAATATTAAATATTATTAAAATTGTCATTAATATTTTCAAAGAAAAAGGGTATTTTATCATAATATTTTAAGTAGTTGATTATGATTTGAGAATAATTTTTGGAGCTGGGATTGAAAAATAGCAAATATGATTTTATGTAAGAGGGTTATATTGTAAAAAAATGAAAAATTAATAACATAAATGACATGTTAAGCTTATAATGAGTATGAGTCTATATATATTGGAAAATTGTCTTTGATTCAATTAAATAGAAAAGCAAATGTTTAATAAGCAAATGTTTAATGTTTAATGTTTTCATGAAAAAATATATATATATAAGACCATGATTTATTTAAAAATCCTAAACTAAGAAAATGAGAGTTTAATAGATCTTCCTCTTCGTCGGATTCCGGCCGCTCATTACCCTCGGAATCCGCTGTCTTTGAAAAGTCGAGGTCGAGGTCTGATTCAGTCAGCTTCTACCAAAAACTCCAAACCCCCGGCTATTCGATTGTCGCTCAAGATAAGCTCCTGGAGATGTGGCAGGTGAGGAAAATCAGCCAGAGACGAAACTCCGACATTCACATTGGAAAGCTGCTTTAACTGCTCGAATTTTCCAGCAGAGACGCCAGCGGGCGGCGGCCATGGACGCATTTAACTGCGAGCTGAGGACAAATCCCTCTGTCCATCCAAGGCCGCTTCCACTGTTCTCTCCCACACTTCATCCATTCCAATCCAACTCATCCATTCCAATCCAACTCAAGGAGCCGCAAATTCGTTTATTTTATGTAAATACTGGCTCAAACCCTAACGAATTTCAAAGCCAAAAACAAGCGCAGAGAATTAGCCAAATCTTGATCCAGGCTCCAATCCACCATCGAACACTCAAGCCACTCTGGCCAGAGATCACAGGTCTACCACGATATGATACCACACGTGTAAAAAGGATGTAAAAAGGTGTTGTTTAATTTTTCTATGAAATAGTTTTTTTCACTGGAATCTGGTTATATAAATTTGCACGAAATTATTATTGTTTGTTGTTTAAAATCCATTTTTGAATGTAGAAATGGATTCAGCTTGCTGAAAAACCGTTGGGATACTAAGATTATATAGAAATAATCATTCAAATCTACAAATCTAACCATTTTTAACAGGATTTTGGGCAAATATCCCCAGAAAATATTGACTTGAAAATAATCATTTAAAATAATGAGAAAGATTAATAATATAAAATAGACAAAAAGTAAAATATCAAACACACAAGACATTATTTATTCTAGAAACTCTAAACTAGAAAAACCAACACTAGCATCTTATAATGGAATATCTCAATCCTTTAAATGGACATCATCCCATCAAATACCATGGATTACCAAAATCATGAGCAAATAAATCACCATCCATAAATTCATTAATGACTATTATCTTCTATTCTATGACTAAGTCAAGATTAACCCAACTTATATATATCAAATCTCAAATCTATCTATACAAAAATTAAAAACGCAAATGATGAATTAATATCGTCAAAAAAAAATCCTACTACTTGGATACAAAATATACAAAGTATTATGTGAAAGAGCAACCATTGGAGAGTTGGTTTGGTAGTTGAATAAAATTTGGGAGTAAAAGTGCCCCTTGAAATCTCACATTTTTATGTGTTGGCTCTAAATAATAAAGTGTTCACATGTTCTTATGCTAATCATGTTGTGTTTGGAAGGAAGTTGAACATATTTATGGTATAAAGAATGTACATAGTGGTAATTCTATTAATGAATATTTTAGAAACTAGGATGGGAATATAGCTCTAAGCACTCTAATTAATTGTTGCTTAGGGGATTTGGTTGTCTATAAATGCTAGTTTATTTGATGATAAGTTCATTATTCATTTTCAATTTGTAATGCAAATTGAACATTCTTCTCAATAGTTTTAAACAACTAAAAGCTAAAAAAACCTTTGAGATAGATTGTGGAGGACATCATTGTTGGGTCAAAAGCCTAGATTTATTTTAATAGAACAACTAGGGGGTTCATGTTTGTGGAGCATGGGGTACTTTGTAGTTGTTGGAATTCATTGGATAAAATTTAAAGTAGGTTAAGGAAGGTGTTTTAACAATTATGAAGAGCGTATGGCTTTGAAGCTCTCTCTTATATTAACTATAGAAAAAGGAGCTCAAAAAATTCAAGTATTTGGAGATTCACAAGTGGTGATAAAGTGGATTGAGGGCAGATATATTTATAAAAATTTCCTTTTGCATCATATCTTTGATGAGAATTCCACTATAAAATCAGGCTTTGTTTCTATATCATTTCATCATATATTCAAATAAATAAGAAGGTTTTATGTTGGATCCAAATAGCTGGAATATTTGGGAGGAGGAGGATGACTTGGCCTTAAGGTGTGTTCATCAATCTTTTTATTAGTTATGACTTTTGGGCTTAACATTTGTATATATTTTACTTCATCAAAGACATAGGGCTCAAAGCCATTGCAATAATATATTCATTAAGAGCTCAACATGTCACTTTTGTGGGAATTGAACGTAGGTGGGGAGGATAACAATATTTATTCCCAACCACCTAAGCTAAACTCAATTGACTAGTAATTTCATATTTAATCAAGTCTAAATTAAATTAACTCCAAAGGTCCCTAATATTTTAAAATGGCTCTAATACTAATTGTAAGGCCTAAAAACATAATACAACTTTCTAATAATGAATTTAAGTAATTCAGAGTTCATTTTCAGATCTTAGTAATTAACTAAGGATTTAATTAAATAGATTTTAAATGACTATTAATAGCCTAGTAATACTATGAAAATGTGGGAGTTACTTATGTGGTCATCATAGGCAATTCTCGCACTTGCACTACTTAGCAAACATAGTGCAACATGCACTCTTACATAGTTTTGTTATACCTATGAATGCATAATGTATATGCATCAAAAAGAAATGATACTACACATGTCATTGACAATTTAAAGAACCTCACCAAGTCACCATGGACTAAGTCGTTGTTACAATTCACTCTCGACAAGGGTTTACTTCTATCCCAAACAACAATGATAACATTCCATTTCTACAAGGTCAATGCCAACAACAACATTAGATTCAAATCCAATTTTTATTGCATAGTCATGGATCTGCTTGCCTCATTCTAGAGTTAATAAATCTGCAAATGCATGGAGAACACTAACCATGATGATTGAGTTAGTTTTTATGCCCGTGCCTTGAAGTTCATTGAAGAATGTTAAGGTTCCATGGGGATTCCCAATGTGGGAATAACCAATAATGATTTCATTCCATGACCCAACATCTTGTTTAGACATTCTTTTAAACAATTTGTGGGAGATGCTAACATCCCCACATTTGGCATATATGTCTACAAGTGCACCTCCCATGAAAAAATCATATTAAAATGCACGTCTTAATGCATACTCATGGACTTGTTAGCCTTGGTCTAAGGCCAAAAGCTTTCACATGTAGGCATAACACTAACCATAGTGATTGAGTTATGTTTTATCCCTAGGACTTGCATTTAGTTTAATAATGTTAAGGATTCACGGGGATGCTCAATCTAGGAATAACCAACAATGATTTTATTCCACAAACCAATATCTTCTTTAGGAATTATTTTAAACAATTTATAGGTAGTGCTAAAATACCCACATTTGGCATGCATGCCTACAAACGCATTCCTCATGACAACATCATACTAAAATGGACTTCTTATTGCATAAACATGGATCATCTTACCTTGTTCTAGAGCCAATAAATATGCACATGTAGGTAGAACATTAACCATGACTATTGAGTTGGGTTTTATGCCCAAAACTCTTAGTTTGCTAGAAAATGCCAAGGCTTCATGGGGATGGCCAATTTGGGAATAAAAAATAATGATTGCATTCCATGATGATGAATTTAAATCATATATACTATAAATAATTTTGATTATAATGTTGTAATCTTTCATTTGGTTCCTAGCAAGGCTCGTGTCATTGACAATTTTAGGAACATCATCAAGTCACCACAGACTAAGTGCTTTATAAATTTCAATCCCAACAGGGTTTTACATTCATTAGGGTTTACTTCTATCCCAACCAAATATGATCACATTCCATTTCTATAAGAATAATACCCACGATAACATTAGATTCAAATTCAATTCTTATTGCGTAACCATGGATTTGCTTATGTGTTCTAAAGCCAATAAATTTCAACATGCAGGAAAAACACTAACCATAGTGATTGATTTTGGTTTTATGCCTAGGAATTTCATTCCATTGAATAATGTCAAGGTTTCACTGGGATGCCCAGTAAAGGAATAATCAACAATGATTGTATTTAATGGTCTAACATTTTGTTTAGTCATTCTTTAATAATTTGTGGGCAATACTAAGGTCCCCACATTTGGCATACATGTCTACAAATGCATTGTCCATGGTAAACTAATATTAAAATGCACTTCTTATTACATAACCATGGGTTTTCTTAATTTTTTCCAAAGCCAATAAATCTACATATGCAGGAAGAACAATAACCATGATGATTGAGTTGGGTTTTATACATAGGGCATGCATTTCATTGAAGAATATCAAGCATGGGTATGGTCAACATGGGAATAACCAACAATGATTGCATTCCATGACTATGAATTTAGATTGGATATAATCTAAAGATTGTTTATTATGGTGTTGCCATCTTGCATTTGGTTCCTAATGGTCACGACATTAACAAAACGAAGAACCTCAATATTTAATGGTCAAAATTATGAATGAAGAGAACCATCCTACAAGCTCTCTTTGCTTTCCTCTACCATCCTCCTTATGTGATTTGTCCCTCTTGAACATGGATTTTAGAAGGGGAAATCCTCCCCCCCTCAACCAAGGCTTTGTTCCATGCTCTTGTGGCCTCTCTAAACAAATCAGACCCCCCAATTTTATTAAAAAGGATCATTAAATTCACATTGTGAAGCTTCATCCTATGGCTTCTCATCTCAAGGCACTAGCTTTAGCTTAGTGTGGCCTCATTGGTCAGTTTACTAATCTCCTATTGACTCCAAGATCCATGGATTTATGGATGATTAAAAATTGGATGGTGATGATTCTAGGAACCCTAACCTATTATTTTTGTGGTCGTGAATATGGGATGGCAATGATTCTGGAAACCCTAACCTATTATTTATTTAGCTAATTCCAAGAGCCATGGATTTATGGATGATTAAAAACTCAATGGTGATGCTTCTAGGAACCCTAACATACTACTTCACAAATGAAAGAAGAAAGCTACATGATGCCAAAACAATTTCATAATTTTTTGTACCATGTCAATCATTTTATCATAATATTATTGACTATATCACATAATCACTATCCCAAATAAGTACATAACCCAACCATAATTCCATAACAATGAGATTTAATCTCCTTACTATCATAATAATCAACCTCAAAAAGTAGTCAACTATGTTCACTCATGTAACATCCTATTTTCTCCCAAAACTGTAATTATGCACAAAATTCATATGTTAACAATATGAGTAATATAATTGTGTTTTGATTTAATATAAACACCAAATTGTTGAATGAAAGGGAACAACCTTGATAAGTACTAACCATTATACACTAGAGGAAATTGATGAGGTAAAGGGACTAATGAAATGGTTGAGTGAAATGGATTTGAGATGCATCAGTGAAGAAAATAGGAAGCTTGCACAACAAGCTAATCTATGCTTACAAACATAATGACTTCACCTACCAGCACACCAAACTGATGAAGGAGACCAAATTATCATTAAATATAAGGTCATAGAGGTGGTTTAGTAGTAATGATTGTGGCAATTGTCCCATATAGAGAGAGAATGGCCAATTGAATAACTGATGGGGGAATGTACCACAAAATTGCCCCTTCAGATTATGAAGGGTGGATTGCAAGTTATGTCTGCAGGACGCTGCAGAGATCTTGAGGGGATGGAGAAGAAGACAGGGGAAGAAAAAAACAATGTGTGCAGGATGAGAGGGTGTGGAAAAACACAGACACATAGAGGAGAGTAAGCATATAGGAAAAGAGGCCCTGCAAATGAATATTGCACCCAGGGACAGAAGAATGCAAGAGAAGACCAAGCAAAAGGAAAAAGGATCAGAGACGAGCAACATAGAATAGAAGAGCGGATGTGTTGATTGAGAAAGAAAATAATAGATTTCTAGAAGAAAATAGGAAGCTTGTTTGAGTTGTTGATGATCACCCTGAACAAAAATGACCCAAAGTCCCGAACTAGAGCGATAGTGGGTTGCAGCTTGGTGCTTATTGGACAGAAACCAGCACTAGTAAGGGGAGGTCATCGAGGGACTGTTGAGTAGATAAGGGACTCCATTTTGCAAAGGAAATCCAGTTGAGAAACCGCCTGATAAACATGTAGAGACCCAAAGCTCAGTGGGAGGTGGCAACTTATGTTGTGTCGAGTCAATTGTCTTGGTGGTATCATGGCTTGGCACAGAGGTGGTGTGTTGTAGGAAGTGACTCTATAGCAAGGCCTAAGGTTGGGAGGAAATGTGTCATCTCTCAGTCAGTTGGATTGGATTATTTCCTTATTAGATAAGTGTTCATTTGTACTGAAATTGACTGTAAATAATATAGTTGAATATTTATGTATGGAACTCTTGTATGAGTGTGTGCACATTTGAATCTAATAGGAAGTTTGTATACTTACCCGTGATTTTAAATTACTATAAGATGAGTTATCTTGCAATGATCATTATAGTTCTGCTAAATCATACAAGCAATTAAGTGTGCATTGTTAACTATTCAAACTCCCCATATTTTCTATGAGGGAACCTGCAAGTTGAGTGAGGCACCTGACCTTAAGTTGAGCATATTGTATTATTCCTAGAGTTGGCTTCGATACTTTGGAAGCTAGTAATGAAGCCTAGCAAAACTCAAAATTTGGCTAAGTCCTTGAACTGGGTTGTTATAACTCCCTAACACCCTATGTCACTCAGTGGAGAACAACAGTCGTCGATCTGAAGAGATCGGGACTGTTAATCGGTGGTTTGTTTGGAGTGAGGCATCATAGAAAGATCATGAACTTTGTGGGATAAACTATGAATGAGGGACTCTAAAACATAACGTTCGGAGTGGGGTCTTTGGAGGGAAATCTCGTGTGCTATGAGATTAACCACGAAAAATAATCTTTGAAGTTGAACAAGTGTGGATCGTGGATTTTGGCTCTAGCGAGGTGAACCCTCAGTCGTTGATCAGGATGAGTCCTACATAGTTAGTCGTGAGGGAAGGGAGAGTGAGACCTGACTGGAAGCGTCCGTGTGAAGATGCATGTTAGCAATCGGTTGGTCAGTTAGACCGAGTGTGAATCCATCTATCTCAGCATTGAACATTTCTCCGATTTTTCCTCCAAGGGGTTGATATGTGACTCTGAAGGAGATCATATCTCAATCGTATATTGAAGAGTAGCGAGATGGCATGGTAACCATTGATTTGTCGTGAGATATGCCTTAGTAAGGGTACAAGGTGATAGCATCATGTTTGACGTGGGATACGAGCAAGGTAGTCGAAGTGACCTAAGGATGAAAGTTGGCAGTCATCCTTTGGTTAATAATTTGAGCGTGGTCGAGTAAGACTGGAAGACCTTGAACCCCGAGTTAGATCTCAGTTGTTGGTTGGGAGATTGTAACACACATGTGCATTGTTTATCAAGTAAAATGCATATTCCTTAATATCTTGAGTTGTCGGAGTGGTGAGGTTATCAGACTTGTCAGAACCCCAAATAAATGGTATCGAAAGAGAATATCCATTGATTCCTTCTGTTGGAGTAGTGGAATGGACTGAGGTATTGGCCTCCGAACGGGCAAGGGAATATTCCCCCATACCATATTTTTCGAAGGTCAGCGTAGAGAATGCCGAGAAAAAGTCTGAGCGTTGATGACTGTGGGTTTACATGGATGGAGTTCCACCATGGAAAGCGAGGGTGGCGCCATGTTAGAACCAAGACTTCGCCACTTCAGATGACATGGGAAACGAAGTGTCGCATGGTAGTACGAGAGAAGTTACCTATGTAAACCCGAGAAGACTTCTGAAGGCCATAACTTTCGATCTAGAGCTCAGTTTTGAGCGAAATCATGGTCGTTGGAAAGCTCTTGACGAGTAGAAGACGATGGAGCTGTGATATAGATGTTTTCATATGGCTGAAGAAAAGTGAGTATTTCAATGCCCCACCTCAAAATGGGTTACTTCGGGGTTGGATGTGTGATGGAGTGGTATCAAAGTGGAGTTCAAACTCTAGGCTTGAATGGGTCACCAAAACCACTTAAGATTCTTTAAAAATAATTTTGTGTTTTCTGGAATGCATGACTCAAAATACTGACATGAAATGCTAATGGTGATTTTTGTTTCAACATGTAGGACGAATTGAAAAAATATCAAAGAAGTGAAAGGTGCAACACAATATGGATGACGTCTCGCACCTCAGAGATGAAGAATTTGATGGCCGGATGGATAGGGAAACTCCTCTATATTTGATGGCCACTGTGAGACGTATGAAGGAATATAATGAGAGGCTTATGAGATCCCATGCCAAGCAGGAAACACAGTTCTACTGTAGAGTCTGTTTGAAATTCAAAAACATTCGTAGAAAGGTCCGAGCAATGCATAATTACAATAGTGGGAGAGGTTGACAACCCCTTTGGATGCCCAAAAGCATGGATTGGCTCACAATGATGCGAGAAAGAGTTCTTCCAAAAGAAAGCATCAAGGCACTGAGAGAGGTGGATCGAGTGGAGACATTTCCATGAAGTCCTCTAGTTGAAATACTAATTCAACAAGATAGTCCAGTAGTGGCACATAATCCAATATTTCTAAGAGGAGAAAGAGGAAGATATCTCAGAGTTTTCTAACTAAAAAATTATAGAAGGCTAAGCCACATACCTTTGATGGTGAAATAAAAAAAGGAGATGAAGTCGAAGCATGACTATTTAGCTTGAAAATGTACTTCTGAGCACATAACTATTCAGACAATACCAAGGCAAGGATTGCAGTGTTTAAACTGAATGGAGGGGTTTCCATTTGGTGGGAAGACCTCAAGGAAATCAAAAGGATCAAGAAAAGAAAATTAACCTGGAAACAATTTGAGAGATAATTTTTCAAAGTTTACCTATTTGAAAAGTATTGTGATGACAAAATAAAGGAATTCTATGAGCTTAATATGGGGCAACTTACCTTGGAGGCGTATGCAAAAATAATTATGGAATTGTTGAGGTATGTTCCCTACCTTAAGGACAAGAAGTAAAGAATCCAATGTTTTGTTAGTGGGTTACCACAGCGATACCAAGATTGAATTGAGTTTGACAAACCTAAGACATTGGAAGACACCATTCAGAAGGATAAATATTGTTATGATGAGTCTAAGCACAAGCAAGAATATCCTAAGGATTGGAAAAGAAAGAACAAGAGTGGATTCCAGAAGAAGAGATTCAAGTCTTTTCCCCGTAAGAATTTCGGGAAGGATGCACAGTCAGGTCAGCCAAGCAGGAGTGTGCATCAACAAAAGTTTATGTCTCAAAGTAGGAATAAGCCAGCAGAGCAAGCAAATAAAAGAGCATAAGAGCCCAAGAAAGGACCTTTGCAATGTTGGGGATGTGGAGAGCCACATCTATTGAGGTATTTTCCCCACAGGAAGCATGACAGTAGAAGAGTATATAACATACAGGGGGCAGCTATAGTCAACAACATATCCAGGAGTGTACCAAGAATCTATGCATCAGTAGAAAATCGGCAAGTAGATCACCAGGCCTCTATGGTGGAATTGGAAGGTACTATTACTGAACAACTAATATATGTTTTAATTGACCCAGGATCTAATCTTAGTTATGTTTCACATCGAGTGGTTGAGGCATGTTCATTACAGAGAAAGAAGCACACCAAAGCATGGTTAGTTCAGTTAGCCACTAGAACAAAGAGGAAAGTGGTGGAGGTCATTGAAGCTTGTCCAATTCGGATGAAGGGATTTCAAACCTGAGTGGATCTAAATGTCCTACCCCTTGGTTCTTATGATGTGTTGTTGGGAATGTATTGGTTAGCCACCCATCAGGAAAAATTGAATAGTTATGAGAAAATTCTATAATGTGAAGATGAGGAGGGTAATACAAGAATTTTGCAAGCCATTCAGAATTCGATCTTTGTAAGACAAATATCATCATTAAATCTCAAGAAGTTTAGCATAAAATGGTGTCCTTTTTATTCTATACAAGCACTAAATTCAGCAAAAAGCAGTGAAATGAAGGTTGAAGATCATCCAGTGTTATGGAAGTTCAGGGATGTGTTTCCTAAGGAGGTGCCTGGATTACCTTTGAAAAGAGACCTTGAATTTTCAATCGATCTCATGCCGGGAGCAATGCTAGCATCGAGAGTGCCTTACAGGATGAGTACGCTTGAGTTGGTGGAACTGAATATGCAATCGAAAGAGATGATGGGAAAAGGTTACATCAAACTAAGTATGTCCCCATGGGGAGCACCAGCCCTGTTTGTAAAGAAAAAAGATGGTACCTTAATATTATGCATCAATTATAGGCAGCTGAACAAGATGACCATCAAGAACAAGTACCCTTTGCCTAGAATAGATGATCTATTTGATCAGCTCAGAGGGGCTACATTTTTATCAAGAAATAGATTTGAGATTGGGATATCATCAAGTCAAGATTAAAGACTAGGATATCCACAAGACAACCTTTAGGACAAGGTATGGGAACTATGAGTTTATTGTGTTTCCATTTGGACTTACAAATACATCAACTACATTCATGTGTTTAATGAATAGTGTGCTTAGCAAGTATTTAGACAATTTTGTCTTAGCGTTTGTGGAAGACATTTTTGTGTATTCCAAGAATCGAGAGGAGCATGAAGAACATCTCAGAATGGTGTTACAGGTGTTAAGAGAGAATCAACTATATGCCAAATTTAGTAAGTGAGATTTCTTTAAAAAGTAAATCCAATATCTAGACCATGTAATCTCAGCCGAAGGAGTCGCAGTAGACCCTGCAAAGATCAAGGAAATCATGGATTGGCCTACCCCTAGAAACATGACATAAGTGAGATCCTTCATGGGATTTGTTGGATATTACAAGAGATTCATCAAGGGATTCTCCAAGATCGGAAATCTTATTACATCATTACAAAGGAAGGGAAATAGGTTCATGTGGTCGCTAGAGTATGAAGATAATTTCCAGCAACTGAAGCAGTTGTTGACCAACGCCCCTGTTTTAAAGATTATGGACACAAAAAAAGACTTCCTGGTTTGCACAGATGCTTGCAAGGAGGGACTCGGTGGAGTTCTCATGCAAGAAGGACAAGTCGTTTTTTATGAATCACAGAAGTTGAATGAACATGAGCAGAAGTATGCTACCCATGACCTAGAACTTACAACAATTGTACATCCATTGAAGATGTGGAGACATTACCTACTCGGGAGGAGATTTATCCTTATGACTGACCATTGTGGTCTGAAGTGTTTGTTCAATCAGTCGAGGTTGAATTCTAGACAGACCAAGTGGACGGTGTTGATCAGTGAGTTTGACTTTGAAATCAAACATATAAAAGGAAAAGAGAACAAAGTAGTTGATGTGCTCAACCGAAGCGTTCAGACAATACACTTAGTATGAGCAAGTGTAGGAGAGTTCTACATTCAATGGAGGATTTGATCCAGATTATTTTCATAACAAAATGAAAGCAAAGATATTACAATGAAATACTCATGAAAATTGTCAGAAACAAAGAAATACAACAATAGTTGTTTTCTATTAATGAAAGAATTGTAAAGAGACTCTAAAAATACAGAGTGCAAGACTCGCTAGAATGGTGGAAGATTTATCTCTTAGAAGAGATGTGACAGCTATGCTCATTCGCAAGAAGATGATTGCAATGAGGCTCTGAAGGCATTTTTATGATAAAAATGAATTCCAAAACCCTACACATCCAAAAACCTAACCCTAGGAGATGAAACGCCAAAAGTCATGTGGGCCTCGTTTGGGTAAGTTAGTACATTAACTTCTCGTGGTCATAACTTTTGCATACAATCTCCATTTTAGGCGCATGATAGCTCATTGGAAAGGTATTTTTGAGAAATATGCATTATGTCATCAAACCCTGACTCTATCTACAATTTGATTGTGGCACGCTAAAAAAACATTGTTTAGGGCCCCAAAAAGGCCCTGGAAGTACAGAAAGATCTATTGACATGAAAAATTCCAAAATAAGCCAGTTGTATTAGGTGGGTGACCATCATTCTCCACTTGGAAGATGTGTATGGATTCAAATAGCCCCAAAAGTGTAGAACCCACAATTACAAAGAAGTATAGAAGAACGTGTTGAACTAAAAAATGATAAGAGGATCCAGTTGGAATAGGTGGGTGGCCACGAATATCCACCTGGATTAGTCCTCACCCCTTAGGAAGCAATGGTCTCCATTGTGTTGAGTGCCCAGGGAAGAGGGGAAAACATTTTCTGAATCTGAATCTTGGTGAGTTGTGTGCCTTATTAGAGAATTTGTGTTGCTTGGTCTGTGGAAGGTTGTCATGAACGTGTTGTTGGTGGGGTTGAATCTGTTCCACCAACCTATTGTCTTTGGGTTTGACGAGGCATTGTGTAGGAACCATTGTAGGTGAAGAAACAATATCTTCTTTCTCTTCGGTAATATGTTTTTGTTGGATAGAAGGTGTTGAGGTTGCAGTGGTTGTAGTGGTCTTTTGTGCATCCTTTGAATAGACTGTGAAGAGGATGAATTTTGTAGTATGAGAGATTATCTTGCAACACTGTTTTGATGGAACAATAGTCAGAACTACCTCTGGTATCCTATAGAGTTGACCTCCCAGAGTAATAATGACACTACGGGGTCTAGACTCATAGACATCATAATGTTTCCACATATATGGTTGGCCCAAAACAACATCACAGAGATCAAAATCGGAAACATCACACACTCCCTCATCCTTGAGGGGCTGGATTCCATAGGACAAGCGGCATTGTTTGCTGACACGAAGATCTCGTCCCTGGTGAAGCCACCCGATGGTGTATGGTTGAGGGTGTGGTGTTGTTGATAACCCCAACTGTTTGATGACCTTAGTTGAGATAAGGTTTTTATGGCTTTCATTATCAACAATGAAATGCAATAGGGTCCCCTTCACTCACATCTGTGAATGGAAGAGGCGCTCCCCCTCTTCAGGATTGATTGGTTCTTTTGGTTGAATTATTGTGATCGCGACAATAGCAATGGGGTCTGCGTGGATGATCTACATGTTTTCAATATTTTCTGGATCGGATTTTGAATCAAGGTTTGACTCTGTGTCTTTGACCTTGGCCACCAATGAATGTTTCGAGCGACATTCATCGGTGTTGTGCCAAGGTATTTTGTGGAAGTCACACCATTTTCCAGTGTCATTCTTCGTCTTTCATTTACCCTTCTTTTGTTGTGTCTTGGATTAGTTGTATAGATGATTTTAGGGGCTAAATTTTGCAATTGGGCTAATTTTCCATGGTTTTTACCAAAAAAAGATTCACCAATTTCCATTTTTTCTAAAAATAATTCACCCAAATTCCATAGAATAAAATTATTTTACTTTAAAAATCAATTTTTTTTTATAGAAACTATATAAAATCCTTAGAAATTTGAATATTTTTACAAAACTATCGTCAAACATTTTACATTTTGCATATTAAGGACTAGTAATATTAGCCTATGTTTCTACATTTTAATATAAATTCCCATCCTTAAAATCACCCCTGATTGGTTGTCTAGAGGTTGTTGGTTAGGGTCGTCTTTACCATGCTTTGGTTGTTGCATATTTGCAAACCTGAATTCCCATTTGTTCTAGTGCCTAAATTTATGTTCTATTTTGACAACATATCGATAGGAAGCTCCCAATGATGAGATGTTTAGAAAATCTATTTTGGTTTAGATGTACCTATGCACAGCCCCACGGTATTTGAGAACTAGATGTCACTCAGAGTCTTTGATACCCATCTTGGTGCGCAAGGTATGGAAATTATTTGTGAACTCCGTCATTGTTTGGCTCTTCTCTTGCCGTAGTGTGGTCCATCTCATCTACTGGTCTTCATAGTTATCAACAGGGTAGTACTATTCCTTGACCACATCCAAAAAAAAGTCCCAAGTGAACTTGGCCCCATATATTCTAAATTCTTCTATGGAACTTTTCTCCCATTAAGTTTCCCACCAACGTTTGACATGGAGGAGAGCCTTGAGGAGTGCAAAGGTGATTTTTTCCTTGTAAAAAAAAATTTGAACAGAAAAATAACCTTCTAATAGATTTAACCATTTTTATAGGGCATCTGCATCTATCTAACCTTCAAATATGGGAATATCAAAATTAACTTGTAACTTTAAGGGAGAGGTTCCTCCAAAATGGCCACTTGATGAAGATGTGTTTGTTGTTATCAGTGGGCATTGAAGGATGTGGGAAATATTATCCATCGTTTTGTCCCTTTGTCATGTGAGAGCTTTCTCAAGCAACATGTTAATAGAATCTTATGCTCCATTGTTTTTCTTTTATGCCGCCATCAAGAGTTTCTTGGGCGTGTGAGAGTGATTTTCCTCAAGAGAGACAAGCTCGAGACCCAACTGGCTATACTCGGACCTTGTCGAGGACATGCACTGAAAAACGATCAAGAGCAGCCTGCTCTGATACCACTGATCCGGATTATTTTCAGAACGAAATGAAAGCAGAGATATGACAATGAAATACTCATGAAAATTGCCAGAAATAGAGAAATACAACAATACTTGATTTCTATTAATGAAAGAATTGTAAAGAGACTATAAAAATACAGAGTGCAAGACTTGCTAGAATGGTGGCAGCTTTATCTCTGAGAAGAGATGTGACAGATACGCTCATTTGAAAGAACATAATTACAATGAGGCTCTGAAGGCCTTTTTATGATAAACATGAATTAAAAAACCCTAGACATCCAAAAACCTAACCATGGGAGATGAAATGCCAAAAGTCGTGTGGGCCCCGTTTGGGTAAGTTAGTACATTAATTTCCCGGGGTCGTAACTTTTTCATACGATATATGTTTTAGGCGCGTAATAGCCCGTTGGAAATGTATTTTAGAGAACTACACATTATGCCATCAAACTCTGACTCTGTCTATAGTTTGTCTGTGGAATGCCAAAATAACATTGTTTAGGGCCCCAAAACGACCTTGGAAGTACATAAAGATGTGTTGACATGAAAACTTCCAAGATAATCTAGTTGGATTATATGGGAGGCCATCAATATCCACCTAGAATATTTGTAGGGATTCAGAGAGCCCTAGAAATGTAGAACCCACAATTACAAAGAAGTACAAAAGAACGTGTTGAACTAAAAATTGACAAGAGGAGTCAGTTGGAATAGGTGGGTGGCCAACAATATCCACCTGGATCGAGATTAATACCCTCTTGTTACAGATGAGTTCTTCAGTCAAGTGAAGGAAGTTGCAACAAGAACCTAAAGAAAAGAGGTATGAGGGATATCAGCTAAGGGTCGATAATCTGTGGATGTACAATAAGAGACTATATGTGCCTAATTCAACAGATCTGACGCAATTGATTATAAATGAGTTCCACAAGAGTCCATACATTGGTCATCCTGGTTACCAAAAAATGGTGATAGCAGTTAGGCAACTGTATTATTGTCCTGGGATGAAGCAAGAAATTTCTATTATATTTCAAAGTGTTTAGAGTTCTAATAGGTGAAAGTAGAGCATCGACACCTTGTGGGACTATTGCAACCCATACAGATACCATAATGGAAATGGGAAGTGATTTCCATGGATTTTATCATGAGTTTACCAAATATAGTAAAACAACATGATGAAATCATGGTTGTAGTGGATAAGTTGAGCAAGGAAGCTCATTTTGTTCCCATAAAGTCTACTTTTAAATCCATAGACGTTGTCAATGTTTTTATGAAAGAGATATTCAAGTTGCATTGTTAGCCTAAAACCATAATTTCATACAAAAATGTTAAGTTCACCTCAAATTTCTGGAGAAACTTATTTGTGGGTTTAGAAATATAGTTAGCGTTTAGCATGGCCTACCATCCTCAAATCTATGGTCAGACCGAAAGGGTGAACATAGTGTTAGAGGATATGATATGAATGCATGTTATGCATATACCCAAACAGTGGGAAGAATATCTACCTTTGGTAGAATTCACGTACAACAATGGTTATCAAGAATCATTGAAGATGAGCCCATTCGAGGCTCTGTATGGTAGGAAGTGCATAGTTCTAATTAGTTGGAACAATCCAGTGGACAAAGTTACACTTTGACCTGAATTGTTGAAGGAAATGGAGCAAGCCATAGTTGAGATAAGGCAGAATCTGAAAATTTCCCAAGATAGACAGAAGAGCTATGTTGATAGCAAGAGAACTCCCAAAGAGTTTTAAATAGGAAGCCATGTGTATCTCTGGGTGAAACCCAAGAGAATTTCCCTGAAAATGGTGATGTGTGCTAAGTTGGCTCCCTAATATTGTGGACCATTTGAAATCCTAGAGACAATAGGACCAGTAGCATACAGACTTGCTTTACCACCTACCATTATAGCACATAATGTATTCCATGTGTCTTTGTTAAAGAAATGTGTACATGATTCTAATCATATTATTGATTGGATTGTAATACATGTGGAGTGAGAGGGATAATTCCAGCCAGAGCCCCAATGCATCATGGATAGGAAATAAACAATTCTATGGAACCGAGACATCGCGCAGGTCAAGGTGCAATGGAAGCACTTTGGAGCCGATGAAGCTACATGAGAGCTAGAAGATTCCATGAGATTGGCATACCCATTTTTGTTTACTGTATAATTGTAAATAAATGGTGTTTTAAACACCAAGGACGATGTTTCTTTAAGGGGGGGGATGCAAAACCTTGTTTTCTCCCAAGACTGTAATTATGCACAAACTTCATATGTTAACAATATGAAACATGTAATTGTGTTTTGATTTAATATAAACACCAAACTGTTGAAAGAGAGGGAACAAACTTGATAAGTACTAACCATGATACATCAAAGTAAATTGATGAGGCAGAGGGAATAATGGAATGGTTGAGTGAAATGGAGTTGAGATGCATCAGTGAAGAAAACATGAAGCTTGCAAAACAAGTTAATCTATTCTTACAAACATAGTGACTTCACCTACCAACACACCAGACTGATGAAGGAGACCGCATGATCATTAAAGAGAAGGTCATAGAGGTGGTTGAGTAGTAGTGACTATGAAAGTTGTCCCATACAAAGAGAATGGTCAATTGAATAATTGATGAGGGAATGTACCACAAAACTGCCCCTTTAGATTATGAAGGGTGGACTGCAGGTTACGTCTGCAGGACACTGCAGAGATCCCGAGGGGATAAAGAAGAATATCGAAGAAGGAAAAATGAAACGTGCGTAGGATGAGAGGGTGTGGAAAAACATAGACACACAAAGGAGAGTAAGCAGATAGGAAGAGAGGCCCTACAAACTAAGATTGAACCTAGGGATAGAAGAATGCAACAGAAGACCAAGCAAAATGGAAAAGGCTCAAAGACGAGAAACAGAGTGTAGAAGCGTAGATGTGTTGATTGAGAAAGAAAATAATAGATTTCTAGAATAAAATAGGAAGCTTGTCTAAGTTTTTGATGATCACCATGAATAGAGATGACCCAAACTCTCGAAATGGAGAAATAGTGGGTTGCATCTTAGTGCTTACTCGACAGAAACTAGCACTGGTAAGGTGATATCGCCAAGGGACTATTGAGCAGAGAAGGGACTCCCTTGTGTAGAGGAAATCTAGTTGAGAAACCACCCGATAAACCTATAGAGACCAAAATCTCAATGGGAGGTGGAAACTTCTTTTGTGACAGATGAAGAAGGAGAGTAACCTTCATGGATCATCGCAAACTCAGAATCCTGTCGAGTCCATTTCCTTAGTGGTATCATGGATTGGAATGGGGGTGTTGTGTTGTAGGAAGTGTCTCTACAAAAAGGCATAAGGTTGACAGGAAAGGCATCCTCTCTCAGTCAGTTGGATTGGATTATTTCCTTATCAGATAAGTGTTCATCTACGCTGAAATTGACTGTAAATAATATAGTTGAATATTTTTGTATGGAACTCTTATATGCAGGTGAGCACGTTTGAATCTAAGATGAAGTTTGTATACTTAACTGTGATTTTAAATTACTATAAGATGAGTTATGTTTCAATGATCATTATTGTTATGCTCAATCATACAAGCGACTAAGTGTGCATTGTTAACTATTCGAACTCCCCATATTTTTTGTGAGGGGACCTGCGAGTCGAGTGAGGCACTTGATATTAAGTTGAGCATATTGTATTGGTACTAGAGTTGGCTTCGAGACTTTGGAAGCCAACACTAAAGCCCATTAGAACTCAAAATTTGGCTAATTCCTTGAACTGGGTTGTTATAACTCCCTAACACCATGTGTCACTTTGTGGATAACAATAGTCATCGATCTGAAGAGATCGGGACCGTTAATCAATGGACTATTCAGAGCGAGGGCGTCAGAGAAATCTCATGGACGTCATGGGAAAAACTCTGAATGAGGGACTTTGAAACGAACATTCAAAGTGGGGTCTTTGGAGGGAAATCTTTTGTTCTATGATATTAACTATGAAAAAGAATCTCCGAAGTTGAAAAAGTCTGGACCATGGATCTGAGCTCTGGCAAGGTGAACCCTCATTCATTGATTAGGATGGTTCCCATGTATTAAGTCACGATGGAAGGGAGAGTGAGACCTGACTGGGAGCGTCAATGTGAAGACGCGTGTTAGTAGTTGGTTGGTCGACTAGACTGAGTGTGAATCCAACTGGCTCAACATTAACCGTTTCTCAGAGTTCTCCTCTAAGGGGATGATATGTGACTCCGAAGTAGATTAGATCTCGACCGTAAATTGGAGAGTAGTGAGATGGCACAGTAACTGTTGATTTGTCGTGAGATCTTCCTTAGTAAGGGGACAAGGTAATAGTGTCATGTTTGACGTGAGCTACCAGCGGGGTAGTCGAAGTGACCTAAGGATGACAAGTGCCAGTCATCCTTTGGTTAGTAAGTTGAGCGTGGTCGAGTAAGACCATAAGACCTTGAACCTCGAGTTATATTTCAGTCGTTGGTTGGGATATTGTAACATGCATGTGCATCATTTATCAACGAAAAGGAATATTTCTTGATACCTTGAGTTGTCGGGGTGGTGAGGTTTCTAGACCCGTCAGAACCCATAATGAATAGTATCGAAAGGGAATATCCCTCGATGCCTTCTATCGGAGTAGTGGAATGGTGTGAGGTCTTGGAATCCAAATGGGAATATTCCCCAATACCATATTTGTCAGAGGTTAGCGTATAGAACGTCATGAAAAATTTTGAGCGTTGATGATTGTGGGTTTACGTGGATGGAGTTCCACCGTGGCAGGCTAGGATGGTGCAACATAAGAACTAAGATGTTTCCACTTTAGATGACATGAGAAATGAGGTGTCACATTGATGTCATGTAGTAGTATGAGAGAGGTTACTTATGTAAATCCGAGAAGACTTTGAAAGGCCATAACTTTCGATCTAGAGCTCAATTTTGATCGAAATCACAGTCATTGGAAAGCTCTTAACGAGCAGAAGACGATGGAGTTATGATAGAGAGGTTTTGATATGGATAAATAAAATTGATTATTTCAATGCCCCACCTCAAGAGGTTTTACTTCGGGGTTGGGTGTGTGACAACTCATTATAATGTTCTTTTTTATGGAAGCATTACCTACATTTTTTATAGTTAGTTACATGCAACCATGTTTGTATATGGGCAGAAGGACTAGCTCACCCATAACTATAGGGAAGAATCAAGCATAAGAAGATAAGAATCGTAACATTTATTTGAAGTATTAACTTATTAGCCTCAAAATTTCAAAGTCTTCACATTACCTTCAAGAGTCCATATACATAAGTGCACACAACTTTTAGACTTAAGGCATTAAACATTAACACCATAACTACAAAAACAATTGTCTCATCACAAATATTCCAGTTCAAGATATTTACCTTTACACATTAAATCTTTACATAAGCATTTAAATAACATAAACCAAAGGCTAACATACAAATCCTTACCATCAGTCAAATTTCCCAATCCATTGACCAAATTCCTAAGGAAGAGAGCTTACCTAGCACTTATCACAGTTACTCACATCGAAATGAAAAGAAACATCCCATCCTTTATCATTATATCAATGAGAAAACCAACATGTTCCACAAACATCGTCACTCAAAATTCGAAAGCATTCCAAGCCATCCTATCACATTTTGCATGTAGTTCAAGATTCATTCATTAAAAATTCAAGATTAAGGTCCAATAGAGCATCCAATTCATGATTGAGATCATACATAGAGTCATCTTTCAAGTTGACTCTCAAGTGAACCCAATTCCATAAACAATATTAATTATCTATGTCCATTACACTTCATGAACGTATTTTCTTCAACATATACTAGTAGAACTACTTTAAGCATAAGTCACACAATTTGGTATGGATTTTGCAGCCATAGCTTAATTCCACAAACAAATATTTCAAGTTTTCATTGCTATAGTTTTCACAACCATGCAACACATACAATACAAGAACATTTTCATCAATGTCAAACCTCTTACTCACCAACAGATGCACGCACTAAACCATTCAAAAAAACATCAATGTCAAGTCATTGGTTTCTTCCTTGTTAACATCTTATCGTCTACATATCTACTGCTAGAAATATGGGTTTTCCAAGTTATCTAACTTCTTGGGATTGATTGGTTCAAATTGATGACCCAGTGGTTGTTACTAAGATGAAGAAGCAGGTTTCAAATGTTTAGGAAGGCTAGAGGATGGTAAGGTAATCTATCATGAAAAGGCAAGTGGTCTAATTAATATAAATTCTTAGGAACATGATATTGGACTTAAAAGTACCTTGGATTCTCCATTATAGGGTTCTAGTAAGTAATTAAGTGACTTGGCTCTTCTAAATCTTGTGTTTTATGTTGATAAGGAGATTGATTTGGGGTTCTAAGCTAGACTAGATTTCAATATGCTTGGTTTTATAGGTAAAACATTATTCTTCTATCTGGGATCCAAAAGGTTGGGATTTCTCACAGAAGTCATTTGGTCCTTTAATTGATTATGGGGAAATGGTAGGAACTGAAAGGAACAAATGTATTATGGAGATTGATATTCCTTCTAACGATAGTAATGTTTGAAACGAGAAGAATAGTAGTTTGATCAATGTTCAAGATATTAACAACTATGAAATATTCTTTTGGGGTTGGAGGAGTGGAAATTGATGGAGGTTTATCATTGAATTTAGGGATGAAGGTGAAAATTTATGGTAGGCATAGGAAGTCTTTTCTATCCCTAGAACAAGAAAAGGTTGTTAATGAAGTTTTGATGAGAAATAAATAATCTATTTTAGGGGTCATTAGAGTAAATTTCCCCCTTACTAAGGGTGGATCATGATTTTTCTATCCCTTAGTTGTTAAGGGTTAGGAAGTTCCTAAAAAACATTATCCCTAAAAGGAATTGTGGAGACCCACAAGCTAGAAATTATTATGCTACAAGAGATGATGGGAGAACCTGGTAAAATTGTTTCATAATTGGGTTGTTTAATAACTAGGTGGAAGTCAATATCTTTATATTATTCTAATGCTTTCTCTTGTGATTCAAGTTTGGGTACTTTCTTTTAATCCCAAGAGATGGGCAAGGAGATAATGGTACTAAACATATATGTTACATACAATGAAAGAGTGGAAAATTGGGAGAATTTAAACAATATGGGAATCCTCAAATAAGGGAATATTAAACTGGGAGATGATTTGAATTTTTCTTTGGGTAGAGATGAAATATGGAGTCTTGTAGCATAGGTAGATACTTTAACTATTTTTTTCTTACAACGGATAGAGGACATGGGTTACTTTCCACTGAAGCCAATCAAGTTAAGATTTACATGGAGGAATATGAGGATGGTTAAGATGGGATTACTAATAGGTTGGACATATTTCCCTTGTCGAAAGGTTTTATAAATGACTAGTTTTGGATAAGATAATTGGTAGGATTAGGGGGAGAGTATTATCATTTTCCAACTTTTTTGGAGATGGCCAAATCTAGGATGAACCCACCTAGTCCCTTCAAGTTTAACCCATCTTGGATTAAATAAGAAGATTTATTTTTAAGTTGTAAAGGATAAATAGTCTCCTTTTGATGAGACTAGAAGAGAATCGTCATCCATTCATTTTGCAGAAAAAATAAAAAAGATAAATCCTGTGGTTGTATCATGCATTCATGAGAAAAAATTAAAATACTCTCAATAGTTAGAAGTGTAGGAGGCTCAATTGGATAGTATAAAGTAGGAAGAAGCATGCTATCCAATCAAGGAATATAAAGAGGAGGTTTGTAGACTGGAGCAAAGGAAGAGAGAGTTGTTAGAGGGAAAGGAAGCTATGGAAGCTAAAATGTAGAGCCCTATGGATTGAAAAGGGTGATGAAAATAAAAAGTACTTCCGTCAATTTGAAAACCATAGGAAAATATTTAATGTTATATGGAAGGAAAAGAAAAATAATGGATACATGGCGACAAGTTTTGAAGACATTAACAAAACAAGGGTGGACCATTTTGGTGAGATTTATAAATAATAAAATAGGGTAACTGTAGCATAGGTAGTTAAAATGGTTACATTCTTCCCTATATTTGTATCTGAAGAGAAGAATGGGAGGCTTCTGGAAGAGGTATGAAAGGATGAATTGCAATTGGTACTTCATATTTTCAAAAAGGACAAAAATTTTGGCCCTTATGATTGGCCTATTGAATTGTTTTTAGGTTTCTATGAAGTAATTGAGGATTATTTAATGAGGATAATAGAGGAATCCAAATAAAATGGAAGGATGATTATTGCTCTTATCCTAAAATTAGACAAGTGTTCTTCATTTGAAGTCTTTAGTCACATTTCCTTATGTGACTATGTTTACAAAATTATTGCAAATATCATAACTATGAGGGTGAAGAGTTTGATATCATATACAAACTCTCATTGACAATTTGGTTTTTTATCAGTAAGGCAAATCTATGATGCAATATGGGTAGCTTAGGAGGGTATACACTCCATTAAAACAAAAGAGGATGTCTTCTACAATTGTAAAAATAGACTTATCAAAATATTATGATAGGGATAGCTATTTTTTTTCCAACGGAAAAAGCAATTTCAATGTTATTCATTAGAATCAAAAGAAACTTTCTAGTACAAAATGAGACATAAAGTGCCATGAGCCATGTTTGTTTTTGTCACAGTATCAACTTCCTGTCTAAAAACATCCCCTACAAAGGACTTAAATCAAAAAGTATTTTCCTCATTTATCATTATCTAATCACATAAAACTACAATGTCTGAAACATAATAGAACATGAATATTTATCAACAGAAGCTTCCAACCAAAGAAAAAAGGAGAAAATTTAGAAAATCAGAAAATGTAGAAAGATCCATAATTTATGACTGAATCTTCAAGGATTTCTTCGAATTACATCCAGCGTATTTGTTTATCCAGTGCAAACTTTGAAAGGGAGTTTGACTAAGAGTTGAAAATCCTTTGAACATGGAAGCAATATAACCAACTGAAAAAAGGTTTGAGCTCCAAAATCTTTCTCTTCCAAACCTTTAATGTTAAAACATTCAAGCTGGACTTTTCACCAAACTAGTATAGGATGATCTTTGAATCACCAACCACCATTAATTCATGAATCTGTAATCTCAAAGAGAAGTGGAGCAGATCCCATAATCCAAGCAGTTATTCTTTTATGTTAGTACCAGGTCCAATATCAAGATGTATCTTGTAAAAGTGGTCATTTCTCAATTTTAGTACTATACCAAAACTGCAAGAACCAAGGTTTATGTGTACAGCTTGTGAATTGGGTTATGATTTGTTTGACCATAGTAGCTTTCTCCATCGTGATAAATGGATCTACTTCAAAAAATTACAGGCCTAGAAGAGGGTTGAGAAAGGGTTCCCCCCTATCACACTTACTATTTCTTATTGTTGTTGAAGGACTAAGTAGGTATTTGATAAATGCAAAAAGAACATGAACTTGAAGGGCATAAGAATTGGTAAATTGTTGAACTTGTCCATTTTCTATTTGTAGATGATATTTTGTTGTTTTGTGATGGAATAAGGAGAGATGATATTTATCTTAAGGAGATATTTGATATGTATTTTACAACAACAAGAATAACGATTAATATTGGGGTCTACAATTTCTTTTTCAGGGGCAAGTGATTAGGATGTCATTGTTTTTTGAGTTATTTCTTGTAATACCTTGGTTTTGAGTCCCCGTTTTAATGATGTATTTTTGTATATTTCATGAAAGGCTGGAGTGCCTGTAAAGTTGAAAAGGCAGGAATGCCTAGAAATGTAATACTTTAAATATTAATAATAAAATACATTGTTGGTTGCAAGAAAGATAAGGACAAAGATAGGGGCTATGATTCCATGAGAGAGGGGGATAAAGGGGATAAGTATCTTTATTATTTTATTTACCCATCTTGGATTTAGTTGGGAAAGTCGTTACATGAGCTTCTTGGGGAAGCCATGTGGTGCTTAATTTCATGTAATTATATAAACCTCGCTTTTGGGTTATTTGGGGTTTCCTCGTTCATTTTGTTAATCACTTATTTTCATTGATACTCATTCCTCATTCACTCTTTCTCTTGGTCTGAGCATGGGAAATGAATTATAGGAAGAGAAGAGCCATTTATTGTTGGTTGTAAGTAATTATTGATTATTCCATAAAGGAATGGATGCCTATGTGCATGAGAATGATGGTAGTTGTGAAATAATTGTCCACAATTGAGAATCCTTGGAGTTTCTAGAATTGAGATTTCCTGACTAGTAACACTAGAGCCCTGGAAAAGAAGTAGAACAACTTGAGGGACTGCATTACAGAGAAAGGGGTTCATTTCTTCGGGTTTTATAGATTGAAGGGGAAGAGAGTTGTCAAACCAAGATTTATGTGTGGTTTGGAAAACCATGAGATATTGATAGCTAGTTGTGTTTTCTAGATTCGACCTAGGACCCATCCTTGTGGATTCATAGCCCTAGCTCGGAGGTGACTTGTTATTGAGAGATAAAACAACAGTGTCTATGGCTGGGTGAAACGTTCGACGTTTGCATCTAGTTGGTGAATGGTTTATTTAAAGATATATTATCTCTTTGTTTTCTGTGTGATTTATATTCCGTTGTGTATTTATTATCTCTAAGATATGTGTTTATATCATGCATGTTTGGCATTACTGTTGTGCATATCATGTTATGGTTTTCTTTTACAGTTTAACATGTTCTTGTTAATTATAGGAATTGGTTTCATGCTTCTTGATTTAAAGAATGGTAACATAAATTTCTAATTTTCCCAAGAAGGAAAATTTAGAGGTACCTAGTTCGATGGGTACATTACAAATCCATTTCAGAGCAAATATTTTTGGATTTGTTGGTGACGGGTACGTCACAAATTGGTATCAAAGCTATTCCGCAATAATATGGCCCATACTAGTGGTCTAGGTACATTACAGATTGGTATCAGAGCATCGGTTGTAGTTCTTGGGCCGTATGGGCCGATTTGCAAGACGTTTTGTGTGGAGTTCGAGTCGAAAGGTGCCTGGGCACCTAAACATTGTTCTTCAAATATGCATTTTTTTGGAAATTTTGGGAAAAAATTCAAAGTTCCATGATGATTTTCAAATTGATTGATGCCAGTAAGGTCGAGGGGTTGAGCATGGCAACAATTGACCATTAGTAGAATTGAAATTGGCAGAGGGAAGATTAATTATAAAATTCCATGGTGTTGTTGACTGAACTTTCAAAATAAGGCATTCTTGAAAATTTTGAAAAATTATGAATTGGGGGAATTTTGGGGGTTTTCCTTACATGATGTCAGCGATGATGTGGAGGCCATGTGTCAGGTGATGTGGCAGCGATGACATGGATTGACACGATGGAAATCTAGTGGAGCGGTGGAAGGGTAGCAGGCCCTAGTGGCGAGGTGTTAGACCAATGTGGTGAGGCTACTGGTGGAGCGACGACATGATACCATGAGCGGTATTGGTAAGCAACATTGCATCGTGGAGGGAGTTGTTTTGAAAACTTCTTTGGTGATGTGAAACCTATTATAACGTGCCACGTATCGTGGGAGAAACCATTATCACATCGTGGATGGATTGTTTAATTGCGTGCATGTTGACAATGAGAAATATGTTATGGACCATTTATTTATTCACTCGATCTGCGTCGTTAGATCTAAGGTGGGGACGGGTTGTGTGCAAGAGGTAAGGTGTGGGATGGGCCTGCCCCATCCCTGCAACATGTGTATGGGTGCCAAGGGGATTTTTGTAGGGTATATGCAACCTATCGGTGACATGGGCCACTACGGTGGTGCCACGTGGCAGTAAGTACGAGTGGGTCCCACATTTATTAATAAAGTTTTAATTTTTAATTTATATATTAAAGCGAGAGGTAAAGGAAGAGAGAGAGGGAGATAGATATAAGATGACGAGGCAAGGATGGGTGGTTGGAGAGGTGACATGGCATCCTCTTAGGGTTCCATGTGGACCCATGGTGCCAAATCATCAGCCATGTAAGCAAAATTGCCCTATAGCCTAAAAAAAATGAAGGTTGGAGTCATTTTCTTATTTTGGCCATAACTGGAGCAAATCAAGTTGTATTCAGATGAAAATTGTGGGTTTGGTTTGTAGTAAGGAGGTATATAAAAATGATATAGAGGGCCACTGTCCATTCCTTCTTGTATTTGTCAGAAATTGCAAAATAGTGATTTTTAAAGATATAGGTCCAAATCATTAGCACATACCCATATTAAGCTGAAATTATTGGAGAAATTCCAAAAAGGAGACATGGAAATAACCCATGAAGTAATTGAATAAATTTTAAGAGTTTTGGAAAGGGGATGTTGAAATAGGCCAAAATCCACTATTACATGCCACTTTTAGGGATTTTTAGGATTTTCAAAGGAGGAAAAGTAATCCCAAATCACAAAACTAGAAAAATTTGTTTGTTCAACATTTTGAATAAACATCAAGACAAACAATTTTGGTTTCATGAAGTTTTCCCAGAAGTGCACATATTGAGAGATAACCAGTTTTGCTAAAAATTCCAAGTCTAGAAAAAAAATTGTAAAAATGACAAAGTTGCAAATTCTAGATTGTTGTAGAATTTTACTAGAGAAACAAATGGAGAATGTGAAGGTTGATGTGTTTTCACCATTGTAGTTATTATCAGTGGAAAATCTTAAGGGATTGCAGTGCAGAGAAAGGGGTTCTTTTCTTTGGGTTGTGTAGGCTAAAGGGGAAGAAAGTTGGTAAACTAGGATTGTTATGTGCTTTGGAAAACCATGAGAGCTTGATAGTTGGTTGTGTATGATAGAGTTGGCCTAGAACCCTTCCTTGTGGATTCATAGCCCTGGCTCAGGGGTGACTTATTGTTGAGAGATAGAACAACATTGTCTATGGTTGGGTGGAATATTCGACATCTACAACCAATTGGTGAATGGTTTATTTAAAGATAAGTTCTCCCTGTGTTTTTTGTGTAATTTATATTTTGATGTGTATTTATTATCTCTGGAATATGTATTTATATCATGCATGTTTGTCATTAATGGTATGCATAACCTATTATGGATGTCTTTTATAGTTTAACATGTTCTTGTTAATTTCATGCATTAGTTTCATGCTTCTTGATTTAAAGAATGGTAACAGAAATTTGTAATTTGTCCAAGAAGGTGAATTTATAGGTACCGAGGTCGAGGGGTACATTACAGATCCATTTCAAAGAAAATATTTTCAGGTTTGTTGGTGATGAGTACATCACATATTGGTATTAGATCTATTTCGTAGTAATGTGGCCTGGACTAGTGGTTTGGGTACATTAGATTTCCTTTCAAATAGGTTGACCTTCAAAGTGGATTGAATTATTTGTTTTTACTTAAAACCAAATAGCTATGGTAAAAAATATTTGGACTTGTAGATTTCAAAGGTTGAAAAGAGACTCTCAATTTGGTGTGGAAGACTTATTTTGGTAAAGCCGATAATTAAAGCTATTATTCTATACTAATAACCTTAACATGGTCATGTGCCTCTTAAATATTGTGTGGAAAACAAGTAAAAGTGGTTGACTAAGTGATCCTTCTAGCTAGAATATAAGTGATTGTTTCCCTATTAGGGCACATGATACAAACATTCAATTGGGTGGATGGAGGGCCAAAAAACTAACTATGGTATGTGAACAAATGATGAAGCAAATGCGGTACGACATGCACTTGTTAGCCTCCCTTAGTGACCCAAAAATCCTTTGTCATATACTATGATGATTTTGTTACAACATTACACTCATAAAGATCATATTACATTGAATTTTCTTTAGTTGAGGATTGCATAATATCCCCAATAAAGTCTTGTCATAATGTTTCAATTATATGGAAGGAAATAATTACATCTTTCCCATTAATTAGAAGTTAGTTGTTATGGAAGGTAGGTGATAGTCATAGGATAAAATTTGGATAAGATTTTGTAGATTTTAACCTTGTACAATATTTTATTGCAAACAGATTTTCAATAAAAGAATAGAAAAGATACAATGGAAAATACACACATTACACAAAGATTTTTTCCCTGGAAACCCAAATCAGGAAAACCAACATATTCTATATTCATTCATAGTGATACATTGTTTACAATGCAATATACATATAGGAGCCAACGACATCCAAAACCCTAACCCAATGCCCTGGATTAGTCAACAACCCTAATTCCTAAATTGAAAATAGAAAACCATCGAAAAAAACCATGTGTCGAAAAACTTCCCAACAATGGACATGAAAATTGAGGTGACATAGAAAATGAGGCAAAAAATGTGACACATTTCTTGAGGCAAAAAATATCTCCTCAAACCCCCCTGTGCACCTGGCGCAACATAGCATTCACTATAGCTGGTTGTGCAAAGAATATAACACATACCCAACATTCTCCCACTTGTTGTTTTCTTTTCATACAAGGGGTTACAGGGTTACATAGTCAACAATCCAGGGCAACAATGCCCATGGATCCTCTACACCAAGAGAACTTCTCAGTGCCCACAGATTTTATTAATGAATCTGCAACATTCTTCAAAGTGTCCACCTTCATCAACAACACTTTATTTTCTCCAACCATGTCTCTCACAAAGTGATATTGAATATCAATATGCTTTGTCTTTGAATGATAAGTCGGGTTCTTCTCCAAAAAAATTGCACTCTGAATGTCACAATCTATCCTTGCAGCTTGTTGTACCAACCCAATACCTGAACACAATGTTTTTAACCATTTTGTTTCCTTACTTGCATGAGTGGTTTCCATGTATTAAGCTTCTGTAGTTGAAAGTGCCACTACATCCTGTCTTTTGCCCATCCAACAGATTGCTCATCCAAACAGGTTAAACACATACCCGCTTGTAGATATCCTACTATCTAGATCTCTAGCCCAGTCTGCATCCACAAAGCCATGTATGTCCAACACTTTGTCCAATCCTAGTGTTCCTTGGTAGCACAATCCATAGCTAGCAGTGTTATGCAAATATTTGAAAATCCTTTTTACTAATGTCTAATGCTCCTTCCCTGGTTTTGACATATATCTGCTAAAAAATCCCACTGCATGTGCAATGTCTAGTTTAGTACAAACCATTGCATACATCAAACTGCCAACTGCACTCGCATATGGAACATGATACATGTCCTCCTCCTCTTCATGTGTCTTGGGACATTGATCCACAGATAAATTTACACCAACAGGAATAAGGACCTTGATCGGTTTACATTCCTGCATATTAAACCTCTACAATATTTTCTCGACATATTTTCTCTAATTTAACCAAAGTTTCCTCTTTTTTCGATCTCTTTTAATTTTCATACCTAAAATGAAATTTGAAGCATCGAGATCCTTCATGTCAAATTTAGAGGACAACTGAGTTTTCACATCCTGGATAATCTCCTTGTTGTTTCCTATCATCAACATGTCATCCACATACAAGACCAAATATATCAAATGATCACCAATTAATTTAAAATGCACATAGTGATCCCCTTTGCTTCTTGTGAAGCCAAGTCCCAGCATATAAGTATCATATTTTTGATACCACATCCTTGGTGATTGTTTTAAACCATACATGTATTTTTATCATCTTGCATACCAGCTCCTTCTTTCCCTTCACAACAAATCCTTATGTCTGCTTCATATAGATTTCTTCTTTCAGATCCCCATGTTGGAATTTTTTCTTCACATCCATCTGTTCTACTTCAAAATCAAATGCAACTACAACAAATAAAATAAATCTTATAGAAGTTAACTTGGAAACAGGAGAAAAAATCTCACCAAAATCATTTCCCTCCACCTGGGAATAACCCTTTGCTACTAACCGAGATTTGTATTTCTCCACTTTGCCTTCTGCATTCATATTCTTTTAAAATACCAATTTGCTTCTAATGGGGTTTCTTCCAGTCGACAAATCCACTAGATTCCAAGCCTCATTCTTATCCAAGGCTGCCATTTCTTCATCCATGGCCTTTTTCTTGAGCTTTCCATCCTCTGAATCCACTGCCTCCCTGACAGTTCTAGGATCATTATCAATAATAGACAAAGAAAAATTTGAACGAAAATCATATGGAGTATACCTTTCTGGTAGCCTTCTTTCTCGAACTGGTCTCCTCAATACTAATGTATGAGGATTTTCTTCTTCCAATTCATGTTCTTCTATAGAGTCTGATTCATCATCCTGTAAATCAAACTCTGTTTTCTCTGGTTCTTCCTTACTTGGTAGGACTTATTGTTTAACAACATCCTTCATTTCTCTAAATACCACATCTTGGCTATACACAAACTTCTTAGTTTTGGGGTTCCAAATCTTATAACCTTTGAGACCACCTTTATACCCAATAAAGATATACTTTTTAGCCTTCTTATCTAGCTAACTCCTATTTTCCTTTGGAACATGAACATAGGCCTCACAACCAAATAACTTGAGATGTGTGAGAGAAGGTTTCTTACCAGTCCATATGTTGATATTATGGTAGCTGTGGGAGGTATTTACCTCCCCGTGTAAACTTGACGATAATAGAATATTCTGGGAAGCAAGAAGAAACCCTAATCAATTGGTTAATAACCCTAGAAGACAAGTCTTCTCAAGAGAATAACTTGTATTAGGTTATTAGCCTCCAAGAGAAGAAGTCGGTTAAAGGAAATGTTATATACTAAAGAATTAGTACCCAAAATGAGAAGTTGGCCCAAGCAGTCTGCTAGAAATAGTATAAATACAGGAGGCCAGTCTTAATTATGGCCAGTATTCTCAAAACTGCAGAAGCAGCACTTGTGCACACTACAGTTGGCCAGTTTGTGCGCAATTTTGGAGGACAGTTGTTGTTGTAGCTGTTGCAATTAGTAGATTTCAGTTTTGGCTTGGAATCTCTCTTGGTTATGGTTTGGACTCTCTGATCAGCTCTTGTTACTCTTGATTGGTGCGCTATCCTTGGAGAAAGATGTGCCACCTTTGTTTCGCTATCCAGTCTAGGGTTTTCTTCCGGAATGATTCTCTGTCAAGGTTAAGGTGCTTGGGGGTGGCTTCGGCCTATGGTTGGGTGACAATATTGCTATATTTTCTATGGTTAAATGAGCACATCCATTATATTCTAACAAGTTATGGGACCACGCTATCTTCGAACAGTCTAACCGCTGGAAGATATATTGGGAGGATTTGCTCAGTCACAGTTGTAGTTACAGCCATTTTCTATTGCAACAACAAAACCCTAACCCTCTCGTTGAGGCACCTTAAGTGAAGAGATTGACCTAATTCCTAGATAGACTAGTGCTCCCTAGCCTAGCACATCTCTTGGCACTCTTAGCAAGCTATGACGTCAAGTTTTACTTTTTGGTCAAATCTAGGGTTGACCAAGTCAAAGAAGCCATGGCTTACTTTATGAAATCATAAAACAAGTTAGAATGAGCTTCTAACTTCAGAGCATGGAATACAAGGATTGATCTCATCCTTTCCAAGAATAAAGTGTTGGATATCGTGAAAGGAAAGATTGTGGAACCAGAGTTTGAATAAGGAAAAGAGAAGGAACCGCACAACATTGCAGTTATGGAGAAGTTCAAAGACAATGACATCGATGCCATGAGTATCATAGTGGATTCTATAAAACACTACTTGATACCCTACATCTCCCATCTTGATTCGTCTAAGAAGATGTACGATGCCCTAACAAGCCTCTTCTCAGTCAGAAAAATTGGACAAGCAATGAGTCTGAAGAATGAGCTTCGTGACATGAACATGAATGATGATGGCATCATAACATCATACTTTGTGAGAATATCTTAGTTAATATATCAACTACAAGCTATTGAAGAGATCATTTCAGAGAAGGAACTGGTAAATATAGTACTCAATGGTCTTCCCAAGACATGGGATGCATTTTCTGGAAGCATGAACACAAGAAAGGAGTATACTACATTTGAAGAACTTTGGACTTGCTATGCACAAGAAGAATCAAGAATTAGTGCAAAAGAGAAACCTCAAAAGAAATACAATGATCAAGCCTTCACAACAAGATTCAAGAAATTCAAGAACAAAAGGAAGTTTTAATCAAGGAAGAAGCCAAATCAAGAGAAAGATATGTTAGAAATACAATGCTTCAACTGTCGAAAATATGGTCACTACAAGAATCATTGTCTCGAGCTAAAGAAAATGAAGGAGACACACGAAGCATCAATTGACGAAGAAAAGGAATCTTCAAAGAAGACTAAGCAGGATGAAACATACTTCTTCTTCTAAGACAAGGTAACAATACTCTTCATAGTTCTTGTACATACCATGTTTTTTGTACATATCTTTCATATCTATTTCTTAGAAGATAATATGTTCCAAGAGAAACTATACCTATGGAAGAACAACAAGATAAGGATTGCTATCACAATGAATACAAGTCAGACAATACACATGAAAGGATGAAGTACATCAACAACCCATGGTAACAATTCATGTGGAAGTTATTACATAAGTAACAATTGCAAGATAAGCCTAAATCATAATCAATCTTGAAGAAACCTAGAAGAAGTGAAGACAGAAAGAAGTCAGCAATCAAGAGGAAATTGGAGAAAGACTTATGACACTTTGCAGAAGGCAATAAGGATGCATACAGAAGCATGGACTCTGTTAGATGGAGGGAGTCAATTATATATTTCCAAAAGAAGAGCATGCATTCATACATGAAGCAAGGATTAGGAGGGAGATAATCCTATGATCCATTGAAGATGATGAAGTATATATCCATAGTAACATCCATGAAAAGCAGTACGTGTTCAGTTTGACTTTAGAAAAATCCTTCATCGAAAAGAAGCCTAAAAGTATCCATGATTTTCCATCCACATCAATGATCCTATGATGAAAGGAAGAAGTTGGAATCTTCGAGGCATGGAATCTATAGAAAACTCCATGGACCCAAGAGCTAAAGAGAAACATGAGGAAGAACTTGAAGATTCCAAGAGAGAAAGAAAATCTAGAACAACCAGTCATTGTATCAAGAATCACAAGACTACCAGCTTGATATGAACTCACTAAAAGAAATCAAGCAAAGGAACTAAAAGTTGTGATGAAGAACAGTGTATGGAAGACTTATGAATGAAAGCATTGCAAGATCCAGAACTAGAGGTTCTCCCAAATGGATGGAGAATACTATGATGATTGTTTGTTCCATTAAACCAGACATACCTCTACATGAGCCATTATATCATCCACAATATCCATGGGTTGGAGTTTACATCAAATGAATGAAAAGACAGTTCTCCAGAATAATTGAACAAAGAGTGTATGAAGAGAAACCTCAAGGAGTTAAGGTATACCAGAAAGAGACCCTTGTATGCAGATGAAAGAAGACAACTTGGTAAAGAACCTCCAATGCACAGTAGAAGTGTGGTGAAAAACCTTCTATAACAGAGATATTGTATTAGAATGGTTACTGAGAAGCTTAGGATGATGGATTGCTAATCCATGAAAAACTCTCATGGTGGCAGAAGAAGTACCACTTGGATATGTTCCAGTTTGACCCTTGCCACGATGTTATGAGCTAGCAGGAAACAAAAGATGAATCCAACAATGATATACTATATTGATCAGAGCTATATGAAGCCTTCAGAGAAAACCAGTGTTTCAGAAAGACCGAAGTACATTTTGAGATCAAGCATTACATTCTTCATGATGAAGTCCAGAAAAGAAAAGTGGTTATCCAATATATATATCTCCACAGATGAGCAGACAAGCAAATATTTTGGTAAGGCCTCTGTCCAAGATGAAAGAGTTTGCATACTCAAGCTGGAGCTCGTGGAGACGAATTCCTTATTGAAAAAGGAAGAGATGACTCCTAGGAAGAGCAGTCATTTTTCAGTTCGAAAAAAGGTCCAATATGAGTAGTTGATTTCCAATTCGGAAAGTGGTTTGAGATTTTTGACGGACAAGCATTTTTCAGTTCGGAAAATGGTCCAGATCGAACGGTCATTTTCGTAATGAAAATGGTTCGATGGATTGTTGATGTACCATAGACAGCAATTCCCCTTGTGGCCAGTGTGGGGGAATGGTCTAGGACAGTCTCTCTTCTTGACGGTCACTCTTAGTAGTGGTCAAGAAAACTGGTTTGCCTCATCGGATAGTCATTCTTTCAAAGCTCACAGTTGTGATCAGTTTCGAAGAATGGTCCATTTTGGAGGTTGGTACAGGACGGTCATTTCCTTAGGAAATGGTCTGGACCGTCATTCCCTAGGGCAGATTCATTCTCTCCAGGTTTCACTTTATTTAGTGTCAGAGGAATGGCCAAGATAGGTGAATGGTCCAGGTTCAACAATTAGGGACAGGCATTCCCTAGGGCAGACTCATTCTCTCCAGGTTGCACTTTGTTTAGTGCCGGAGGAATGGCCCAGATAGGTGAATGGTCCAGGCTCAGAAATCGGGACAGTTATTCTTCCTTGCTTGAGAATAATAGTCTAGATAGATCATCATTGATGTTTTACCTTCTAAGGGCAGATGCTCTTCCATATCTCGCAGATGTGAGTGGAATAATGGCCCAGATGATTCAATTTATATCATAACAATGTTTTATGTGCAGGTTGATATCAGATGATATGATTGTTATGGAGATTGTATGTCTTCGTACATTAGATGTATACTATTGTGGTGAATTTGTTCCACTGATTGTGACTATATGTCACTGATCAAGTATCTGTGTGATACTTGGTGTGGCAGTGTACCACTGGATTGTAGTTGTGTACTACTATGGATAGACACAGTTGTGTTCTATTGAATGGCATTATTCTAATTGCCTTGAAAACTATCAGTAGTTTTGGAAATGACTATCATCTAGATGGATGATCAATGGACAGAGACTCCCCAGATGGAAAATGGTCCAAGACATTTATTCTTCTAGGACATATGTCCGGATTAGAAGAATGGTTCTTGTGTCACTCTGTGGAGTGAGTAACTTATCCATCATCATGTCTGATTACTCAGATGGAGTATGGTTTCAAGAGATGATGCAGTTGATGACACTGATAGTGATCATGGTGCTCATGATCTAATCATGAGATAATCTATACGACTATGTTGATGCTACTGGGTGAATGGTATGTTTGTGCTCAAGACCATTACCTTCAATACCTCTCTAGCTAGGAGGGAGTGTTGATATTATGGTAGTTGCGGGAGGTATTTACCTCCCCATGTAAACTTGAAGAGAATAGAATATTCTGGGAAGCAAGAAGAAACCCTAATTAATTGGTTAATAACCCTAGAAGACAAGTCGGCTCAAGAGAATAAATTTTATTAGGTTATTAGCCTCCAAGAGAAGAAGTCGGCTAAAGGAAATGTTATATACTAAAGACTTAGTACCCAGAATGAGAAGTCGGCCCAGGCAGTCTGCCATAAATAGTATAAATACAGAAGGCCAGACTTCATTCTGGCCAGTATTCTCAGAACTAAAAAAGCAACACTTGTGCGCACTGCAGTTGGCTAGTTTGTGCGCAAGTTTGGAGGAGATTTGTTGTTGCAGCTGTGATGCAGGCGAGGGTGATCCTACACCTCAGACTCACCCTCTCACAGGATCGCTCTGTTCCTCTCCCTTCGAGCCGAAGTGGCTCCTTAGATTCCCTGTTGGAATCGCTATTGTGAAAATCCCAGTCCACGGGTCCTTCTCATTCACCCGCATGGCCTTTGCAACTAACCGTGGGTATCCCCGAGTCACTATCAGGGTTCGGGGTTTTGCCCTTCCTGTTGTCGAGAGTCACTGTACTCTCCAACTATCGATCTTCGATGAGCTCTTTTGTCGGCCTTAGCCCCTCTGGCTATGCCCTGTGGTCCATACGACCATTCTCCATGAGACCACAACCTCCCCTTCCTGTCGGAGTTTCAAGCATAAAAAACCTGATGCGCCTTAGGCACTAGCCCCTCCGACCTATACGACGGTCCATGTGGCCTCTACCCATGACCATAGTCAAACCTCCCGTCGGGGTTTCGGGGTTCGCGGATTCAAAATGCACGTTCCATGTCCGCAGATTTCCCGATATGTCGATCCCCGATATGCCTCCCGATCACTGACAGTTGGCCTCCACTAACCCCCTGTTGTGGCCCACACGCCTTATCAGAAAATCGCGTTTCATGATTCTGCAATGCACAAAAATCTCGCTCCGGGATCTCCGATATCCCGATTCCCGATTGACTCCAAACACCGAGGGGTTGACTTCCCTATCGGCTCTCCTTAACGGTGCTCGATCGCTGCCACGCGTCCCTTCAACGGACGATCCCGATTATGTCGGGATTTCGAGTCTTCTCCTGTCCCATTTCTCTTGTCCTCGGGAACTCCAATTTCCCTATGTGTCAAACGTCGATGGCGCTTGATATCTGACACCTGTCCCTCCGATGGACGGTCTAGATCTTATCGTTGTTTCGAGGCTTTCGAGACCCTGGTTCTCATGACCTCGAGAACTCCGATTTCCCGATGGCCAAGATCCCGACTGCTATCCTTTGTGCATCTTCTTCCAATCCAACGGCTGACGATACTTCCCCTTCTGATCTGACGGCTCAGATCTGCTCTTCTGTGCGCTCCTCCTCCTGAGGCTAAACCGTGTGCTACTTCTCCCGATCAAACGGATGACAGGATTTCTCTCACGGGATCCGACGGCTGTCGGTCCTCCTCTTTCTATGGGCTCCTTCTGAGCTCCTCCTGGACGTGGAAATCCAATGGTCCAGATCTATTTTATCCGCCTAATCCGACGGCTCCTGTTGCTCCCTCTTAAGCATCTAATCTTTCTTCCCAGACTTGGAAGAATTCTACGCTCCCAAAGACTTCGACCTTTGCTTCCTTTCTGCCCTGCGAACCCCTCAACTTGAGTCTCGCCTGTGCGTATGAAAACTCTATCCTTCCAGAGCTTCTGCCCTTTGAATCCTCACGAGATTCTTTGGCTCCTGCACTCCTACAGAGTCTTCGCGCGCAAAGCGCTATCTGTCCTGAGCTTCCACGAACACTCAGACCCCTTGGGGGATTTGATCCTTCTTCTCCCTCAGATGGAGAATATCAACGCCTTCCTGGCTTTCTCCTCAAGCAACCTCCTTGTTGAGTCTTTCTGGTTATTCAGCAACCCAATACAGGTCCCTCAGTGGACTATGCTTTCTGCTTCAGAACTCCAAGAGTTCTTTCCTCATGTGCCTACATGCACACTTACTCAACGCCCTCCTGGCGGAGTCTCTTTCCTCAGAATGCTCAGCAGTCCTGGGTTTCTTCCACGCAACCTATGCACTCGCTCGATGCCCTTCTGGCAGAGCTTCTCAGAATCCTCAGCGGTTCTAGGCTTCCTCAAACTCTCAACGGAGTTCTTCTCCAACATAGCTCGTGCGTATGCTCAATGCCCACTTGGCAGAGCTCCTACAGAATCCTCAGTGGTTCTGTCTGCAACTGTGTCTCAGCCACACAGCCTTTCCTCTTGAGGTGTTCAACAACCTCAAAGGTCTTTCCCGGAGTTGTTGGTTTCAGTTTTGTGCCTCAGCACGTCTCTGTCTGACTCCTCAGAGTTCAGAAGTGCATCCTCCTGTGCACGGCTATCAGAACCTCAACGTTCTGTCACACCCTCCTGGTGTGAAGCCTCAAAGACCTCAACCTGAAATCAAACGCAACTCTCTGCAATAGCATGATAACAACACACACATACAACATATATATGGAACCTACACATACATGCCTATAATGACAGAATAATGCAGAAAAAACTGCTCTGTATTAATAATGGAAAATGCTTGTATATTTTACAAGGTGCTACTGAGCTCTCTCGACTCCTCTCTACTCTACCTTGTCTGACTCAAAATGAGATCTGAAAATCTCTTTTACCTGAGGGGCTCATTGAGCGCTTCCCTCCAGGTACACCTACCCTATTCAATTACAATGAATGGGGCTGTCTAGTCTAGAATCGGACCTAGATCTCAGCCAATCTACATTAAAGGTCGATCCTATCTACAGCGTGCACAAAAGAACGGCTTTGATGGCTCACTAGCCTAAGACATTTAATTACATTCATAACAAATTCAAATTAGGTTGCGCCTCCCTTTTTTCATATGAATGCATGTGCGCTGACGTGGATGGTTGGCTGGCTGGCTGTATGGAGCGATGCTCCTGCATCATACTCCACAACTGCAAAATTCATGAGCTCCTTCTCATGAGCTTCTCCTCTAAGCTGTTGGAAATCCTCCAGGATCCCAAACAAATCTTTGGAGTTGTTCATTTGCTCCGTTCTGCTGCTGCTGCTTCCGCTGCGCTGCTGCTGCTTTCCTTCTGCTCAGCCTCTCCTTGCTGGCAGTGTCTGCTAATTTCAACATCAGCTCCATGATCTCCTCGATCACTTCATCCAACTGCTCCAGTGGTTGGTTTTGCTGTTGCAGTCTCCTCAGCTGCAAAAAAATTTGGCCATTGGGAAGATCATCACGATCTCCCACGCCTTCATCTGTTTCCAAATTTACTTGTTGGATGTGCATGCCCTGCACTTCTACCTTCTCTTCTAGGGATTCCAATTGATCCCACAGATCAGCAAAACATATGATGTCTGTGTCCTCTTCATCTGCTGCTGCAAGCTCTCGTGCTGCAATGTTTTCAGTTTCTCGGCTGAAAATATCGAGCCACTCCTCGGAATGCTCGTTTTCCTCTTCTGCTCCTGCGTCTTTTGCTGTCAGCTTCAGTGCTACAGCTTCTTCCCTTTCATCTCCTTGGCTGAAATCAGCGAGTCGTTCCTCAGAACGCTCTTTCTCTTCGTCCTCTTGGGCAGTCTCAAATGCCTGCTCCAACTCTTCTTTTTCTTTGACAATCATCATCAACTGTGATTGTTCCCCTGTTGTTGTTGCATTTACAACAGAATTTTCTCCCTCCTCCTGGGCAGATGGTAGGAATAATTGTATTCCCCCAATCATTAGAATATCATTTTGGTCTTTCACCTCTGTCAGCTGCACCTGCTGATCTCTCTGCGAGCTCATCTGCTCTGTCAGCTCCTCTGGCTGATCCAAATTTCTCTGCTCATCCCTGCCCACCTGGCAATATGGGATGTTTTTGCTGCTGCTTCCCTGGCAGACCATGAGATCAACCGATCCCATCTTCATCAGTAACCCCTGCTGAATTGAACTCTCCATTGAGTCCATGAGACTTTTGGACAGTCTCAACTTTTCATCTCTACCCTCCTGGCAGTCTTCGAGATCTTCATCTCATCTCCTTTCATTGCCCAGCTGGCAATGCGAAATTCCCTCGTTGTCCTCATGACAGTCTTTGAGATCCTCAGCTGATCTCAATTTGTTTCCCTTTTGGCAATCTGGAATTTCTTCTGCTCTGCTCTCCTGGCAGTTCTTGAGATCATCAGACGATCCCAATTCATCCTCTTCATCATCATCGAGACCTTTCCCGGTCTCTGGTCCGCATACCTGAACCAATTCTTCATCCTGCCGCATCCGCAGTTCCAGCTTCTCTATCTCTGCTCGTATATCAGCAAGCTCTCTATCCATCTCTGCAAGCTTTTCTGCCTTGCTTTTATTCCTACGGCCTTCAGTAGCCATAGCGTTGTCTCTGTTTGCCTTCCTGGCAAATCTACTGCTGTCACCCTACACTAAGAGTTCCACCAGTCTCATCCTTACAGTCTCCCTAACTGTCTTCTCGACTGCTGCCTACCTGCAAACAATCACCTACAGAGTCTTCAGTAACTCTGTCTTCTTCCGCTCCTTTGTCTGCAAAAATACAAACAGACTCCCCCTCTGATACCACTTAATGTGTATCAGGGTACTTTCTTCTCCTCTACCTCTTCCTGCCTGAAATATCCAAGCAAGAGATTCCAGCTTTGATACCACTTGATGCAGGCGAGGGTGATCCTACACCTCAGACTCACCTGCTCACAGGATCTCTCTGTTCCTCTCCCTTCGAGCCGAAGCGGCTCCTTAGATTCCCTGCTGGAATCACTGCTGTGAAAATCCCAGTCCACAGGTCCTTCTCATTCACCCGCACGGCCTCTGCAACTAACCGTGGGTATCCCAGTCACTATCGGGGTTCGGGGTTTTGCCCTTCCTTTTGTCGAGAGTCACTGTACTCTCCAACTACCGATCTCCGATGAGCTCCTTTGCCGACCTTAGCCCCTCTGGCTATGCCCTGTGGTCCATACGACCTTTCTCCATGAGACCATAGCCTCCCCTTCCTGTCAAAGTTTCAAGCATAAAAAACCCGATGTGCCTTAGGCACTAGCCCCTCCGACCTATACGACGGTCCATGTGGCCTCTACTCGTGACCATAGTCAAACCTCTCGTCGGGGTTTCGGGGTTCGCGGATTCAAAATGCACGTTCCACATCCGTGGATTTCCTGATATACCGATCCCGGATATGCCTCCCGATCACTGACAGCTGGCCTCCACTAACCCCCTTCTGTGGCCCACACGCCTTATCGAGAAATCGCGTTTCGCGATTCCGCAATGCACGAAACTCTCGCTCTGGGATCTCTGATATCTCGATTCCTGATTGACTCCAAACACTGAGGGGTTGACTTCCATGTCGGCTCTCCTTAACGGTGCTCGATCGCTGCCACGCGTCCCTTCAACGGACGATCCCGATTACGTCGAGATTTCGAGACTTCTCCTGTCTCGTTTCTCTTGTCCTCGGGAACTCCGATTTCCCGATGTGTCAAACGCCGATGGTGCTTGATCTCTGACACCTATCCCTCCGATGGACGGTCTAGATCTTATAGTTGTTTCGAGGCTTTCGAGACCCCGATTCTCATGACCTAGAGAACTCCGATTTCCTGATGGCCAAGATCCCGACTGCTATCCTTCGTGCAGCTTCTGCCAATCCAACGGCTGACGGGACTTCCCCTTCTGATCTGACGGCTCAGATCTGCTCTTCTGTGCGCTCCTCCTCCTTAGGCTAAACCGTGTGCTACTTCTCCCGATCAAACGGATGACAGGATTTCTCTCACGAGATCCGACGGCTGTTGGTCCTCCTCTTTCTATGGGCTCCTTCTGAGCTCCTCCTGGATGTGGAAATCCAACGATTCAGATCTATTTTATCTGCCTGATCCGACGGCTCCTGTTGCTCCCTCTTGAGCGTCTAAGCTTTCTTCCCAGACTTGGAAGAATTCTACGCTCCCAAAGACTTTGACCTTTGCTTCCTTTCTGCCCTGCGAACCCATCGACTTGAGTCTCGCCTGTGCGTATGAAAACGCTATCCTTCCAGAGATTCTACCCTTTGAATCCTCACGGGATTCTTTGGCTCCTGCACTCCTACAGAGTCTTCACGCGCAAAGCGCTATCTGTCCTGAGCTTCCACGAACACTCAGACCCCTTGGGGGATTTGATCCTTCTTCTCCCTCAGATGGAGAATATCAACACCTTCCTGGCTTTCTCCTCAAGCAACCTCTTTGTTGAGTCTTTCTGGTTATTCAACAACCCAATACAGGTCCCTCAGTGGACTCTGCTTTCTGCTTCAGAACTCCAAGAGTTCTTTCCTCCTATGCCTGCATGCACACTTACTCAACGCCCTCCTGGCGGAGTCTCTTTTCTCAGAACGCTCAGCAGTCCTGGGTTTCTTCCGCGCAACCTATGCACTCGCTCGATGCCCTTTTGGCAAAGCTTCTCAAAATCCTCAGCGCTTCTGGGCTTCCTCAAACTCTCAACGAAGTTCTTCTCCAACGCAGCCCATGCGTATGCTCAATGCCCACTTGGCAGAGCTCCTACAGAATCCTCATTGGTTCTGTCTGCAACTGTGTCTCAGCCACACAGCCTTGCCTCTTGAGGTGTTCAACAACCTCAAAGGTATTTCCTCGAGTTGTTGGTTTCAGTCATGTGCCTCAGCACGTCTCTGTCTGACTCCTCAGAGTTCAGAAGTGCATCCTCCTGTGCACGGCTATCAGAACCTCAACGTTCTTTCACACCCTCCTGGTGTGAAGCCTCAAAGACTTCAACCTAAAATCAATCGCAACTCTCTGCAATAGCATGATAACAACACACACATACAACATATATATGGAACCTACACAGACATGCCTATAATGACAGAATAATGCAGGAAAAACTACTTTGTATTAATAATGGAAAATGCCTGTATATTTTACAAGGTGCTCCTGAGCTCTCTCGGCTCCTCTCTACTCTACCTTGTCTAACTCAAAATGAGATCTGAAAATCTCTTTTACCTGAGGGGCTCATTGAGCGCTTCCCTCCAGGTACACCTACCCTATTCAATTACAATGAATGGGGTTGTCTAGTCCAGAATCGGACCTAGATCTCAGCCAATCTACATTAAAGGTCGATCCTATCTACAGCCTGCACAAAAGCACGACTTTCATGGCTCACCAGCCTAAGACATTTAATTACATTCATAACAAATTCAAATGAGGTTGCGCCTCCCTTTTTTCATATGAATGCATGCGCGCTGATGTGGATGGCTGGCTGGCTGGCTGTATGGAGCGATGCTCTTACATCAAGCTGCTGCAACTAGAAAATTTTGGTTTTGGCTTGACTCTCTCTTGGTTATGGTTTGGACTCTCTGATCAACTCTTGTTACTCTTTCTTGGTGCTCTATCCTTGGAGAAAGGTGTGCCACCTTTGTTTGGCTATACAGTCTAGGGTTTGCTTCCGGAATTATTCTCTATCAAGGTTAAGGTGCTCGAGGGTGGCTTCGGCCTATGGTTGGGTGAAAATATTGTTATAGTGTCTATGGTTAAATGAGCACATCCATTATATTCTAACACCATACCTCTTGTGTAGTCTTGTCATCCAGTGCTGATGCGGGTGATTTTTTGACAAGGTAACATGCAGTGCCCACTGCCTCTGCCTAGAATTATTTCCCTACCCGGCACCACTGAGCATGCACCTTGCTTTTTACATTAGAGTCATGTTCATAATTTCTACAATTCCATTCTGATGAGGTGTATATGGAGTAGTCTTCTACCTTGTTATACTGCACTTCTTACAAAATTCTTGAAATTCATTCCCACAAAACTCTCTGCCATTATCTATCCTCGACACCTTAATTATTTTCTCTATTTGATTCTCAACAAGAGCCTTAAACTCTTTAAACCTATCAAATACTTTAGATTTATTCCTGAGGAAATATATCCAAGTGTTCCTCGAGAATTCATCTATAAATGAGACATAGTACAAATGTTTTCCCAATGATGGAACCGACACAGGTCCAAACACATCACTATGAACTAGCTGTAAAATTCCTTCTGCCCTCGTTGCACCAGAGAGGAATATTACTCGATTTTGCTTCCCATATACCGAATGTTCACATAAATCAAAATCCAGAGAGCAATTATACATACCTTCAAACATACCTTTATTGTGTAGTAGTTAAAGACCCTTCTCTCTAATATGCCCCGGTCTTTGATGCCACAACATAACCTTTTCTCTAGAGACTGTAAGGGTTATTTGTTCTTCAAATCCAATATCATGAGCAATGCAACTATTACACCCATGACTAATAGTGCATCCTTATATCTTATATAGAGTTCCAAACCGAAATACCTTCAGCACCATTGCTCCTCGAACCATCCAATAGGTTTCCTTTTTAAATATTTTTTTTACCCCTACATCTTCCATTTTGCTTACATAAATCAAATTTATGGCCAATATTTGGATGTGCAGAACACCAGGTAGTGTTCTAATCCTTCCATTTATGGGCTTCAACTTGAATTTTCATCGACCTATGATTTTGGTTGTCGAGTCATCACCTAGGAAAACATTACCTCCATCATACCTTTCATATTCACATAACCACTCCTTGTGGGGAGTCATATGAAAGAATGCACCTAAGTCAACCAACCGTGCCTCATGATCTACATGTGTTATTGAAGAATCCAAGTACACATCTCTTCCTTCTTCCTTGGAGGTATTTTCTTTTGTAGAAGGAGATTCTTCAGATCCCTTCTTTTTATCAACTTTGGATCTACACGGCTTCTTGTAGTGCCCTTCTTTTCCACATCTCCAGCATATCTTTACAAACTTTTTGGGAGACTTAGATCTTCCCTTAGACTTAGATCTCCCACTTGAGGACTTAGATCTATTTCTTTCCTAGGAGCGTCCTCTTGCAAATAATCCATATGTGCTTTATCCTTCCATGTTCTTCTGTCTCATCTCCTCCAAAAACAAGGATAAGACCACTTCATGAAACTTCAAGGCAGTTGTATTACTACCTATGGCCACAACCAGACTATCCCATGAGTCTGGTAAAGAGCACAGTAAATTGATACACTTGTCTTCATATGAAATTTTAATCTCAACATATACTAACTGACTTACCACAGTATTGAAGGCATTCAAATTCTCTGCCAACGAGTCTCCATATCTCATCCTCAGGTTATATAGTTTCTTTCTCGGGAATAGTTTATTTACTAGGGACTTAGACATATAGAACTTCCCCAACTTATCCCATAAATCTTTGGTTGTATCTTCATCTGACACATTCAGTAAAATTGAATCTGAGAAACAAATTTAGATTGTGTTCTTCACCTTCTGATCCAACCTTTTCCAATCATCTGTTGAAGTTCCTATAGGTGCAGTACATGGATCCACCGCGATCCACTGATCTTTGTCCACCAACAAATATTCCATCTTGAGCTTCCACAACTCAAAACGTTTCCCATTAAACTTCTTGATATCCATTTTCGAACTTCTCCTCATTTATTTTCACCTGAAAAAATCAATACCACATATCTCCCACTGTAACAAGGCTTATCAGAGTCCCGAGCCAAACCCTTGACCACAAAGGCGTCCCCCTAAAGCCAACAAATCTCTGATACCAAATGTAGATTTTAATCTTGTGCAATATTTTACCGCAAACATATTTTCAATAAAGAACAGAAAAGATACAATGGAAAATACACACATTACACAAAGATTTTTCCCGTGGAAACCCAAACCAGGAAAACCATCATATTCTATATTCATTCATAGTGATACATTGTTTACAATATAATATACATATAGGAGCCAGTGGCATCCAAAACCCTAACCCAATGACCTGGATTAGTCAACAACTCTAATTCGTTAACAGAAAATAGAAAACCATCGACAAAAACCATGTGCCGGAAAATCGTCCAACAATGGACACAAAAATTGAGGTGACACAAAAATCGAGGCAAAAATATAGTCGTGCAAAGAATATAACACATACCCAATACAAATATGGAGAATATGGCTTATGTTCCTTATGCTAGTGTAGTTGATAGTTTGATGTATGATATGGTGTATACTATATTAAACATTTCCCAAGTAGTGGGAGTATTGAGTTGATTCATGGCTAAGCCTAGATTTGAACATTGGTTGTAGTGAAGAGGGTCTTCAAGTATTTTGAATGTACTTCTAAATGTTCCATTTGCTATCATATTGATGTTCAGAAGACCCACACTTAGTGGATATACAAGATTATGTGGATTATGATTGGGAAGGGGATGTAGATAGAAGGAGATCTACGAGCGAACACATGATTCGATTGTTTGGTGGAGCAGTAAGTTGGATGAGAAAGCAATAAGTTGTGGTCACTATGTCCACTACATAACTAAAGTATATGGAAACTACTCATGCCTATAAGGAGGCCATTTGGCTTATGGAATCGTGTTCAAAAGTAGGGTTAATTCAAAAAGCTATTATAGTTTAATGTGATAGTAATAGTGCCATTTGTTTGGCCAAGAACCCAACCTTTCATGTGAAGAAAAAACATATAGATACCATGTACCATTTCGTTAGGGACATGGTAGATGATGGAAAGGTGATATTAGAGAAAGTTGACACTTTGAAAAATGTTGCATATGCATTGATGAAACCGATGAGCATAGGTAAATTCAAGTGGTGTTATGAGTCTATGGCCTTGTGGCCATAGCAATTAACTCACAGTTCCATGCATTCTACCTTATACTCTTTTAAGGTATATGAAAAATGGGAGAATGTTGGGATGGGTGTGTCACACACCTTGTGGTTTTCTAGTGCAACAAGTAATGATTGTTAAGAAGTAGCGAAGAATAAATGTAGAGAAGTGGTAGGGAATAAATATAGAGCAATAGCAAGGAATAAATGTTGACTAGTGGGAGGGAATAAATGCAGAGCACTAGTAGACAATGAATGTTATGTAGAAGTAGTTGGTCAATTACTTGTTGGTGGTTTCCAACATGTAGAATTAGAAAACCATAAATGACTTATGGCTTTGTTATGCCGATATATTCAATGCCATAGTTGGAGGACAACAGAGTGTAAGTTTTAAATTTTTGTTATGATTCATAAATTTCTTCAAAATCCTTATGCTACTGCCGAACACTCTTGTTGAGAGCATAGAGATTATGTATTGTAACTATTTATTTTCTGAATAATACATTGAGTGTGCTTTAGAGTGTGAGGTTTTTCTCTCGAAAGGGTTTTCCCCAAGAAATCATGTTATTAATGGTTTGTTGTTTGTTTCATTTGTTTGCAATTGTTCTATTGTAAGTTTCTATTTATTCTTCTCTCATGGATTAGTGTAGAAAGTGTATTTTGCACCTCAAATTCCTTTCAATGATATGGACAATTCATCCATATGGGTTGTCTTTTTCCACATCCATAACAAGTAAAATGATATGGACAATTTATCCATATGGATTTCCTTTTGTTACAACCATAGCAAGAAAATCAATTTGAGCAAATAAATTTACCTTTACAAGAGAAATACATGTAAATTCAAGCTCCAAAACAGAGGCAATCATTTAGGCTTTTAAATCAAACAATGAAAGAGGGATTTCAAGTCCATAATCAAGCCAACACAACAAATGCATTCATTTTCACAACAAAGCCATATTTGTGCTATAAATTGAACCATTCCAATGGCTTCTCGTGTTCATTACAAAGAAAAAATTATTCTTCTAAATTGACCAATTTAAATGACAATCTCAACTCAACACATTGATTCATTCACGGGCAACCAAAATCCCATGCCATGATATAAATTTAGATAGACTATTATTTGGGATTGAATAAACATGCAATGACCTGACATCTCTTCCACATGAATATTTCCATAATGCATCAAGAAACAAACCACTATTTATGTGGATAATTCATTCATTCATGGTTGAGTCAAAATCAACATTTGAGTTCAATTATAAGTTTTTCATTTTGTTAAGTACCTATACCATATCTGCAAATATAATTCAATAATACCAAGAATAAACCATAAACCATTCACCATAACATGAACACAAGAAATAGAGAAAACCCTTGAGGTAGGATAACACCATATATTATTTCTTAAGGAAGGAATGCACTCCTCAAGCAACACTTGCTTGTTACAATGAAAATATTCTTCACTATGTTTCATTACATTGCTTACACTTATTTATATAGCTCTTTCTATCTCCTAGGAACCTTCTAGATAGTCTTCTCACATTTATTACATTTAACTACCATAGTGGGTCTTTATTAATATAGTGGACCTAGTCCACCTTACATTGAATGACCACATTCTCATATATTAAATGACTTTCACTAATAATACATAACCACATTTCCATTGGGTACCTCCCTAGGTACCCCATATTACCTCCCTAGGTATACTACATTCCATCCCCCTTCACATGTTTCGTCCTCGAAACATGAGAAGAAACCATACAATATAACCAGCTAAGCAATGTAGCCAACCGGTACCAAGTACGACCATCCATCCATCGCAATGGAAGTCGAACATGATGTCCATTTGCTGCCTCGCCACCTTGATCTTTATCTGCATCATGTCGGGGTTTCCATGGGATTTGTTTTGTAGCCTGAGCTCTTCCTGTAGTGTTGGTAGTCTTCCATGCACCTCTTGATCAGTTTCATGTCTGGTGCCCTACTAGTGCATAAATATGTTGATGCACATGCCCTTGCCTTGATTATTGTTGTGTCTCTATATGATGTGGATGGCGATATACAACAATTATAGGTATCTATTCTTTTTTCTTCAAATCTGCAACACTTTGTGCCTTTGAGTCAATGACCTCCTTAGCTTCTGGATTGTGTCCTTCCTGTAGTTTTGCTTCATCTCCTTCTGTAGACTCTGCCTCTAATTCAACTTCAGAATCAACAATAACTTCTTTGCTAGTTTCCATGGGCCCATATTTCTTACTAAGAGACACATCCCGCAATGTGATTTTCTTTTTCTTGTACCACAATTTCAAAAACTTCTTTTGCACATTAATATTAATGGTACCCACTGATTCTATCCAAGTATATCTCAAAACAATATCCACTTCATCCATATCCATAGCATAGAAATGTAAATGTAACACATATTTATCCATGGTAATCTTTAGATTTAAAAAAAATTGAACATTTTCACCCTCAACCTGTGTGCTTTGAATATTCTTTACTGGAATTTGGAATCTATTAACCAAATAAACATTGATAAAATTATGCATGCAACTATGGTTAATAGAAACAATGACATTTTCTTTATGAATACAACCATGAACTTGTAATATAGATTTGTCACATGAAAATAAACTCTTGGTGATGTATTTATCCTTACTCTTTGTATGAGACCACTTGTCTAAAAGTAATTTTTCAATTGCTTCCTCATAAAATGACATCCACTCAGAATGGTCAAATGATTTCCACCATATGAGAGCATCACCTTGGAAACCCCAGTCTACAAAAGATGTCCACTTCCCTTTCCAGAATGACTTGTGAGATTGTATAAATGACTTGTGAGATTGTATAAATTCTTCAATACTAGGGCCATCATCTCTTCCAGTAAAATATATTATGCTTGGAATAATTCTTCAACAAAAACTAGGGTGTAGAAATAACTTACGGCAGAAAATCACGGTTTTTTCCGGAAAAACCCTAAAAAATTGTTGAATTTGAAATGTTCATAACTTTACTTCCCGGACTCCGTTTCGACTGATTTGTTTTTTGAAATTGAGAATTTTTCCGAGAGGAATTCAAATACCCAATTTGTTTTTTCAAATTCAGTTCTTAAAGCTTCATATTTGAACCTGAAGTGCACCGCCCTATTTTTCTTCCCTAGAAATTTTTTGCAAAAAGAACAAAAAAATTATTCCCTTCTTTGGCCAAGGAAAGTGCTATGATACCAATTGTTAAGTACCTATACCAGATCTGCAAATATACTTCAATAATACCAATAATAAACCATAAACCATTTACCATAACATGAACACAAGAAATAGAGAAAACCCTTGAGGTAGGGTAACACCATATATTATTCCTTAAGGAATGCACTCCTCAAGAAACACTTGTTTGTTACAATGACAATATTCTTCACTATGTTTCATTACATTGCTTACACTTCTTTGTATAGTTCTCTCTATCTCCTAGGAACCTTCTAGAGAGCCTTCTCACATTTATTACATTTAACTACCATAGTGGGTCTTTATTAATATAGTGGACCTAGTCCACCTTAGATTGAATGACCACATTCTCATATATTAAATGACTTTCACTAATAATACATAACCACATTTTCATTGGGTGCCTCCCTAGGTACCCCATATTACCTCCCTGGGTATACTACACATTTCAATTGCTAGTTCATAGATTTTAACAAACACTTAATATGTAAAATTGCATAATTTCTAAACCAAAAGAAGAAAAGATATTAAACATCTAAATTTATCTTCATATTTGATTGAGAAATAGAGATTGGGTTATTGCCAAAGACAAGGCCCTCTCATAGCCTGTGCCACCATCCATCCAAGGCATCACCCCTTGTGTTCATGGTAGGCTTCCATGGGTTCCATGTCATGCTTCCACGACAAGCCTCCATTGTCTTACATGGTCAACATACTATGGTGCTCAATGATGGTAGCCCACTAGGTGCTTGCATCATGACTACAACATCCCTTCCTAAATTGGGTTTTAGATTAAGCAAAAAACAACACTCATTGCACATCTCTAGCTTATTCTAATTTGTAGAAATGAATGTCAAATTTAAAAAGTAATTACTCATTTTTCTCAGTGAGGGATTTATAGTAAAAATGATTTGTAAATTGTCATGGATATTCCACTGAAACAATTATTCACACCAAATCTTACAATTTTTTGCAAAATATCTCTATTATGTAGTTTTCACTTAATATTACAACTTCATATTACAAGCTTAACACTCAAATATTTGAAATAGAGTGAGAATGCAATAAAAGGGATTAAAATGATAAACATAGCCTCATTCACACAATGAACATGAACAACAAATGAAAGACATTATACAACTCAATCTTGCAGTGATTTTCTTGTAGAAATGAATGTCAAATTTAAAAGGTAATTACTAATTTCTCTTGGAGAGATTGATAGCAAAGAGATTTATAAATTTCCATGGATATTCCACCAGAATAATTCTTCACAACAAATCTTACAAGTTTCTACAAAATGTATTTATTATGTGGATTTTACTTATTGTTACAACTTAAATTACAGGGATATCACTCAAATGAACAATAAACAACACCCCATCCACAAAATGAACATGATATACCTCATAAACCAAGGCGGGGACTATGCCTTACTCTTTTCTTATTGGGTATAGAATGCAAATACAAATTAAGATGAACTCACCATAAAGTTGCAATAGACATTGTGGCCTAAATGACTACTACATAGTCTTCTACTTTTTTTGTTCTTCTCACAGTATTTCACTCCTTTGCTATGCTTAACTATGGAACAATGACTTAATAAGAATGAAACATCTTCCTTTATTAGTGGCCTAGTATTTACCATGCAATGATAGTTGTCTAGGGTTAGCGTTAGGGTTTTTGTATGCCTCAACTCTTGATTGGTGTTAGTGTTTTTACTCTCTAGAATATTCTTGAAAGTCCACATGTGACTAGCTCCACATATGTGAGTAGTGGGAGTTGTTGACCAAAATGTGGTCACCTATATGTTCCCGCTCCTGGAATAATAATAATAAATGATATCGGAAGATGAAAAATTTTGAACTCTTATAAGTTCACTACGTGTCCCTCAATATCATCTTCTCCACGCATTTTTCGGATCGAAAATCCGAGTTTGTATGCTCAAGATATCCAGGTTTAATGTTTAAGCGGAAAAGAGTGCATTTTTCATGTGGAATAAGGCTAATTTTCATAATTATATTTAATTTTTTTCGGGCCCAAGACCCATGATATTCTTATTAAATTTTGGGTTCAAAACCCATAAACATATTCTATATGTGGGCACCCACCATACTCTCCACACTCCACACCCTCCTCACTTAAACTCTCATCCCACACCCCCTCACCCTCTCCACTCCATTATCCCTTATCCCACCACTCCACACTTAGTTTTTTTTCGAGTCCTTAGTGGACTGGTGGACTCACCCTCACCCATATTCCCTTATCTCCATCATTCGCTAACCCAACACTCTGAAACCTATAAACTACCCCCCCTATCATCGTTACCTACAAATTTCCCTTCCCCCTAACTCCTTTACCTTACCCCTTATCCACCACCCCCCCCTCACATCACACTTAACCAATTTTAATAATTCTCGGACTCCCGAACTCCCTTCCCCTCTCACCTCCCTCACTCCTTCGCCCCATGAGTCCACCACACTCATTTCTCCCCCCCTTACCTCACCCTACTTCACCCTTATCTCTCTGCCACCTACATTTCCCACCCCCTAAGTCGGATACCCCCAAATTTCTCCCCTCACTCCCGATTGTTGGCACAGGGGCAGACCTAGGGTTCAACACACCAACAAAACCCTAAATATCGGCAGTTTAGGATTCAATCTCTTACATTCATCTTCTCATGTGCACTAAGCCACCGAGCCAAACTTCACACCGGACAGGTGATCTGCGCACTAAGCACTAGATCCACCTTCCCAAAATTAGGTCAAGGCACAGAGCCAACTCCTCTCTCAAGCACAGAGCCTTACATACATGTTCTGTTGAACAAAGCAACTCAAAACTACTTGCCTCTTGCACTTAGCCACTTATACACACCACTACATTACATTCTTTCTTATTTATACTTTTACAAAAGGCCTAATCATGGGTAAACCCATGGGCCGACATCCCATAACCCATTACAAAACCCTAAGAACCCCATGTTGGGTCCACAAAGCCACAAAACAAGTGATATCTGCGATCTCAGCTCCGCCTGGGTGCTCCTTCATCGATCATTGTGTCGAAGCCCAAAAAGTGGTCAAACCTGACCAATGTTTCCTCAAAACTTGGTCGAGGGCCAACATGCCCCCAACACTCACCTGTGACTCATCCTGATTCACTCAAATCTAGGCAACACTGCTTCGAAGGCCTCAAGCTTAGCTCGAGCCGCCTCGACTTGCTGCTTTGCATGAGCCTCCTTCTCAGTGAACTCCTAGATCATATGTGTTGTAACAGGCCCTTCCAGGCGTTGTTCCACTATCACAACCACTTGGTCCAGTTGTGAACCTTGTCCTTCGATCTCTTCAAACACCGCGCAGGCTTCCTCCTGCACCGGCTGTAGTCTCTGTGTGACTTCCATCACTCTACCTTGGATGGCAGTAATCTGTTGTTGGGCCGCACGTTGTTCTTGTGATCTCTTCATTTTCTCGACTATACTGAGTGACTTCATCTACAGTTGAACTATCAGTGCATGTTGTTGCGCCTCCTGTAGTTGTGCTTCTAAATTCCTAAGCTCTGGATATTCCATGAGACGTTCATAGGTCTACATGCCTCTTTTGCTCAATTGCTTGCATTCTAAGGCGAGGGTTCTGATTCTTTCGACTGTGCTTTTAGCGGCTTCCTCCCTCTAGTCATGCACTTCCTACGGAGTGTTTGGTATTGCTTGTAGCTCCAACTCTGTTACCCTTGTTTGAAGTTGTTGGATGGCCTTAGCGAGCTTCATCACTTGAACCTCGACTGCCTCATGATCCTCCTGTGACAAGCTTGGCACAGAGCGAAGTGCTTTTCTCACCACTTCTTTGACTGTAGTATGCTCTGCGAGTAGCTAGTCATTTTCCCTCTGTATCTTCACTTTGTCTTTCTCGAGCATCGCCCAAAACTCATCTTTCTCGTTTTCATAAGTGGTTACACAGTACCGCGCAACTCGTAGTTTCTCTAAGACTTCCTCTTTCTCTTTCTTCATGGCTTCTGTAGCCTGTTCCTTTTCTTCTTGAGATTTCTGGAGTTGAGCCTCTGTTGCATCTGCAAGTCTTCGAAGTTGGGTTGGTTCATCCTGCAAATCTGCAGTCTCCGACGAGGAAGGCGCAGTAGGTACTGTGCGGCTCAATTGAATGGTTCGTTGAATTTCCTTCAGTTCCCTCTCAACTCTTACGTACAACTCTTCTTGATTCACACCATATCTTTGTAAGAGGTCTTCGAACGCATCCTCCATTGCTTTGCGGACTACACCGATGTCATCCTCCATGAGTGTGGCCTCCATCTGGGGTATTCTGGTGCGGTTCTTCTTTCTTGTTGAAGATTTTTGCGGAGAAACCTTCCTCTTCTTTGATGTTTCTGTCTTGGTAGGGGGATCCTTTGGCAATGTAGCTTCACCTTCTCCTTGTTTTTCTCCTTCTTCCCCTCCTCCTAATTGATTTACTTCGTCTCCTTCTCCTCCTGTGGGTGAGCCAGGTCCACTTTCTTCCGAGGCCTTGTTCTCCTCATCAGTCTGTACATCCTGGACTTCCTCCTTTTTCTTCTTCTTCTTCGCACTTGTCTGTCCTGCATGCGCGAACCAGGTGACCAAGGGGCTTCCTATGATGTCAGGGTCAGAGAGTTCTACATCATCGATCGGTGCAAGGAACTCTTCCGACCACTCCTTTGTGATCTATTCCATGTCTTCGTCAGTCAGCTTGTAATAGAATTGTAACTCTTCCTTGTTCTCATCCTTGCACGCAGTGATATAAATAAAATGTGCATATGTGCGGAACTTAGCTAGTGGTCGGTACTGGTGCAAGGTGTGTCGAGTCATGTGTGAAAATGACTCAGTGGAAACCTTCAGTTGTTGATAGTAGGCATGGAACACTGCGTTCGACTGCCATTACTTCGACATATCATTTGTATACCATAAGGTGGAGAACCTCGCGGCCAACAGCTCTGATGGTTCAATCTCTGGGAATGTGGCTCCCTCCATCATTTTCCAAGAGACAAATGCAATTAGCATGAGTAGCTAGCTGAAATGGAACTCGTATCCGTGATCCTGCGCTTCGCGGCAATATTTCTTGAGTTCATTGGCGAGGTAGCTCGCCCAATTCATCTGCATCCCCTCCACGCATTTCCCTACAAGGTCCATCACGAACCCGCTGACCTGCGTGGGGCAGTTCTTTCTGAAGAGCTTGCCAACTATGAGCTGGCAAGCTGGATGCACTGCGTCATCCTGGATAGAGGCTACCTTGTAGCCTCGCTTTCCCTTTTCTACTTTTTCGTATGCCTCCTTTATGCGTTGTTCCAGGGAGCGATCTGAAGTCTTCCCTGGGTAGAACTGTTGAGGTTTGGGTCCCTACATGCTCAGTCTTATGATTAGGTGGATCAGTGTCAGATCCACAGTAATGCGCGTGTCGAGCCACAGGTATCCTCCATGATAGCACGACAAGAGGAGTTTAATGCAAGTGTTAACCTCCTGACGTCAGCCAAAATTAGGGATATTCATGACGTTCAGTATTGTGGACTGCGACAACTCCTTTATCCAAGGCTGGGAGACTATGTAAGGCTTCTTCCCAGTGGTATTCATCAGGTATCTATGAGGTGCGAGCATGGCGTAGTTCTTTCTATCTCCAAGGTTAAAGTCGTTGTTTTTTAGAGATGGGATCTGTCCCAACTGGCTTCCAACTATGTGTGTCCCCTTCAGGATGTACGCGGTGATCAAAGTGTACTTGAAGTCCCATGGAATGTTGTCGTGGTTGATCGCGCCAGCCAAAGGCAGGATATAATCTGGTAAGATCAACGGGATCTGCTTCGCATTAGCCAGATCTTCGTGATGCTTACTTCGCTTTTCAGTAGCGGGGTTGACACAGCTTGAACAACGTCCAGTCGAGGGGGAAGACTCTAGTCCCTTGGTCTATGACACCTCTATTCCTTCAGACATAGCTTTATCATCCATAAACTTCTTTAGAACCTCTTCGATAGACTTCTCTAGATGAGTGCACTCAGTTGACATTCTCACTATTAAAAAATAGGTCGGGGTAGGTGAACGAATAGCGGGGTGGAAAAACGGACAAGGATGTCTGATAACACGGCTTCGAAAAAAAATCACTTCTCTTCTTGTCTTAGATAATCACAGGTAGCAAAAAGTGGTCCCGGTGCAGCGTCAGACGGGATAAGTAAGTGAGCATCGTAAGGGATTCTTCCAACAGGTAGGACTGCTTCTATCAATGTGAATTTGTTTGTTATGGCATGGTCTCAACATCCCAAACGCGGTCTATTCGCCTATAAATGTGTTTCCTATTCATTCGGAGTGTCATTATAATGATCGGGGCACCTCCAACGGTCATATAGCTTCGACGGGGTGAAGTCCCATTCTGCATGGTTCTATTGTTCCGGCGAGGTTCAGAGCCTACAAGTCTGCCTCTTGCAAAGTCTTCTCTGTAACTTCTTGTAGATTTTCTAACCTGGCTTTCTTCTTACCGAGCTTCCTTGCCTTCTTTCCTGTGATCTGAGTCTCTCTAACTGTTTATGGATTTCTCTTTCCATTCTTATTCTTATCTTCTCCTAGCGTGGTAGCTTCACGTTGTTGATGTACTCTCGTAGGGTTCAAAGGTAATACCTATTTTCTTATTAACTCCAGGGTGGGTATTCTTCTCTCTTGCATGGATAGGTCCTTCAAACCTTCTTGTGTTCTTTCAACCTCGACAACTAATTCTCTTGCCTTCTGTTTCTTCAACTCAACTTCTCGTTCTTCTATCAGTCGATCCATTTTTCTAGGATGAAATCCCTTAGTTCTTGCTTTTTCTTTTTTGTAGCTTCTTCCTCTGTTTTCCTTCTAATCTAATCCTTCTCAATCCAAGTATTTCCTAACAAAAGTGGGAACGGGTCATTGTTCTCAACAAACTTAATGACTTCAAATTCTTCTTATGTCGATGTTCCATGGGTGATAATAGGTACATTAGTAACTCTTCCACATAGGGTTATCATCTTTCCTTTGAACAAGCCTATCCTTCCTAATGACGGTACCACAGTAGGCTTCCCCAAAATTTCCCAAGTGTTTTCTGTCATAATATTCACTTGTGTTTCCTAATCCAAGACACAGTCTATGTCGAAGTCTCCTATTCTTGTACTTATGCGTTGCTTTTCCTTCAAGATCTCTGGTAAACTAACATCTTTGTGATCATTCATTGCTCCTTTTAACTATACTAATGTAGTCTGGACTTTCTCTGATTCTTTCTCTTTATGGTTCTCTAATATGCTCTTATTCTCTTGACTCGTGTTCATTTGTTCAACTTTAGCAATCATCCTTGGGCAATCCTCAACCTCATGACCAATACTGTTACAACAAAGACAAATAGGACCTATACCAGGGCATTCCTTAGCAAGATGTCCCGGTCTTCTACAGTTATTACATAGTGTCATTCCTCTCTTCCTCTAGTATGTTTCCCAACCTCTCTTGTACTGCATACTAGGATCACAGTGTCAGACTTGCAATCTGCAAAAATTCTTTCTAGGTTCCTGCATCCCCTTATTAGTCCAAAAAAACTTTCTATGCATAGGAATAACATATCTTTCTTTATTTCTATCAGATTTATTCATATCAACTCTTTCTTCTAACTGTACCCTAGCTTTCAAACTAGGACAGAATCTATCAAACATACCTAGATTCATGCTTTCGAAACAAAAAATTCCACTTATCTTACTTTTATCAAAGCACAAAGCTTTACGTCTTTCAAGATATTACCTCTTTTCTTCAGATCGGGTTTCTTTCTTAGCACAGAGCTTTGCAAGTCAAGTAGAGTACTGCACACTACAGCAACATATCTATGCACAAATATTCTCTTTTCTTTACTTCAGTTCCCAGCAATCACAGTTTCAGTCCCGACAACGAAACCATTTGTTGGCACAGGGCCAGACCCAGGGTTCAACGCTTCAACAACACACCAACAAAACCCTAACTATCAGGCCTTTTGGCAACACCTGCAAAGCAAGTGAAGTCTCACCCGAGGTAGAGGCAGGGGAGGTTACAAGACTCAGGTGTCTATAACCAAGATGGCACACAGATCTATGATTGTAACACTTCGCAAAGTACTTATAGATAACATGCATTAGCTTATCAACTTTATTCACATCGTATAACAAACCCTAAGAATAGATCAACGCAATGATAATGACAAAATACACATCACACTTAGCATCATAAGTTAGATCTCACACATTTAACATAAATAAAGCACTAATCATTCATAGATCTATATATCATACATAACTATCCTTGCACTAAGCAGATTCAAAGCATAAACATCATAACACAAAGCAAACCATCAACACATGATATACGTGGTTCACCCCAGTGTGGGGCTACGTCCACCAACTGCTTCGTCTTCTTTATTAGGCTTCAATCTCTTACATTCATCTTCTCCTGTGCACTAAGCCATCGAGCCAAATTTCGCACCGGATAGGTGATCTATGCACTAAGCACCAAATCCACCTTCCCAAAATCAGGTCAAGGCACAGAACCAACTCCTCTCTCAAGCACGGAGCCTTACATACATGTTTTGTTGCACAAAGCAACTCAGAACTACTTGCCTCTTGCACTTAGCCAATTATACACACCACTATATTACATTCTTTCTTATTTATGCTTTTACAAAAGGCCTAATCATGGGTAAACCCATGGGCCGACATCCCATAACCCGTTACAAAACCCTAAGAACCCCATGTTGGATCCACAAATCCCACAAAACAAGTGAGATCCGTGATCTCAGCTTCGCCTGGGCGCTCCTTCCTCAATCACTGCGTCGAATTCCAAAAAGTGGTCAAACCTGACCAATGTTTCCTCAAAACTTGGTCGAGGGCCAACATCGCTCCCTACATTTCTCCCCCTCCATACACTACCCTTCCCCCCTTTCCGTTCCCTCTTCTAACACTTAACCATTTCTCACTTACCTTATGAATTAATATTTTATTATTAACCTTTCATATTGTGCCATGTGGAAAACCTTCCTTGGATCACATGAGAATGTAATTAACTTATGAATGGATGCCACATGGCAAATCCAACATGCACTCATTTGATGACACATGGAAACTCATGGAGGAAGACATGTGGCTGATTTTTATTGGAGACATGTGGAAACCTATCATACAGAGACATGTGACAGCATACTAGTGGCAACACATGGTGATATTTTAGTGGCTAACTCATCAATGCTGACTAGGCAGACTAAAGGTTGACTTGGCATGCAAAAATATATATTATTAATCAATTTCTAAGGGAGGTTGAATTAACTCCTTGGCTTCTTCTTCTTTGTTCCTTGTCAAATGTATGTTACACTTAACATTATATATCACTAAGAGTGTTATACTCCCATGCAAGTGGGATGAATTTTATGAAGAAAATTAGAAATTCTCATGGAGAGCATGAAATTCATCCAAGGGTCCACATTTGCCCAAGAAAGTTGATCAACAGTGGTTGAGTCACAATTTTCCAAAGGCCATAGCTCCGGATGTCGGAATCACGTAAAACTTATACCGTTGGAAAGGCATTTCGATGAGGAATATGATGGTGCAATTTTCAAGGGCTTAAAGTTGCTATATTTTTTCCCAGAAATTAAAATACCAGTCAACTTCATTTTTAATGGGCCTGCATGACAACTCAACTTCACAAACTCATATCTTGAGATTTGGGCGACGGATTTGGGAAAAAATTATATTTTTGGAAAGATAAGATGATTAAGATAAAATATGAAGTGATTTCCATGGCTAAAAGGTTGACTATCACTTCCAGAAAATTAAAACACAATCCCCTTCTTTAAAAGGGAAATTAATTGAATTTTGAAAAATAAAGTTTATTTAAAAGATTTTATTAAAGAAGGAAAGGGACCCATTTTGAATATGTGTATATTAATGATGTAATTTCATTAATGAGGCTTTAATTAAAGTGAATACTTCAAGAAAATAATTGTACGGGAAATTCAAGAGAATAAAAATCCTAATTACTCAATTAGTTGGAAAATATCATTTTAAAAGGGCTTCATGAAAGGTTCCAGAATCAAAATTATCTGAGGGGAAGGGAAGAAGATAGATCATAGGAAGAATAAGATTCATCCATGAATACACAACCAAGATTCTGATCAAGGAAAATAGATCTTCATCTTCTCCACTCTTTCTCTTCTTCTACACCATTTCTCAAAGTTTTATGCTTGAGTCTCTAAATTGGGCACAAGGCTGAGTTCTTGAGTGTTCTTCTTGTATTATTCTAAATACTTTTATTGTATGATCATGGAGCATTTACAACCATATACATGACTGTCAAAACTTTTGTAATGAAGAACATTTTTCATGAATAAACTCCACAAAGAATTGTTTCGAGGTTGATTTCGATTATATCTTGTAACTTTGAGTCTTAAGTAAGGCATTTGAGATTGACCTATCAAATTCTCTTTTGATCTTGATAGTAGTACTCTTTTAAAATTCTTTGAGATGATCAAATAATTCTCTCCTGTTTCTTGTGAAGAAGATGTGGATGCATTTATATATGATTAAGAAGATTGTGTATGTGATGTTGATCACAAAGAAATTATGATGTTGAAGCCCTCCTTCAATATTTTCTTATTGTAGAGAGACTTCTTGATGTACATAAATATTATATCAGGTTATTTAGGACCATATCATTTCATAAATTCAAGCAATAAAGACCTAGGGTTTGCTTCCTAATCATTCTCCTAATCCGGAATATTCAAGTTATATATTTTCGCTGAAGAGGAGTACCACCTCTTTAAAAACACATAAGGATTCATATCCCCATGAGGTTGTCGTTTCATTCCTACCGGATTCAAGCGTCAACAAGAGCTAACATGGCATCCACTTGGAAACATAGTCAAAAGCATAGGTTAACTTGTGAGAGGCATAACTTCCTCGTATGGACTTCGATTGAGGTGATATTTGCATAGTTGGAAAGCTATCAACATGTAGTGCAGGAATAAAAACTTTGTTCACAAAGTTTTGACTCCCAAAATGGCCATTTAATGTTCAAATACGATTCAAAAGTTTTAGGGTCTCAACCCACCAAAATGGGACCTACTCCTAAAATGGGCCTTAAAAGTTAATAGCTCCAATTTTTCCACTAAAAAGGTGCCAAAATAGATGACAAATGTTATAGTTATCATTTTCAAATTAAAAGAGCTATCAATGCATGTGCTTTGCCCAACAAGAATTAGCTCCAAAATTACTTCCTAATTGTAGCATCATGTAAAAATTAGACTTGCAGCTGAATAAAAATCTCTTACTAAAGATATAAAGAAATGGATTTTCAACACAAATCTATACCCAATGCTAAATGAATTTATAAATGTAACTCTTATTGGCATACATTAATAAAATTGTATTGGAATGAGGAAATTATTTACCCATACAATGCGAATATTTTCATTGCATTCTAATTGCAATAGCTTTTCCTACAATGTCCATTTAAGGCTTGTTTTTTCTTCACACAAGCTTGCTTGGCTATAGATTTTTTTATTTAAGATTAGGAAAATAGAGAAGGATTTCCCCCTTCTCTTCTCCTCTCAATCTGCAATACATTCTTCTCTCCTATATATACAAATAAAATTCAAAGAATCGATTTCATAAAAACAACTATGAAATTAACATAACTATTTTCCATTATAAGCATATCAAAATCATAAAATCAAAGCACACAATTATTCCTTCTAAATGCAAAAGTTAAATGACTTAAATAGGTATAGTAATATGGAGAAAATTCTTCCATAAATTTTCATAATAGGGTTTACCACATTTCAAAGTTGACAGAGGTTGATGTTGAATTTCCTCATCTATCATCCACCATATCTCCTTCTTAATACAACTAACAAAGAGTTTTCGACAAACTTTCCATAATTATATATGCATTCATACATGGAAGGATTTCAAAGCAACTACATCTATAAGAAAGTAATCCCCAATTCTTACACACACCATGGGTTAAAATGACATTTAGTCATAACAACAATTATTTTAGTGCATCCCTCTTCGTATAAGGAAAAGTTTTGCAATCCATCAACCAATAGAAATCTATACACAATTTTGAACTATATATGATAACAAGAAAATACAACGAAGTTTCTACTTGGAATATTGAGATCAGCCTAGTTGCAAGCTCCAACTAGCACCTTCTTCTTCCTTGCCAACTTGATGATGGCCAACCAATGTCTATCCTACCATATCCATGGTAATATTTTTCCTTGAGACCCCCGGGCTTCGTGAGATCACTCCAACGGTAGATTTACACCTAGTGGAGCAACAAGAAAAGAATCGAGGTATGCACAAGTGGTGGTGAGTTCATCCACTGTCATTTTGTAAGAAAGCATAGTGCCTCTACCATGAAAATCAATCAATGGTATAGAGTATTATAACCACCACACAATAATGACTTGATTAGGATTTTAGGTTTCTTTCACCAATTCATGCTCCCAAACCTCACTTCAACATTTTGGTAACATTTCAGTGCACTTTGGATAGCCGCCCACATCTCAAGGTTTACCTTTGTGTTTATAGATCCAACCAGATTTGCCACCTCACCTCTAAAGCAAATTAGTTTTTGTTTATTTATTTATTCCAAACCTAATGAATTGTCATCCACTTATATAGGTATCAAGGCCATAAATTAGGTAATTTTCTTAATTTAATATTTCTCCATTATTCACCTGTGACTATTGTCATGATTTTTGTTTTAATTAAAAAAAAAAAGAACTTTCCCAATTCTTCAAAAAAACATAGGGGCGACAGGTGCAAGTGGCGGGGGGGGATCAGTCATCCCAAAGGACATATCATTCTAAAATATGCTTGGGGTCTTGGAACTATGACCAACAATTAAGCGGAAGCCCGCACTCTCTATGAAGGCACCGACCAGGCTCTATTGAAATGAATTCAAAGAATAATAATTTGTGGTGACACTATGATCCTAATAAGGGACATTATCAAAAAAAACATAGTGGGGAGAAATATACACGCAGGTGTTCTCACATGAATCCTGGATCTTCTTCATCAAATCGAAATATACACTATGTTTCACATCAAGTGGGAGCTAAACATGGTTGCAGATCAACTAGCTAGGGAAGGATCAACCTTAAGGAAAGGTGAAATGAAGGTAAATGTGGAACTGAGACTCCGTCTCATCCATTAAATGCTTCAATGATGGTTGAAATTAAAATAGGCATCATGTGACCTTGATTAATAAATCTGTCGAATTCCAAGGATGACGACAGGACTTCAAAATTTATTCATGTGCGTGTGAGCAAGGTTCATCTCTCACCGATGTAATGAATAAGTTTTATGATCTCACTTGGCTCTACAATTTCAACTAGTCTTGGTTGAAGGTGTATCCTTCCATTTGACCTGCAAGCTTCCGATCGGTCTCTCTTCACAAGTAGACATTACACACTTTTATGGCAACAATATTACATATTGCAATTTCTTTGTTTTCTTAGACAAAGGAAACTTTGATAGACTAGATTTGGAATACATTCTCCCTCTAGCATCTGGAATTGAGGCATTGGAACCCTCAAGAAAACTCTGGGGATTTTCACACATTGGCTTAGTATACCCATTGGACTAAATTATTGATCCGACAATGATCTTTTAAAGACTTGGTTGAGTTTTAAGCATGTGTTAAATTACCATATAAAAACTTAAATGAGGAAGAAGATCTTAATGAAAGAATGTTGCAGCCATCATAAAGAATACATAACATAAATTAAACATTAAGAACAACAAACCATAACTCCAATATTGTTAACAGAGTTTGGCAAGATTGCCTACGTCTCCGGGCCTTTGTCTCAGTGGGGGAGGCTTTCTTATTAATATTGAATGCTGTAAAATTACATCAGAAGTATCTCAAATGGATTAAAAACTGGTTTGGTTGTGTTCTGCTCAACCTCAAAAATCCAACACAACTGATGGAACTGAAAAAGGTTGAGCGTAGCTCCCGGAAATGGCCTCCAAAGTTCGCTTCCTCAATGGCTTCCCTGCATAAAAATGGATTAAGCTTTCAAATTCTTCAGCATTCTATTGTTTCTTAACCTTCTCATGTTGTCAAAAACCCCTAGTTTATATACAATTTGATTTGGGGTTCACCTCCCAACTTCCCCCCAAGATTTGGCCTCAAAAAGGGCTCTAGATCCCCAAAAAATGGCCAAAATCCTCCAAACATCGGGCTAATAATCAACAAAATATCCAAACCATAGGCTAAAACCCACTTCTGTAAAAATTTGGTGAGCTAGCCCCCTTTCTCTGGGCTCCTGGTCATATGGGATGGCCCATGTGTCTAGGATCTAAACAGTTATACCCCTATTCATCTGCCTTGGCCCCTGGCTCCGGGTCGCATGGGATATCATGTGGCCACGGGTTAGGCCCCTGCGCCCTAAACCTTCGATCCAACCCTAGTTAATGGCCCTGGTCACATGGAAGCCACCCTTAGTCGGTGTATTGGCCCCACCGACCGGGCCTTATCCCCAAACCTCCGACGTATATCAACTTAAATACAATTTTTGCCACATGTATAACAAGGAACAAGTGTAGCTCGGACGGTGCGCTCTCTGGTGAAGTTGTTGGTCTCTCGGGAGGTCAGGTGGTCGAATCTTGCAGAAGGAAAAATAAATTTTTGAACCCACCCACATTGGCCATATCTGGGGTGCCACGTGACACCTTATGATTGGGCCACATGTCCCCTCTGGATTGGCCACCGTACACATAGTCAATTGCCGAGTGGACTGCCACATCATCCTGTCAACACATTTGCCTAGTTAGCGTCGTACAACATGCATCAAGCTTGGAGTCTGCCACCTAGTGCCCCGTCACTCTATCGTACTATACATTCAGCCGCTCGGTTAGTGCTACGTCACTGCCACCTGTCATTCGTACTGCCACGTGTCAAACTGTCATTGGGCCATGTCAGCGTATGAATTGCCACATCAACGTCCGTACAGTCCACATGTCAAATCCGTACTGTGCCAACTCAGCTTGAAAACACCACAAATGAGTGACATGTATCCCTGCTGATGTCATCATGATGTCACTGACACATACTACTGACGTCAGTAGTACGACCTGTTGATTGTTGAATTTTTTTCCTATTTGGGAAATTGATCAGAACGCGATAAATTTTGCATACGATGTCCATTTTCAGAAAGAAAAAAAATATGGTCAGAATCCACTCGACGAGGTTGACGCAATGGAACTGGTTTCGTCTGATTCTGAAAACTTTTATTTTTAGGCCTTCCTAGATCCATTTGGATCACACCTCCCCACTAAGACCTTTTGGTCCTCCAAAAGGGTATTAACCAGTCATCAAGTGTGGGATAGGCCTCCTCACTTGTCCTTTGTCTTTAAACTCTGTCATATGCACCTGTCGCATCATAATCAATTGCATAATAACCATGACAACTCAAAGCATATTGTTAGCCACTTGAACTCATTCACATCTTCTTGCATCCACTACCATCCATGTAGACAACATTAGCAACGATAACATGAGAAATATGACTGCAAATGAACTAATATGTTTGATGTGCTTGCACGACATTAACTTATCTTGAAGCAAAGTATGATTGAACTTCCATTCTACAACCATCTCATGTTCATGCTTAAGATCAACTGCTTTACTTGGCATAATTATAGGTGTGTTGCTTGCATAAGTTGCCTTCCTTAATTGTTCCATTGTTTGAAGAGATCGATTTGGTTTTATGTGATGAGCATGTACAACATATTCATTGCCTTCTTTGGTTAAGTGATATTGATTTTGTTCCCTGTGGAAGATTTTTTTGTGATCATATAAATAACGACTTCCTATGACCATTCCACATGTTTCTAGAAGCACCACATCACATGTTACTTCATCCACATACTTAGATGTAATTGAAAATTTTATGTTATGTTGTTTTGTTATGGGAAATTTGTGATCTTTGCTTATCCAATTAAGTGAATAGGGTTTGTGATGCATCTTAGTATTTAATCCCAATTTCTTAACCACTTCCTCTAAAATTAAGTTAGATTGAGATCCACTACCTATAAATGTATCGATCTTAGTATGTTTCATTATGACCCTTATATGAAACAATTTACTTCTAGAATCATATCCATCACCAATTTTACCTGACAAACCAACTGTTGTGATCTTAGTCTCATCACCTAAATTATACCCCAAGTATGTTGGTCGTGTTGCTATTGCAAATCTTTGCCTCCCTTTCCTCTCTTTGAACAACTTTGGTCTTTTATTTGGGTGCAATTGCCAACAATGCTCATCATTGTACCTTTCTGATCAGGGGATCAAATTTTGCTCAAAATTTCAAAATGCTCGGAATGCGACAAAATCAATGCCATTGCGTCTGTCTCGTCTTCCTGATTCTGACGGTATATTTACTTTGTCAAATGGGCTCCGTATGGAGAAGATATCGTGTTATGTTCGTCAGGTTAAACATGCAAAAATTTTGGTGCTGACTGTACAGTCCGTACAGTCTGACGTGGCAGGACCGTACAGACCGTACGGATGATGTGGCAACATCTGGTTGGTTGACAGTTGTCGAATCCGGAAGTGACACGTGTCCGTTGGGTGGCAAATGGTATGAGGACACGTGGCCCAATCCGTGGGCGCCACGTGTCACTCGTTGTTTGGTTTATAATTGTTGTGTAAAACTATGGGATTCTGCGGGGTTCAACCCCCGGACCTCCCCCACTATGTAACGCCTTCGCATAACCGTCCGACCAATGCGCCCACACTATATGACTTAACATATAACCATTCGCAATGTTTATAAAGTCATATAATTGTATAAATGGGCGGGGGTCGGGCCGAGGCTTAGCCCCGACCCGTGGTCCTATTCATTGTAATGTGACCTATTGTTATATTGTGTGCGGGTGTTAATACGACGGAGTTCGGTTTATGTTGTATGCCACGGTTATATGGTTTGCCATGTGACCATGTATGGAGTGCGAGGGGGAGTTACACCGCTGTAACCATATTAACCACCTTTTGCCATGCGTGCGGTCCTATGAGCCATATGCCCAGGTGCCTAGGCGGTTAGGGGCTAGCGCGCCCTTAACCATTCTACGGTTTGCACCGTTGGTGCGGTTGCACCCAGTGCTGGGTTTTCATGCTTTATATTGCGTGTGAGTCAGGTTCAATCAGAGGGGGTGTGTTTTGTAGATGCAGAGACAACAAGCTTGAAGGGGGGACTTCCAAGAGGCCTAACTTCTTCGTTTTTCGACTGATTGAGGTGCCGAAAGAGCCTAGACAGGGGTTTTTGGACGCTCTGAAGCCATTGGAGCAGTGGGTTTGTCAATTTGAGCATTTTAAGACATGTTTTTTTAGCACTTTTGAGCAATTAATAATAATGATCCATTGGAAGTTGGACCAGGAGATGTAGCCCATAAGAGGGGTGAACTCATTTATCAATTGTTGTGTTTATGTGCTTATGTTTATTGATTATGTTGTTGTCTATGTGTAATTTGCATAAGTAATCCTTTAATCTATGTGTTGCAAACTGATCCTTTTGCCTTAAACACATAACATTTACATTGCAAATAATTTCAAGTATTTCAAGTCTTCTTCATTTTTAGATCAAGTTGGTATCAGAGCACTGGTTTTAAAGACTTGATTGTTTGCAAGTTTTGTTTCTGATGCTCACAAGGTTGAAACTCACAAGAGGAGAAGGTCAACTTGTGGAGCCAAGTTCTCATCCGACAAGGAGGAAGCATATTCATTCACCGCAAGTTTCAGGGAGACATTCACCAAGCATGGCTCATGCAGAAGGTCATGAACGTGTTCCGGCTGAAAATGAAGATCTCAGAGAGGTTGTCTTGGAGCTGAGAGAGATGATGAAGATCTTGATGGAAAGGAACATATTGTCGCAGGGTGAAATCTCCAACCCTTCAATGCAAAAGGGAGGCGGTGGTGACAAAACTCCAGGCGGAAATGGAGGGAATGGTGCTTCTCCACCACCCTCTCCTCCATCATCATCTTCTTCTTCTTCTTCTACCAGTTCGAAACATCTTCCCAATTCTC